>OY720449.1:16310145-16860145 GCA_963082715.1 Harpalus rubripes
CACACACACACACACACACACACACACACACACACACACACACACACACACACACACACACACACACACACACACACACACACACACACACACACACACACACACACACACACACACACACACACACACACACACACACACACACACACACACACACACACACACACACACACACACACACACACACACACACACACACACACACACACACACACACACACACACACACACACACACACACACACACACACACACACACACACACACACACACACACACACACACACACACACACACACACACACACACACACACACACACACACACACACACACACACACACACACACACACACACACACACACACACACACACACACACACACACACACACACACACACACACACACACACACACACACACACACACACACACACACACACACACACACACACACACACACACACACACACACACACACACACACACACACACACACACACACACACACACACACACACACACACACACACACACACACACACACACACACACACACACACACACACACACACACACATACGGACATCATCGAAATAATAGTAAAATAGTATTTTAAAGACTAAAACGTACTTATTCATTAAAAACTCACCATCGATTTTTTTGACTAAAAACAATACCTTTCTTACCTAAAGGTATGACGGAAGGTAATTATGAAATCATCTTTAACATTTTTGGTATCCCTGTTGGAAAACATTGAAACTTTTCATCCCCACGATTGTCGGATTTCTTGAATGTTGCCTTTTAGAATAGGGAGGCTTGCTGCAGTAAAAGGCACCGATGTATATACCCTTACCTGGTGTCCTGGAAACGTCCCGTTGGCTTGCCAGGAGACTTGAGGTGAGCACTCGTGCGTTACAGACATAGTCGGCTTTGAAAATTTATTTCAGACATTATTCATTCTTTGTTAACTAATGTTCAGGTTCTTTACTTGTCATAAGACTGACAAGTAGTAAGTAGATATGAAGTTGTATTTAGTAGAGGATATTTTATATAAATTGCTGCACATTTTTCAAAATTAATAAGAAAGTAATGGAGATCTTACTTGGAAAAATTTGAAAATTAAACATGTAGTTATGGATATAAATAAGTTTTCATCGTTGTTTCTTTTTTGCCATGTTAAACAAATAACTGGTAGCGTTTCCTCTTCTTGACGGAAGATAAGTTTTGACCACATCACATTTCTTTTTTTACAAATAAAATGCTTTACTCATTTTCTTAGCAGAAACTACAAAAGTAATTTAATTTGAATCAAATGTGGTATCAACTTTTCTTATATACGTTTTCTTAATGTGGGAATTTTCTCGACTGTGGTACAGATTATGTGTTAACAATACTCGAAACCTCAGTCCAACAGCATTTATTTTCTTATAACACCGATGTTTCGGTGCACTCTTGCACCTTTTTCTGGGTCTATAACTAGAATCATTCCATAACACAAAATAAGTACAAAATAACACGAACATTATCACAATCACAAGGAAGATCTTACAAAATATTACATCTCATGTATACAAATATATTCGTTTTTTACATTCAGTTTTACAACATCGTACAAAAAATCATAAAGAGCACATACACATTTTATAGTTTACTCTCAAAGTCGATAACAGAATAAATCGGAATATAGCTGGAAAGATTCTTTAGTAACATCATCGTTACGTCTGTGCACCAATGATTGTGTAGCATTGCTGTACGGATTTAAATAAAATGTAAAGAATTTAATTAATTCTGAATTTTGCCTGAAGTATGCTTTTCTTTTTTTCAACTTTTCCAATACACCGAAATACAGTATGTTCAATAAAATTCCTAACTCGGTGTAAGCTGAGAAACGTAAGTCTGATCATTATTCAATACAAAAGTTAAGATGTCAAAATTTATCTTGAAATGTAATTTTAAGTAGAAAAAACAATAAAGAAGGATATTGACATTCGCCGTTTTCTAATTTGTTTCCATTTATAAAATAAGATGCAAGAAGAAAAACTTTGTTTTCTTTAGATAACATTTTTGACAATATCTCATGTCAAACTGACATTTAATTAAATATATTTAAATTGACGTACGTTTCTTTGTTCATAGCCTACTCCGACTTGACGTGCTTAGAATCAGCTGATTTGCGCACACAAATCAGCTGATCCCAAGCAAGTCGTCGTTCGAGCCATGTGTCTGCTCGCGTCCTGGAACTCACAGTATAGCATGCGACATCAGCAGAATTTTAAGGAAGTAAATTAATGGCAGCCGGTAGGACCAGTCAAATTATGTAAACGAATATACCTATAAAACTAATATACTGCTGGTGGGAGTGAGATTTGTGTGACTAACATTCGACGAGTGCAGACAATGCAGACATATATATCTGCATATATAGCTGCACTTGTCTGTAAGAATAGATCCGCGCAAGCGCCAGATTGCTTTGATTTTATTGGTGTAGAACGAGAAAGGGGAACTAGCGGGAGGGAAATTCTTACACTAACTGACAAGGATAGACAATAATGTTTGTAGCAGACTCCTCTTAAGTGAGAGATAGGGCATCAGCAGTATATTTATTTATAGGTATATTTGTAAACGTCAAAATCATCATTTCGTTTAACATAAAAAAATGTTCTCACGCTTAGATTTTATAATTTCATTTGAAAATGTGTGAAAAATAAGCGAATTAAAGAAAATAAACATAATATACACCAAAAAGTCTTGTGTTAAAGTATGCGAGTACCACAAAAATTCAAGACATTCCATAATTTTTAGCATAGAAGATAAAGTTGATTGACTGAACGTATGGAAAAGAAATTTAAATAAAACGTAAAACTTTAATGTGATAAATAAATGTGCCTTTTCTTTGCATTTCACAAAAAGAAATTATGATGAAATTTTGCAGGTATGTAGTTTTAATACAACTATTGACAGTATTGATTGATTTTTACTGATATTTGTCCCTGTAGATTGCAGTTCCAAGTCAGAATTGCTATAAGTCAAATTAAGCCACAAATTGTAATTAAATTCGGATTTACGAATTATTGCCCTTCAACTATGTTTTTTGATAAAGGAACAAACTTCAAAATTGTGTTGATTTTAACTTTTATCAATTTAATGGGTCAGAAAGTGCTCATTTAAAATGTAAACAAATCTGACATGTCCTACTGGCCGCCATGAGAGGTACGCTTACAGCGCCGCCAACAGATTCTGCGTGTCCCAATATCCTTGTATATCCATTCTTGCATGTATGTTTTTGCAATCATCTCTGATATGTAGCATTTCAAGAAATATACGATTCGAAAAATTTTGTTCTACCAAAATCTTGAAATTATCCAAATCGAAATTGTGTTTTAGAGTTTTGGAATGTTCAGCCAGAGCATTTGTTCGCCGTGTTGTTTTTTTGTTTATCTGCGATATTAGCCTATTCGGATCTTCGTATATCGTTTTTTAGTTTACACGTATGTAGCATGACAATACCCAGGCTAGATTCCAGGAAATATTGTAGTACGGTATTAGTTTAATGTAATGTTAATTTTTTCGTATTTTGTACTGTACAAGATAACGTTTAACATGGGCGCCCATAGGGGGGGGGGGCAAGAGGGGGCGCTTGCCCCCCCCCCTGGCTTTTCTCTAATTTTAAGAATTTTAAAAGCAAAGTTACCATTTTTAATTGTTTTGGCAC
The DNA here is from genome assembly GCA_963082715.1 of Harpalus rubripes. Lineage (NCBI taxonomy): Eukaryota > Metazoa > Arthropoda > Insecta > Coleoptera > Carabidae > Harpalus > Harpalus rubripes. The sequence continues at coordinate 16,313,861 of OY720449.1, forward strand.
GGCTACTTATGTCGCATCCTAATGTCCTTACATCGCCCTGTTGTTTTCTTCTTTCGTTCTGTTTCCTAACGTTCAAATCTTCATCATGAAGTTAGCGTAAGCTTCGCGCGCACATAATTTAAAAGATACATCCGCAGTACAAATTATAAATAAAAATATTACCATACCATAGCTGAAGTTAATCGTGCTACTAGATTAGGAGCACAACAACTATCAAGTGCTACTGTTGAGAGCTATTTTATTGTTTCCCTTAAAATAATTTCTAAATATTCGGCACTTCTGGAACCCGTAACACATATTTTGCAGGGTATTTCTGTTGATATGCTAACTGTACAGAAACATATTAATCACTTATTGGATATATTTAATAAACATAGGAACTCTGATTTAGAAATAATTTTTACTGGACTATTTAGGTAATAGCGCTGAAGAAGTTGCACAAAATTTTGATTTTGAATTAAAAATGCCGAGAGTCGCTAGTGGTGGAAGACAAATTCACCGTGCAAACTACGAAGCTAATTCTGTGCGAGAATATTTTAAAAAAGCAATTTTTATAAATTACTTAGATTTTTTAATTAGTTCTTTAAATTCTCGATTTTCGGAAGATGATAATGTTGCCTTTTTGCATCCGATTAATTTAAAACAAATAAACTATAATAATTTTTACTAAACTAGCTCAAGAGATTCATTCATATTATAAAATTAACATTTTTTTTTGAAGAAGCTTTAGCATGGCACGAATATTGGGTTTCAAATAAAGAAATGATTATTACTAAAGAAACTCCTGTAACAGAACTTTTACATGTACATTTTACCCAGCAATCTCCAAAGCTTTAGAAATTTTAATTTGTCTTCCTCCAACTACATGCACTGTGGAAAGATCTTTTAGCACTCTAAGAAGAGTGAAAACATGGATTAGATCTACTATTAGCGAAGATCGGCTAGACGGTTTATGTATGATGAGCCTCCATCGCGATTACATAAGCGAAAATAAACAAAAATATATAGACGAAGTTCTAAATGAATTTGCCAAAGATGCAAGGAATTTTAAATTAACATTTTAAAAGAATAAGTAGGTAATGTTGTTTATTCACAATCAGTTGGTAATATAACGATTTCTGACTTTTAAAAAGTTGGGAAGTTAGTTATTGTTAACTTTCGCGCCCTGGTCAGCTATCTTCGCCCTCGACAGTAATGAAACACTTTTCTCCTCGGTTAGTAATGTACTGTGTTGTAATTTTTTTCCATAAATATTTATGTAGTTTTATATTTTTAAGAACATACTTATTTTTAGTATATTATATTTTTGTATTCTTGACTTTGCCCCCCCCCCCCTGAACAACATTGTATAGGCGCCCATGACGTTTAACGTTTACGGTATTCAATGTAACGTTGCTAAAAACTGTTTAGAATATTAATAATCACATGGATTCCCTATAACATATTTCAATTTTGTAGTAACAACTTGGTAACTTGGAACGTTATTCACATTATCGAAACTTTGTAGAAGTTTTAGTTCCTGCTCATTCATCTACTATAAAACTTCGTGCCTCAACTTTCACGCAATTTATACCCACTGAAAAGTGGGTTAGTCTGTAGTCTGTACCTTGATGGCTTGAGGTGCCGGTTCCATCTGATATACGACTGGGCTGTCGGAAGGCGCGACGCCCTGTTACCGATATGATTTGATGCAATGTTTCGTAACCAACCGATCGCGATACGATCTCCGGGTACCAGTGTATATTAACCGGAAAATAGCAGGTACGGATGAAAGACTTATAGTATGAAATTTGAGATTTTGATACGATAATATAAATCAAATGATGGTTTAGATTTTTTGGTGGAAGGGTTTGCATGTTTGATTGACAGGGCGTTTTGTAGATGTAAGAGTTACTTCAATATTATAATAGAGTAATTGTAATACTTTAATACAAGCAATTTAAATACAAATTTATGTAAGGGAATATTTTTAACGGAGATAAAATATGGATAACCAGTTTCAATATCTATTTAAATTATTAATTTTGTGATTAAAAGTTTGTGATTGGCTAAGAAATATCAACTAATAGCAATATATATATATATATATATATATATATATATATATATATATATATATATATATATATATATATATATATATATATATATATAGGGTGTGTCTGGGAGGGCGAACCCCTCCCTAACTTTTTTATTATAAGGAATAGAAAAATTTACTTCATATAGAAGTTTAATTATAGTAAATATACTATTTAATGACAGGTACAGAATTTTTTTATAAAATCAGGTTTACATGAGACGACTAACAACTTTTATTTTTCAAATGGGAACCTAAAATTGTTTTACTAAAATAAAAACCGCCATTTTTTACTCTTTTCAACGATGTGTTAGATTTTATTAATGTATTTGAAAAAATTCGAGAAAAATAAGAATTGAGAAATAGTTTTCATTCAAATATTAGGTGGCTATATGTGAAAATAAGTAAAATGTAACAATATTATACAACTTAAAATGCTAAAACAACATTGTTTTAAGTTGTTTTTATTACTGAAATTGTTTTAGATTTTTAAGTTATATAACATTGTTACATTTTATTTATTTTCACCTAATATTTGAATAAAAATATTTCTCAATTCTTATTTTTCACGAATTTTTTCAATCTCCTTAATAAAATCTAATACATCGTTGAAAAAATAAAAAAATGGCGGTTTTTATATTAGTAAAACAATTTTAGGTTCCTATTTGAAAAAAAAAAGTTGACAGTTGTATCATGTAAACCTGACTTATAAAAAAATCTGTGTCTGTCATCAAATAGTATATTTACTACAATAAAACTTGTATATGAAGAAAAATTTTCTATTCCTTATAATAAAAAAGTTAAGGGGGGGTTCGTCTTACCAGATACACCCTGTAAATATATATATATATATATATATATATATATATATATATATATATATATATATATATATATACCAAATGACGTCTTGCTCGGTACTAGGTGCATTTATATATATATATATATATATATATATATATATATATATATATATATATATATATATAAATAGTCCAGTGCAAGTTTGTTAGCAGTCACTATCATTGTCAAATAGAGAGTTTATGTGTACAATAGGAGATTCCGATTAAGCGAATTTTTAGCGCCCCGTCGCGGTATTTTTGTGAACTATGTGGACAAACAAGTAAACTGTAATTGTGCTGTCAAGTTAATAGCCTTGTGAAATTTGTGTTTTATATTAAAAGTATGGGTACTAGGTGCGCATATGGCCTCTGTAAGTGTGATTACAGGAATAAATATAAAAAAAAATATACGAGAGGAGCTAATTTTATTCCATTTCCCAAGCCGCTCCCATGGTTTATCCGTTACTAAACTAAATGGTTTCGTGGAAATAGTGGCATATGGGTCCGTAGTTAAATACGTTTGATACATTTTGGGATGGAAAATAGCACCACTTTATATTTACATCAAGTACCACACACGTATTACTTGAAACTGACGCAGATACCCATTTACCACCATCAATGCTGGGTAATATATTATTACTGCGTTCCGCATTCATATAATTTTGAATTCTGAAAGCGTTATAACATTTTAAGTTAGTATAAGTACCCAGGAACCAACCTAAACTAACCTTAAAATAAGATCGCTCTTTTTCCACATTTTTTCAGACCACAACACTCTAATCATCTTTTTTGTTCTTCCGCCGAATGATTTTCAATATTTTTCTTTTTAAATTTCGCCCCTGGCACTAACTTTGCACTTAAAAAATTCATTTTCATCACCAACCGGACACATTTGAACAGAAAATGTCTATTTGTCCATATAGTTCAAGATTTTACCGCAAGTGGCGCATTTTGTGACGTCACGATCGGAATCCCCTATTGCAACTGTTTATTAGTATATTTTTACAAACGTACGTTTCCAATAATTATTATTCTATTATTAAGAAAGTTATTTTTTTGCATCCATTGTACACAGACACTTTTTACAATTTATAACATATAAGAATTTCGCAGACTGCACTGGCAAAAACTGACGATCGTAATAAGTGCAGAGTGCAGGAAAGTGAGCATTTAGTTAGGTTCAGTTCATTCGAAAAGAATAAATGTAAGACGTATAAACTCAGCTGTAAACACACTGATTATATAAATTGAAAACGAGCTATGCACTCACTGCAAGAAAGTTTATACTAATTATATAAATGGAAAACACTATAAGTAAATAATATAATATATCATCATGGCATATTACCCATTGCTGGGTGTGCCAATCTGCTTTGTTCGCAGATATCGGTAATGATGATGACATATTTGTACCGTGCGGGCGCTTACCAGGCGACACCTCACGGGCACTCATTGCTGGCGTGGAGAGTGCACCACAGGGGTCAATTTTGTGCCATTTAAAATTGGAAATATTTGGCGTCGGTCGGGATCGAACCCGGTTCCCCAGATTCGCGACCTGACACTCAGGCACCCGGCCACGAGACCCCATTAAAGTAAATATATTTTTAAAAAATGTCATCATTTTCTATAAGATTAAATAATATGTGCAAATTCTGAATATGACAATATAATTCATTAGGCAAAAAAATGCATATAAATCCCAGTACAATATAATTAAATTTTTATGTTATTATTAGCGCACAATAGTTTATAATTATAGCTTGCATCGTATACCAGCACGACTCATGATTCCGTCCTTTCGTTTCCTTTTCTCGCTGGAAGTTCCTCGGTCGACTATTGTTCCCTCAACAATCGCCACGTCAACTTCAAACATCGGACCGTCAAGCGGCCAGTTGACAGCTGAAACTTAACCTGATGTTTCTATAAACGTTACAAATGTAACGCAGCACAATACCAACCGTGCTCTGCTCTGTTTTCTTTATAAGGTCTTGTACTTGGCGGAGAAATTTGTACAGCCTTTGTCGAGCTGTGACTGCCAATCAGGCTCGTTAGACGAGTTCTATTGTTTTGTTGGAGCTTTTGACAGTTGGGGAGATGTTTAATAATATTTAGAAGACTAGAAAGAGGTGAAGGACATGCTTGTCAAATATCTATTTAATGACTAACAAGGTATGAATAGGAACTATTTATAAATATATACTGTGGGCCTTGGAAATCCGTATTTTATTTGTTAACAATAGTGTTGATACAATGTTACAGACGATTTGAGACTAAATTCGTCTCATCTTCAGCACAAGAAAAATACAAGAGTTATAAACAATGATTCTTAAATAATATTCGTATAACAGACGTAAGTCGTATCACATCGTAAAATAATATTTGAAGAAAAACTCAGAACATAACCGCTCTAACATCGTATCAACAATATTGTTAACAAATAAAATACGGATTTCCAAGGCCCACAATATTACCTTTCTTAAAAACTTTATTTTTGGATCCAATAACCTAAAATTGAAATATAAATATATACATAAAGAAATGTTACTATACCTTGTTCCATTTAAGCCATTCAGTATTGCGGAACATAGGGAATAGTTTTAACCTCTCCGATTGGCTGAAATTAGAGACAAGTTCACCCAATGTAATTTCGGCTACTTCAAATTTGCGCTGTTGCCAGTGCCGTCTACTGAATGGCTTAAATGGAACTGAGCATAACAAAATATTTAATAGTTATTTGTATATCCAGGCATTGAAGTTCTATTTTTTATCACGGTAGAGGAATTTATTTGCCGATGCCCTTAGAGCCGAGGAAAATAAATCATATGCGTGATAAAAAGGAACTTCAGTGACGAGGAGCATAATAAATTTTATTTGAAATCGAAAAATTGTGAAAATGAAAGAAATATTTATTTTGTAGGTTATGTTTACTTATCTGTCATCTCGGACATTATTCAGTTCGTTCTTCTTGCACGTATTTTTGTCAGTTTACGTACAAATATACTATTGTATATCGTACACCATCCCAAATTATTTTACATGTACAGTAATTATTATAAGGTTGGCAACACTGCATTTGAATGAAATCGTTGTATAATGAATTAATTTAGCGCCGATTTCTGAACTTTTAATGGCGATTTTTGTACACTAGCTCCGATATCAAATAAAATTATTATTAATATTATTATTATTATTATTATTATTATTAATATTAATATTATTGTTAATATTAATATTATTATTATTAATTATTAATATTGTTAATATTATTATTAGTACTATTGTTAATATTATTATTATTGCTAGTGCCTGCTTTGATGTATGGAAGCGAATTTTGGGCATGGACGGGAAAGCATAAAAAGAGAGTGTCTGCTGTGGAAATGAGGTATTTACGTGGTGTATGTGGATATGTAAGACGAGATCGCGTGAGGAATAATTTAGTGTATGAAGAATATATAGTAAGGAAGATTGTTGTTAAGAGAGTAGGATTGAGCCAGTTGAGATGGTTTGGTTATGTGAAGAAAATGAAGAGTGAACGGCTTGTAAAGCGTATATATGTTGGTGAAATTGAGGGTGTTCGATTGCGTGGCCGTCCATTGTGTAAGTGGATGGATGTGATTGATAAGTTGCTAAAAGAGAGAAAGTTTCCGAGTGGGAAGAGAAGAAGAGCGTGTATGAATGCGATTATGAATGTGGCCGAGACGAAAGAAGGGTTCTTAAACAGGAATGTGTGGCGAAGGATGATTGTTTCATAACTATTACTGTAGCCCGGTTGCGGTATTTCGTTACCGAAAATCGGTCACTTTAATATGCTGAGAGAGGAATATTTGTTGTATGGTGTCAGGTTAGTAAGAATGTTGTTGAAAGAAAGACTGATTATTTTTGTGGTTGTTGTTATTATTATTGTTTCGGGATTGTGCTAACCCACTAAGTGGGAAATACGTGATTTTATGTATGTGTGTATTAATATTTTATTGTTATTATTGATATTATTATTATTTATATTATTATTTATATTATTATTTATATTATTATTATTATTATTATTATTATTATTATTATTGCTCTGTCACATTGTTATTGTAAATACCGTAACAGATTTTAATGTTCACCGTATTTTTAACTCTCCCAAAAATAGAAAATCGTATAGAACTCACAGAACCAAATTATTGAACGTTTGAATTCTCAAAATAAACAAAAGGAAAACTTAGAAATTAATGTGCACGAAGACATTAAAATTTGCTGATATTCCTTCTTCCTTGAAGGATATAATAATTATTTTAAAATAATTGGTCAAATTGCAATCTTAATCTGTTCTTCCTTTTAATTTACGACGGTTGTAGATAATGTTTTCCTGTTTTCCTTTATTTCTAATTATAACTATAATGCTATTAACAGTACAATACAAGAAGTACTACCTCATCTACAAATATAACATTACATTTTTTTTTACAATAGTATATTTCATAATCCTGATCCTTTGCGTTTGTAAGAATTACCACAAATCCTTATTGTAATTGAGGATTGTACAAACTTCATCCAATATTTGTTGTTTTAGGGTAAAACCTAACTTTTCTGTCTTTCGCTATACTTGCTAGTGTTGAATAAACAAAACAGACACAGATTTATCGTATTGGAAAAGATCAATAGCACGCCGTGGATTTATAATGTGACTGTTTGTCGCGCCCTGAATTTCGTTGTTTATTTAAGGATAACCACAGTTCGGTGATTTTTCCCTGTCATGTTGTGGATCTGTAGCAACAGAATCGAGAGAGCTCTGACAGTGTAACGAAATCTGGTTTGCTGTAGATTCATTCGTGTATGCACGACCTCTGACCCCTAGTCCAGAGCGATGCTTCCTCTTCCGGATTGCTCCCTTGGTTTGTCTCGAGTCGAGATCCAGATCGCCGTTGAGAGATGGTGCGTGCCGATGCCGTTAGGCCAGGGGTACCAAAACTTTGACACACGAACGTAGAAATTAATAAATTTAATGGTGATGTATGAGGATGTTTGGAAAGGTTTAGAAATAAATATTTTTCTCTATTTCTCTGTTAGAGGAAGCATCATTTTTAAACGATTTTTGTTGATATTTTGTTATTTGAGATGGCAGAGCTGCAATAACACACTCAATATCTAGGCAACGGACAGAATAAAATATATAACCTGATATAATGTATAAAACACAAATCACTGTCACCAACGTAATAATTCTACCAAAAATATTTTTATAAAGAAATAATGTAAATGAAAGCAGAGAAAATAGTATAAAACACACGTTACAGAAGGCAATTCAAGCATTCGTTCGTTTGCTCTCTCGCCGCTGCGCGCTTGTGAGCGATTTTGTTACTCATGCTAGAATTACCTTATGTTGCCTTCTGCAATTTATGTTATAATATACAATATTTCCCGTCATTTTTACAACTATGTAATTGAGTTTAGTTTTTATTAAAATTAACATGAACCATTACGGAAACTATACTAGACGAAATAAAGGTATTTTTTTATTTTTTCTACAGTCTATATACAAAGTAGCCATTTGCGCTCTCTTTTGTCAACGCAAAATGTCACTTTGCCGCTCTAGAGCGACAAAGTAGAAAAACGCTCGCTCCTCAAATTTATAACTATACAATGTTGAGAAATGTTAGTTGGCTACATTCTTAATGGAAACGTTTAGTCAGGAATTAATGACACTGTAGTTACACATTACCCACTTAACAAGTCAATCTGACATATAACTGCTCTGTCGGTATATTACATAACCAAACAAAATGTCGCACTGCTGTGAAAATAAAATAGTGCATTCATTTACAAAAACGAAAGTATAAAATGCTTAGATTAGATTGAAGCAATAGCTCAAGAAGAATAGAAAATACCGATAAGTAAAAATTAATAAAAAATAATTTTTTGTTATGGTGGAGGACCCCATTGTGGCAACTGTAGAAAAAATCTTGTCTGTGTTTCGAGCGCAAATAGACATTGTCTCCTGCGTCGCTCGGCAACAACCTCTCAATCGACAATGTCCCATTTTGCGCTCTTAATACACAAATAGCTATTATTGTCTATAAATAAAAATATCATCCCGGCGTATTACTCATTTTTGGGTGTGTTAATCTGCTTTTATTCACAGATTCCGGTAATTACGAAAGATCTGTACTATTGAGGGCGCTTTCCAGGCGTCACCTCATGGTGATAAATTTTTAATGAATTGTTTGTATCGTAACGTGGAATGCCTGCCGTCGTCGCCGCAGCAATGAGTGAGTGTCTATTTATAGCGATGACGCAATCGCGCTAGTAGCCGGGCTACGTAGGCAAACAGGTCGCGACGTGTTGCGGTCGCCTGAACCTGTTTTGTTCATTGTTATTATGCGGTCGAACATTCTAGAGTTATGCTCGAGTTAGTTCAGTTGAGTCCCTGATCACACAACATTAGTTATGTGATCGGGGGTTGATTTACATAGTCAGCTGAGTTAATTACATAGTTCAGTTCCATTAGTGAAGACGGACAGATACTTACATTAGTGCAGTTACTTAGTTAGTTAGTTAGTTAGTTAGTTACTATTGAGTAAAAGTTTTGTTTAGTTAGTTAATTAGTTAGTGGCATGGAGAGACATATAGAGACATTCACATAAAGTGTTAGGAGAAGCACAGCAGTACCGTGGTGAGCGTATGCAGTAAAGTGACGAGTGGAGTAGGTACTCTCGAAGTTACTGGTATACTAGAATAGCTGTGGATGTGAATACTCGGTAGTGTTGACGAGTATTGGGAAGCTATAGTGTAAGAGGAGAGTTACGACGAGTCCGGAATTTACTGATATATTGGGATAGCTGTGGAAGTGTATACTCGGTAGTGTTGACGAGTATTGTGAAGCTAGGTATACAAGGACAGTAACAGCGAGTTGGTGTGTATACTCGACATTGGTGTTGAAGAATTGTGGCATAAATAGATACACAGTGAGGTGAAAGGTGTGACTTCTGTCCGAGAAGTTGAATATACAGACGCTGTTGAATCAGTTGAGTATATAGCTGTAGAGGTCGGTAGGCGGATAGTTGAACGTGATATAAGTATATAGTGATATAAATATCGCGTTACAGTATAGATGTGGTTCAATTTTATTAACAACACGTTGGATGTCGATCTTGGGCTCAGGAATTGTTGGTATAGACCTTTGATTTCAGAAAGTCATATAAAAAGAAATCGCAAGGCTTGACGCTAAGACGATCTGAGGTTTTGATCAAAAAGAATGCAGCTGGCCAGTTGATGTCGCCATTTCTTGTGGTGACAATGCTTGGAAACTAGTGTGGTTTATTCCAATCAATTCATAACAGAAGAAATCTGTAATCTAGTTGCATTAACGAGCACATTTTCAAAAAGGATTTATTACGTTTTCAAATCGCAACGTCAGATTATAAATTCCAACATTTCAGAAAATCAACCAGATAGAAGAAAAAAAATGTGCAAATTTAAATCCACCGCTCTTATTGAAAATTCTTTAGATTGATTTCTTGAGAAAAAATTCTTTCTCCGAAATCTGCTGATGATCACACTATTGAGTAAAAGTCTTGTTGCTATTTGTACTTATTAGAAACATTGTCCCGTATCCCGTTTGGGAATCGCTGCATACGCGGACATGTCAAGCAAGATAAAGAGAAACGACGCACCCCAATTTAAACTGGGTCTTCTGCTCACCCCTCTGCAATGCTGATGGTTTTCTTACTTCTTCTCTACCTGAACCGGGACCGTGCGAACCGTTCCATGTTCGGTTCTTGTTGCCATTGCCACTGAATCGATTCGTCGACATGTGACTACAAATTACGCTTCGATTCTGTAATCCTGATTTTCTTTTTCTGTTCATTGGATTTTTCATTCTCCTAGACACCAATTCTTTTCTCATGAGCCTTTTTTTTCTGTGGAAAGTTCGATACGGTGGTTGTTGCACAGGGAATGTATTCAATCTTTAATTGGATATTTCTCTTCGGGCTGTTTTGTGCATATTGAAAGCGGGTTTAATATTTATAAAGGAAATATTTTTAGTACTTTTCGGGTTCTCAAACTTCAATATCAACATATGAAATATTGGAAATTTAATGGTTTTCTTGTATCGTCTTTTATCTATTTCATTTTTGATTAGATTCGTATATTTTTGTCTAATTCTTCGTTTCATATCATTCTACAATTTATGGAGGGTTTTTTAATAGTTATTTTTTCAACAGTTGCTTATAAAATGGCACTTTATCTATTAAAACTTCATTACTGAAAATAATGATGGGGATGTATATAAAGTTTTTAATAAAGTTACTAATATATTATCAACAAGTAAATAGCTGTTTTAGTTGGGTCTTTAATAATGCAGCTTTTCCAGTCCCTCGGGACATGATCCATGAGTAAAATTTTATTAACCCTGATGCCACAAAATAATTGCAAATTATGCAAGTCAAACAATATTACGGTTTTGTAACGTATTACGTATAAAATTTTATCTAATTCCGTTAAAAAATACACAAAATTGTAGGTTTTTCTGTGACAAGTCCATATACCTAAGTATATATGTATTTTAAAATAATTTTTCAAAAGCGTTGCCGCGATAGTAAATGAATTTCATTTATACCTCTCGCTAAGAGAGGTATTGAATTCATGCTAAAAATCGCATATCCAGTTTTTAGTGAATAAGCACGTTTTAAGGTCCCTAGAATCCGATTATAAAGTTTTTACTATGATGTCCGTAAGTGTCCGTATGTGTGTGTGTGGATGTTGGATCCACGATTTCTCAAATACTATAAGACTTAAGACATTTTTAACTACGGATTCCTCAATCTAACAATAATGTGAAGAGTTGATTAAGTTTTGGTAAGAATTGGACAACCGGAAGTAGTAGTTACAAAAAAATCATCTAAATATTATTTATCGAAAATTTATGTAAATACTTATATTAAAGAACGTTAAATTCTTTATTCGATAAATATAGATTCATTATTATATCTTCTATTGATTTAGAGATAAAGAAATGCATATAAAATAATTTGATGTAAAAAATCTCAGATCAAACTACTTAAACGCAAGAAATTCAAATGTTTATAATTGACACATAAATGTCATTGTCAAAAATATTTGTATCCCACTGTCAAAAATATTTGTACATCATTATGATGATTATGAAAAAAAAAGTCAACAACGCAAAAGATTATATGTAAAAAGAATATAAAAGGAATTTGCGAAAAAATGACGAATATAAAGAAAAAGAAAAGGAAAATAGGAATAGAAAATTTCAGGATATTGAATATAAAGAAAATGTATGTATTGAACATAATTTATATTAAAATATCCCATAGATTTTGCAAATATATGAGAGAATTATTTTGTAGTGAGACATGAATATATGTATTTGTATTTAAAAATATCTTTTGTTTTATGCGTACAACCAGGTAAAATATCTGGCGAGAGGTTATGTGCTGGACACATCAGATTTTTGATTTAATCCTTATGTCAGTGCATGTTTATCATCATTGAAAATTTATCCGATATAAATCTTCCTTCTGAAGTACCTAGAGGAATCTGCTAAATTCAGTATGAATCAATTATTCATAAATTTATGTTAAGGATATCATTATTGATAAATTCTTTTTGCTTTGTTATAAAGCTCTTTCAAGAGTTATTTTGTATCATTTATGTAAAAAATTACATTTTATAACGTCATAAATTTAGGTAAAATTCAACATTTTAAAACGAAATTCATTATTTTATTAGTATGAACATATGTTTATGGGTGATTAGTGAGCATTTGACTATCATTGTTTTATCTCTGTCAATCGTTTATATTTTATTTTAGAGAAAAATCTTTTAAATAATAGTTATAGAAAAATTTGAAGTTGAAGTATTTTTCTCTAAAATAATATATAAACTACTGACAGAGATGCTAATCAAATGCTTGCTAATCACCTTTAATCACTGTTCATACTAACGACCAATGTTATCAACATTTTAATTATGAAAACAGTAACAAATATTAAAAATATTTCCAGTTAATTTTAAAAATGATACCTACTAATAATAGTGTTATCAATAACCGTTAACAACGAAAAAGTTATTGGCATATATTATAATTGATAAAACATATTACAATACGAGAGTTGTAAAATGCTTATTGCGAAGGCATGAAAGAAATTTCTCGAATAACCTTTGATTATATTGAAAATAATATAAAATTTTAGATGAATTATCACTTATTCAATATGCATCTTGTCATGAGGTCAAAAAAATTGTGTCATTCATAGTACAATTCAAAGGTCGTAAAGGAGAAATAAAATTCCCCTTAAGTTTATGCGTTTTTGATTTTTATAACCCAAAATTTATGTTCATCTTATATATTCATAGTCCCCTTCATCAAGGCTTGTATTTAAAGTAGTTTGGCACTCTAACCGCAGAGGTTAGCACTGCGCTAAGCAGCCTAGTGATTTATGTCCAATAAACTAGTTTTTGTATCAAAGTGTTTAGTAACGATAAAATAGCGGGATCCTCTTCACACAATAGTAAAATCTCCCTTGCTGCGATGTCCCTTTGTCTAGGATTTATTCCGCCGAGTTTTCTACAAATTTATTGCTTTTTGATTTCACTGGTTTTCGTTTTTTAAATCTGTGACGAAAGTTGTGTTGAACTACTAACCGTAGCTAAAGCGATATGAGAGATGTTTTGCAGTTTTTTAGAAAAGTTTTTCTTGGATCTATGATGTGTTAAAATATTTTTTAACGGATTTTTAATGAGTCTTTTGGTTGTATAAACTAACTTCGGGCTCAAACCAATAACATTTCGCCAGTTAAATTTTTATCAAACAAATTATAGAATCTACGCAAATGGTGAGAAATTTCTACAGTTGGTTGTTTCTTTTGAAAACATTTCCCTATATTTGATTTGACAGGAAACTAACCTTTATGAATTCAGTTACAGAAGATTAGAATTGTACTCAATACCAGGAGGCATTTAAAATGACTTTAGCTGCAGGATTCAGAGATGTATATAAAAAATTTAACACCGCAAATTCTAGTTCGTTCATCTCAGGTGTAAGCAACCCTCGAGTCGGAATTACTGTTAGAGGAAATTAAAAATAATCCTATTTCATAGAATTGCCAAACTAATGTGTTGATTTTGTTCGCATCTATAAGTCTTACAGATCTGTAAATCTGTAAATAATGAACAAAATCGCAACGAAAGCTGCCACTCTTATGTATAATTTTATATTAATCAACAAAAATAGATGTATTTTTCTCACTTTTTTACAGATTTACAGATCTGTAAGTCTTACAGATGTGAACAAAATCGACTCATAAATAGTTTAATGATCAAAAAATTTGTTATAATCAACATAATCGAAAAATGTTTAAAATATTAGTGTGCCATCTATTTTCAGCCACACATAGTAATACATTTCATACTTGAATATTGCATACAATTCTATTCTTGTCGAGTGAAATTTAAACGTCAACTTTCATTCGCTAGTCATACAATAGGTTTGTTCGCACAACAAAATAAGCCACTAATTGCCAATTTTTTAGTACGCGTGCGTAGTTTGAAATTGGTTGCAAACTGTTTGGACATTTATGTGTTCTGCGACCAGAATGACAGGTTATTGTTCCTACTACCATCTGAAAAGGTTTTTATCTTAAGTTAGTTGTTGTTGCCGTCATTTGTCATTGTCACGGAATGAATTTATAATCTTAAAAATTTATTCCTGCGGTTATTTCTGGTTCTCTTAAATTTATACTCGATAGACAATATGTGCAAATATTTATTGGTTTGGAAGAATTTATAATAAATGATAATATTTAGTCTCTCGTTTTGGCCAGTACTAGTCACCGTATTAGTGCAACAATGGTCACTAATACCCAGAAGTTCCACTGCGCATGTCACAAACTAAAAATTTCTTTAAAATCCGCGGACTGTTCTGACGGTTGGAAACTGATCAGGGATTGAAATATTTTGCTGAACGAACGGATGATTTTTAATCGTAGATTTAAAATTTCTCTTGTGCGAACACTTTTAAACAGATGCGCATGCTCAGAATGATTTGTGACGGTTTCTGACTGTTGTGCGAACAAACCTCATATAAACTGTCACTTGAACTCGCGTTAGGTAATTTTTTGTTACTACGATAAATTCCAACGACTAGTTTTAACCAATCATGATGCAAAACACTTGAAAATTCAACCAATGGAAACAGTATTATTCTGATAAAACTCAGTTACCCCGATAAATTTTCGCAACCAAGTAAATAAACAGTTGTTATTGTTTATAACTGTCAATGTGACAGTTAATTAATATTTCAAGTTTAAAATAATAATAATTTCCTGGCCTGGACTGAGGAAGACTGTAGTAACAGTCGAAACGTAGGCCAGGAAATAAATTATTTACATTAGACTGCGTGTCCGATCATTTCCCAATTTTCCATACTGCTGCCAGTCGATCATTGTACTCCACAATAATAATTTAATTGTTTCCTTTTGCGTTGTCTTTGGAATTTATCTCACCAAATATCACACGACCTCTCTGATTTTCTCAGATAAACTTTTATTTTAAGCACTCATTCTTTTTGCTTTTAAGCAAAATTACTCAAGCAAACTAACATGAAGTCGGGATTTACCATGCAGTTTGCTTTCGTGTTTGTTACTAAACTAAAAAAAATTGGTGCAAAATAAAAATTAATCTATTTTGATTTCAAATATCTCAGCTCACGGCTTTTAACCTTTCTTGCATACATGTGTAAAAACTCACGAAAAATAACATACCTACTTAAATTTCAGTAAAAACTATCGTAAGATCATTTGGATTGGGATAAAATAATTCTATATTTATCTTTTTTTAAGTTCTTCCGTTAGCACATTTCAAATTTATTTCATCAGGGAAATAACATCATACCATAAACAATAATACTCTGTCAATACAAAGCCAATTCTTCTATCACTGTGGCTATGAATGTTTCCACCCCGCTGTGCCATTCTGCCTTCACTGGGGGTTAGATACATCGTACTTCATAGTTTATTTCCTCCAATCATTGACGACATTGCACTGTCATAATAAATTATTATACTCCTGATGCAATGTCTCCATATACGAACGGTGAATCACCAACATTGAAATACTTGCCGGACAGATGTTGAGTGATGTGGTCATTTTTGGAAGTTCATAATTTTTTCATTAATCATTCTAGGTGTTTGTTGAATAGTGTGTTAAGAGCTTGTTTATTATTGTTGAGCTGGATTTCAATGGAAGGTGTCAGTGATGAAAATTTTAAATGAAAGTAATGCCTTTTTATTAGATCCGTTTTTGGATTCCTTTGTAACAAGGATTATGAAATAGTAACTGGGCTTACTGTACGTCATTATTTTGATAAATGAGGGAAAATGGTTGCCAGATGCTGAAATAAATCATTAGTACATCCATTATATCTTGCGAACTTGGGCTAAAAGATAATAATATAAGAATCGAACAGGCTGTGAGGACATGTGTAATCGTGAAACAGACACAAGCCGCGAGTCGACATTCCCTGCCTTGGGTTTTGAATCACGCTTCGACGTTTCTTTAGGGTTTGACAGTAGTGATAAACATTCATGGTATACCCAAGCAGAAAACATATGATCGAGCGGATTTTACATCTGGTGGAAGAGTGAAGGAGATGCTTCATCGCAAATGGATGCTACTGCCAAACGCCCTAGAGCCTAGAGAACTATTACAGTTACATCTAGCAACCACATATTCCATTTTATGAATGTGAATCAAGTGACCAAATAACCAGTTGAATGTTGTTAAGAAAATAAATAAAGTGTTTTTCGAGTTTCGTTTCCTCTTTCAAATCCATTTGTGTTTTTATTTAGTATTATACAAGTTTAAAGTTTTTACGTTTTTTACAAATACAGACAAAAACATTGATTACATTAAAATCGCAACAGCTCAGGATTCCGATAAGGAACTACAGACACTACAGACAAGAAAAACAAACAATTTACAATTTAAAAGCATAAAACTTCTAAATTCTACCTATACTTTAGTTTGCGACGTATCTACAGGTAAATACCGACCATATATACCAAAAGAATTCCGAATGAACATTTTCAACCATTTCCACTCACTATCCCATCCAGAAATAAAAACAACAACAAAATTAATAAATCCTAAATTCGTTTGGTATAAAATGAATAAAGACAAACAATCTTGGACAAAACAATGCGTACACTGCCAACGTTCAAAAATAACAAAGAACACCCATGCTCCACTCAAACCATTTTCCGAACCAAACAGCCGTTTCGACAACATTCATATCGACTTAGTTCATTTACCTAATTCACAAAGGATTTTCTTATGTATTTCACGTGCATAGATCGGGTTGCACGATGGCCAGAAGCAATTCCAATCAAAGATTGTAACACACAAACAATAGCTGAAGCATTAGTAAACAATTGGATATCTAGATTTGGAGTTCCTTCTGTTATTACAACAGACAGAGGGAAACAATTCGAATCAGCCTTATTCAAAAATTTAATCAAATTATTAGGTGCACAATCAAATGGCATGATTGAGAGATTCCATAGACAGCTAAAAACTTCTTTAAAAACATATAATAATCCAACAGATTGGGTAACTAATTTACCAATTATCTTATTGAGTCTTCGCACGACCTGTAAAGAGCCTATTAAATACAACCCAGCAGAACTAGTCTATGGTACCAAATTACACATTCCAGGCGAATTCTTCACACGATCACCAATAATTCCAGACCCTAACATCCCCCACTATCTCCAACAATTAAAGCAAATAATCAGCAAATTAAAGTATACAGCCCCAACCTTAAAAAACAAACCATATTTTATAAACCCAGATCTACATCGCACATACCACGTCTTCATAAAACATAATGCAATAAGCCCCACCTTACAACAACCTTTCGATGGACCTTCCAATGTAATTAAACGGTACGAAAAATTTTTCAAAACTTTAATAAAAGATAAATTAGACACCGTATCAATAGACATACTAAAACCTGCATACTTAAAAGAACCGCACAATTTTGATAACACTCATTCCTTCTCAGGTCCCCTAAATAATGTTACTTAATTTATATCATTTCTTTGTAAAATGACAAGTAATGAAATACCTTTCATTACCTGTCATTAATTTTTCTTCTCTCTGAGGAGGGAGATATGTTACAGCTACATCTGGCAACCACGTATTCCATTTTATGAATGTTCGATCAAATGACCGAATAACCAGTTGAATACTGTTAAGAAAATAAATAAAGTGTTTTTCGAGTTTCGTTTCCCCTTTCAAATCCATTTGTGTTTTTATTTAGTATTATACAAGTTTAAAGTTTTTACGTTTAATACCGAACTGATATTTTCTATACTCTACAGAGCTGCTGGACCACTCGTTTGAAAGAGGTGGCATCCTTCTACACGGCATTGCTGCCAACTTTCCGAAACAAAATTTACCCAGGTTACCAGTGCCTTTGTATCTTTAATTTTAAGACGGCCCTCATATATTAAATTGTATAAAAACTGAAATTTTGATAATTTTGGAGAAAATGAGTATTTGGGTTTTATAACCAGGGCCGGATGCCGAATATATAGTAATGGAGTTATTTTTCCTTTGGATTAATAAACTTTCATAATCTAGGTAGAAACTTAATTTAGTTGTCAAAACATCTAATCTGAATTAAATTTGATATAAACGACTTTATAATTCTATGGTGTCATAAAGTAGTTCAACAATTTCATAATTCCAAAGCAAGTTTATATTCCTCTCAATCACCAGATGACTAAAGTTTTTGCGAAGATCAAGGCTACAATTATAGATACACATACCAGACAATTTGCTGCCCACCTACTTTCACACTTTTTTACTTCATCTTTGATGTAAACATAGATAACTTGTTTGGTTTACAGATTCCGAACTCAACCAAAGAAAACATTCTTTGTTTGCGTAGTAGTCATAGCAACGGGTGTGTAACAAATCGACGCAATTCTATTATTTTCCGCTCGAAAGAATAAGTGCACCGTGCAGAGGAATTAGCTTCGTTATAAAGGCAAGTGACAGTTCGAATGACGTCACAGATTTTACCCTAGAAAAGAGAAATGACTCATAGAGAAGCAGGAACTGCTAGGGGTGTGGAAATGAGATAAAAATTGAGGGAACAGGACACGAGTGCAGGAGATGATAATCCTGCACAAATCTCCAACACTTGTGCAGGACTTATCAACTTTTAATGTCACTCGTTTGCATTTTAATGCAGGATTAGGGACATGCATGATCGATGCTATTAATTTACGTGCTGTTTCCTATCTTCAAAGTTTATTTATCTGGTGAATATCTGTATTAACATGTGTCACATAAGTTTTCTGAAAATATTTGAATGGACTATGGTTTAAGGAAAATATATTGAATCTGCTCATTACTACAACAGTTAACATAGTTCAAGCTTTAACATTCATATTTAATATCGAGATAGTGGCCTGTTTCCTCCCAAACGACGAAGTTTAAAAGGTTAAAAACTTGGAAAACTTGAATGATTGGAAAGAAGAAAATTTCTACATATCACGATATCAATGTATAATGTTAGCATCTTTCTTTTATATTCGCAATAAATGAAGAAGATTCTTCATTGAAAATATACCAGGTTCTAAGTGGAATCAGTTGCACAAGCTCGGAAAAGAAAATACACGAAAAATACGAACCATGTGAATGTCAAAAATAGACTTCTATTTCATACAACTGCAAGTATTATACAATTTTCTGCTTCTTCTATTATATCTTGTGCAAATATTAACTTAAGAAACACATTTTTATATAATTCATTATTGCAATCAGACGACCATTGTTGAAATTTTATTCATACGATAAGTATCTTTACAATGAGAAAATGTGTATTCCTAAAATAATTTTTCATGTTAGTAGAAGATATCTTTTGAAAAGTTATTTTCTTATACATCTACTCCTCATATAATCTAGGATATTTATGAAATTTGATACTTCAATCGGTAATTTTGTAAGAATTATTAGATCTCCTACTGCATCACATAATATTTAACGTCTTATTATTCGCATTCATTGCAAATATGTTAGAAAATAGAAATTGCAAAATTATTCTGACATAAAACATAACCTTGTTCTTGCTATGTTTCAGTGAGTAACCAATTTTGTCATTTTTATCCGCTGTCGGCGCTGACTACTTTTGTTGACACCGCCTATATCAATGTAATATGAAGTATAAAATTCATTCAAATCGTATAGAGAATAAAATATTCGTTAATGGATGATGAAGCTTCTTGACTGGAAGGGTGTATGGAATGAAGTAAATTTCTGGATTTAATTTTAGGCCTCAACCGGTTTCTGCATCTCTTATGCCTTCTTCAGGAGGTGAAAATATTTTTTAAAAAACATGTAGATGAACACATTAAAATAGTAACACATTAATTTGATTGCAATACAGAAATTTACTTAATTCAAAATATTCTTTAATATTTATATTAACATTAAATGTGAAAAAATTCTATTTAACATCGTTTTTTCAAGAAAAACTGTTAAAATTTTCAATTTAGGGTACTTCCGATTGACCATTTATAATCAAAATCTAATCAGCTATTCATATGGATGTATTGAAGAAGAATATGAAAGTATTATAATTTTTGGAAATGTAGTATTAGAGTTATCGCAGGCGAAAATTTACACATACAGACATCATAAAAATAGTAAAATCGTATTCTAGGAATCCTAAAACGTGCTTATTCATTAAAAACTCCACCGAATTTTTTGACCTAAGACAATACTTTCCTTACCTAAAGATGACGGAAGGTAAAAAAAATTATAAAAACAAAGGCAAGGCAAAGTTTTCAGATATAGTAATGGTGTGACAGTTCCTTGGACGTTTATACACAAACCTGCTAACCAAAGATTCTTGATTTCATCAATTTACATAATGTAAACGAAAAGATTAAGTTTTGGTCTGGCCCAGCTTCATGCGACTATGCCCGAACAACAACGCATTTCGTGGAGGAAAAATATGCTATTTGTACACCGCGAAAACAATCTTCCTAACGTGCTCAGGCGAAACCTATTAACACTTTTCGGGCGTTACTTACAAGAAAGATGTATAATAATGTGTATGAGCTGCAAAATGAAAACAATTAAGGCGCAGGATGTTTAAAACGGTACGTGAAATAAACTTTGAATTTTGCCAGCGACTCATGAGGGAGGTCAGAACAGAACGGAACTTTGTCGTATGGATGAAAACGGACTACTATATTTATAATAAATATGAATGTTAATTATTGTAGTAATAGGCACATTCAATATAATTTCAATAAAGCACAGTATCGTTCCTTCAAAAATTTTACGAAAATATGGACATAAAACTGTACGTTTATTTCACTACTCGTATTTCATCTAAATTCCTCTAAGAAATTTGGCGAAATTTTGCAAAAATATTCTCAAAGAACCTTGCGAGGATTTGAAATAAGTTTGTTTTTTTTTCTCAATTTTCCAATACACGATATCACCTTTACAGTAAACTTCCTACTGCTAATGCCTTCATTTTCAATAGTTTTGCCTTTCTCCACTGAACAATAGCTCTATTATCTCAATCATTCCTATTTCGGTCCTGTTAGATTAACATAGGATTCTACTATAATTACGCCTACTCTCCTTACTCTGTCGGATGACGTGTCCGCATTATTTCTCTCCCTTTGCAATCTCTAGTTCATGTCTAGTTTTTTTTTAATCTCGACGAGGGTTAGGGTGAGTTCTTTGGCGCCGCTGTATGGACAAACTACAAAGTTCAACCCCGTATTGCGTCGCGACGTTTCTATACTAGAGGGATGGAAGTCTATTTACTTGCCAATCATGATGAAAGAGAAGAAAAAGTCTTGTGATTTTTGTTGTGATTTAATATAAATATAAATGAGTTACAAAGAAGGTGATGTTTGTTCGTTACCCTGTTTGATACTTGTTTGACGGTGGATTCGGTAGCTAATATAGTTTGTTGTGCAACATTCACCACCCTTAGTATCTTAGGAACGTAGATTTTGAAAATGGAAAAAAGATGAATTTGTTTTTTTCAATGCGCGAATTTTAAAGTTTGAAACCATATTTTTGAAGTAAGATACTGTATTCAATTCTAGTCCAAAACTCAGATTGGACATTATTATACCCACAGCAGATGGCTCAAGTTTCAACATATGTGAGACCTAATAGAATTTTACCAGTCTGACTACCGAATCTACTAAGCAAAAATCCTTGGACCGTCATCTTTTTTAGCTCCTGTATCTTAGGACTCAGGGCCGGCCCAAGTTATAGGCAAGCCAGGCGACCGCTTGGGACGAAATTGGTTTTAGGGCGCCATTTTTACCTCTCGCTAAGAGAGGTATTGTATTCATGCTAAAAATCACATCCAGATTTTAGTGGATAATCACGTTTTAAGGTCCCTAGAATCTGATTATAACATTTTTACGATTATGTCCGTATGTGTGTGTGGATGTGTGGATGTTGGCTTCACGATTTCCCAAATACTATAAGACAAGACATTTTTAACTACGTATTCCTCAATCTAACAATAATGGGAAGAGTTGATTAAGTTTTGGTAACAATTGGACAACCGGAAGTAGTAGTTACAAGAAAAAAATCATCTAAATATTATTTATCGAAAATTTATGTAAATACTTATATTAAAGAACGTTAAATTCTTTATTCGATAAATATAAATTCATTATTATATCTTCTACAGATTTGGAGATAAAGAATGCATATAAAATAATTTGATGTAAAAAATCTCAGATCAAACTACTACAAGGCAAGAAATTCAAATGTTTGTAATTGACATATAAATGTCACTGCCAAAAATATTTGTATGCCACTGTCAAAAATATTTGTACATTATTATGAAGATTATGAAAATAAAAAAAAGTCAACAACGCAAAAGAATATACGTATACCTTGTTCCATTTAAGCCATTCAGTATTGTAGAGCATAGGGAATAGTTTTGACCTCTCTCATTGGCTGAAATTGGAGACAAGAGACAAGTTTACCCAATGTAATTTCGGCTACTTCAAGTTTGCGCTGTTGCCAGCTCCATCTGCTGAATGGCTTAAATGGAACAGAGTATAAAATAGAATATAAAAGGAATTTGCGAAAAAATGACGAATATAAAGAAAAAGAAAAGGAAAGTAGAAAAAGAAAATTTCAGGATATTGCATATAAAGAAAATGTAAGTATTGTACATAATTTATTATAAAATATCCCATAGATTTTGCAAATATATGTGAGAATTATTTTGTAGTGAGACATGAATATATGTATTTGTATTTAAAAATATTTTTCGTTTTATGCGTACAACCAGGTAAAATATCTGGCGAGAGGTTATGTGTTGGCCACATCAGATTTTTTTCCATGGTTCTTCAAATTGAAAAGCAATCCTTATTTTATGTTAAGTAGTATAAAATAGAATCACTATACCTAAAGGAAGTTTCTAATTAATGTAGGCCAAGAAATAATGACTACAACCATACACTAACAATCTAAGTTTTTTGCTTTTATTTTGAAAATTACAATTCTACTCAGTTCTAAGTATACAGTTACGTAGGAAACATGGTAATCTCTTCATCTCTCAATCTTGTTGACCACTTGAACAATTCCTGTTAGCTCATTTACAATTAATACTCGACTAGTAGTTTTATTTCTTTATAACGATTGTTCTATATTCCTTTAACAAGTCTTAAACAAACTCTTGCTTGGAATACCGTTCGTCGGAACTTAAGAAGCGAGCAACCGTAACAATTCTGCCCGCGGGTTCAGATCAGCAACAGCTAGCAGCTGCATTTTGCAGCAGGATGATGGATATACTTCCAACTGTATAGAGTTGCCGTTTATATAATTTTACACCCGAAAACACACATAATATAATATTGTTAAATATGCATAATTTCATTGTGTACTAAAGATAACTGGTTTAAAAATGTCGTTACTTCAAAATGCCTCTCTGTATTGACTGTATTACTATTGCTGGGAAGAAAAAAAATATTCGCGAATTCTTTTGATCTCAAAATAATAGGAACGTCAGAAATGGAACTGGGCTTTTTGTGCATCGGTTTCAGTCATACTGCTGTTTTTACCTTCCGTCACCTTTATCAAAAATTTCGATGATATAGTTTTTAATGAATAAGCACGTGTTAGGATCCCTAGAATACGATTTTACTATTTTTGCGAGGATGTCTGTATGTTTGGATGGATGGATGGATGGATGGATGTATGTATGTATGTATGTATGTGTGTGTGTGTGTGTGTGTGTGTGTGTGTGTGTGTGTGTGTGTGTGTGTGACGATTTTTTCAGATCGCATAATACCACCTTTCCAAAAATTATAATTTTTACGTATTCCTTTTCTTTAGATCCATATGAAGAGCTGATTAGATTTTGGTTATGATTGGTCGACCGGAAGTACCCTAATTTAAAGATTTTAAGTTTTTCTTGAAAAAATGCTGTTAAATATCACTTTTTTACATATAATGCTATTATAAATATTTTATTCTCTATACGATTTGATTACATTTTATACTTCATATTCAATGGATATAAAGTTAAAAATTATAAGGAAATTAAATTTCACGAAGCAGCCAGCTGTGCTATAAACATGGAAACATCTACTACATTAAGAAAATTCTGATTTACAAATGTCAGTGTCAAAGTGCAATTTACAATATATGTTTGAGTTATAATTTTACTGGAAATATATAGAATCTTACAAGAAACTTTCTGTATGGAATTTGTACAAAATACATAAAACTAACGGAAGGTAATGTATTGGAAATATGGAATCATTTTCAAAAAAACTTTCTGTGTGGAATTTGTATATAGGCTTGCAAAAAAGCGCGTACACCTTAAAAATCAAGTACCCGGGTTTTTATATTTATTTAAATAAAATAAATAAATATATCATCACGGCATATTACCCATTGCTGGGTGTGCCAATCTGCTTTATTCGCAGATATCGGTAATGATGATCACATATTTGTAGCGTGCGGGCGTTTACCAGGCGTCACCTCACGGGCACTCATTGCTGGCGTGGAGAGTGCACCACAGGGTCAATTTTATGCCATTTAAAATTCGAAATATTTGGCGTCGGTCGAGATCGAACCCGGTTCCGCAGATTCGCGACCAGATACTCTGGCACGCGGCCACGAGACCCCATTTAGTTCTGTAAATAATGTAAAAACTGACAATGTTGTCACTGTCATCACTATTTGATCTATTATGGAGCTAGTTCTTAATTGTGTTTAATTAACCTACTGTCAAATTACAAATATATTCCAGAAAAATGAAAGGACAACAAAGCAGGTATTTGAATTTCTGTTAATTTTGATATCTTTATTGACACTAGTGACATTGACAAGTTCAAAATCAAGATCAACTCAATACAGCAAAAAATAGGTGTACGCGATTTTTTTGCAAGCCAGTGTACAACATACATAGAACTGACGGAAGGTAATGTGCTGGCCACATCAGATTTTTTTAAATTGACTATATATTCGTACACTATTAACTTTACATATCAACAGATTCATTAAACCTAATTTGCGCGGAAGGAGTTGTAACGTGTGAGCCCCGCTGCTACGCTGAACAAGCGTCTAAGTATAGCGATGACGAATCGCGCTAGCAGCCAGGATACGTAAACAAACAAACCGCGACGTGTTTAATTACTTCCGGTCGCCTGAACCTTTTGTGTTCATTGTTATTATGCGGTCGAACATTCTAGAGCTCTCTGGAAGTTAATGGCAGCTATATAAAAGGGACGCAGCTATGATCGGGAGTTAGTTACATGGAGAGACATATAGAGACATTCACATAGAGACATAGAGTGTTAGTGAAGCACAGCAGTGTCGTGGTGAGCGTATGCAGTATAGTGTCGAGTGGAGGATTCGGCAAGTTACTGGTTAACTGGGATAGCTGTGGATGTGAATACTCGGTAGTGTTGACGAGTATTAGGAAGCTACCGTGTACAAGAACAGTAACGGCGAGTCGGGAAGTTACTGGTGTACCGGGATAACTGTGGAAGTGAATACTCTGTCTCTGTAGTATTGAAAAGTATTGGGAAGCTAGGTATACGGGGACAGTAACAGTAAGTGGAAGTGGATACTCGGCAGTGGTGTTGAAGAATTGTGGCATACGGACAGTCGGTGATACTGAGTCTGTGGAAGAGAGAGAGAGAGAGTTACATAGACAGATAGTGAGGTGAAAAGTGTGACTTCTGTCCGAGCAGTTGAATATACAGACACTGTTGAGTCATTTGAGTATATAGACGCTGTGGAGGTCGGTAGGCGGACAGTTAATTCGTTAAATAAATAAATAGTGACTTAAATAGTCGAAATAAATAATCTATAAGATCGTATAAATAAATAGTCGTGTTATTTGTTTAAATAAATAGTGTTAGTGTTATCTAGTTAATTAATTATAGTTAGTCTTAATTAGATTTTAAATTAGTATTTAATATTAGTAATCGTTATTATCTAATACCTTTTTAATATTTAATTATAGTTTAATAAACCTATATTGTAATTAATAATAATTATCTAATATTTACACTTCACCCGAATAAATAAAAACGTTACAGAGTATTAATAGTGAATACACCAGTTTTACAACAAATAAATCATACCCAAAACAACATATTTTCTTCCTATTAATAATCCTTTTTCTCAGTGTACTGCTGTTTTTACATATCAACAGGTTCATGAAACCTGATTTGCCCCCTAATTTCTAAAAACTATGTGTATGTATGCTATACAGGGTGTCCCAAAACGTCCCGGCAAGATTTTAGGGATGAATTCCGGAACTTATTTAGAGTCGAAAAGTCCATATAAACGTAACCTTTAACGAGTTACTGTTATTTCATTATTTATGTAGCTAAAATTTTTGTTCAACGAATTTCTGAAATACTGATCTAGTTGCCATGATCGCGTCTTTTGTTTGGTAACATTTAAACATCGTTCGCCGGACCTGACTCCATTAGATTTTTATCTTTGGGGCTTTGGCGTCTCATGACACAGATTGTTTATGCAACTGAAATGCTCACGGTAAAATAATTACGCCAAAGAATGCTGCAGGCTACCGATATTATTGGAAAACCAAGCAACCGTATTAAAAACGCAGCGATCTCTTCTGCGACATGCAGCTTTATGTATCGAACACAATAGAGATCATTTTGAACATTTCTTGTAAATAAAGTAGAAAAATGTAATAAAAAATACTTTTTCGTAAAATTCATTAAACTAGAATTTAGAAATAAATTATGAACAATAACTCGTTAACGGTTACATTTAGGACATATGTATATATGGACTTTTAGACTCTAAATAAGTTCTAGAATTCATTTTTGAAATATTGCTTACGTTTTGGGACATTCTGTAAACTAAAATTCATTTTTAATAACCTCTTTTGGACATTCTAACCCTAATCAATCATCGCTCATCATCATTGGCATCAGTGTGCGACATATGTAAATGCCGCATGTCACCAAGTCATCACCCACTGTGGCACCGTGGCGTGTGCTGTTATAAAACGTAGGTAATTAACGGTTAACAAATTACAGATACGAGCACGACATATGTTCTGGAGTGGTTACAATCGGCGCGGAAAGTGTAGCCACTTCCTACACCGAAGTCCAGTGCAGAATGCAGCTGCTCTCTGCTCTAGCTGATTTCTACGATTACCTCGGGGTAGTCTCTTTGCAATGAAGTAGTAACAGTAATACTTGGATGCAACGAAGTGACAATTCGTGTCACTTAACTTTACTAGTAGGTACTAATAGGTCACAAAACGAAGTCCTCAAGGCTAGCATTTTATCGAATTTATTAATTTTATTTTAATTTGTTGTAGTTACTTATTCATTAAGGTCTTTTCCGTAAGTCGTCTTGTCCACTTTACCATACTTTGAGTAAATTAGATAAAAAAGTTTGCGACTTACATATATAGAACTTTGTATATTATTTTTGGTCAGGGTAGAAAATTAATTTAAATTCAATTTATATAGGGTCATTCAAATCTGAATTGTTCAGTGTATTCAGTATAGCAAAATATAAGTTTAACAAGACAAATTTTGGAGCAAGCCAAACAAACTAAAACTAATAAAATTACCCCTTAACTTTAAAATTAATTTTAATAAAACTAAATACGTATTTCGAGAACTAAGTTCTCATAATCAGTAGTACAAGGGAAACTTAAATATAAATATAAAAAAATCACCATTTAACCAAAGTTGAACCACTATTATATTTTCAGAGATTCAAATTAAACCTTTAACATATTCTGGAAGTTCTCTTAATTGGTTTGCATTTAATTTTCGATTTATTTAATGAAATTCTTATTCATATTTTTTGTTCCAGGTACGTTCCCAAATCCATAAAACCGTCAACTACTAAATTCGTGAGTATAACATATTCAAAATCTAAAAATAACCAACAGCTGCAAATTCGGGTCAATATGCAAATACATTCACTAATTACCCAACCCCTATCCAATCCTGCACCTGTCAATCATAAATGCACCAATGCAGGCAAAGGTGCGTTGCTACACTTCTCGAAACGTGCCACTCACGAACTAAATTAATTAACGGCCACGGTAAATGTCAAGATGGAATCTAGAGAGCAGTGATTACGGTAGGGGAGGTGGTCATAGTCACCCCAATTGTTCTTGTGATATATAGCCACTTTGATCTTATCAAAATATCGCGTGTGGTGCGATTGAGATTTGACTGACAAATACAGCGTTTTGTATTGTTTTCGAATTATTAGCGGGAGGAAACTTTTTAGAGATTTTGCAGTAGATACTAAGGGGCAATTAAAATATCCTCGTATGTAGTTACACAATTTGTATTGTGATCAGAATAACAGAATATGAGAGATAATGTTCAGATTATTTCCGTTTCAACAAATACTACAGTTAGACTATAATAGAAATGACAATCTTTATTACAAATCACATTGAAAAGTAATTAACACAAGTATATAAATTGTGATGGCTTTAAATATTTCACAATGTGGAACATACCTTCTAAATTCAGCTTCAATTTTAATTTGGGGATTGAGAATAATCACTCGCGGCTAAATCAGAAGCATACGGAGAATGGTGCAAATCAGTGACATTTTTTACCTCTCGCTACTCTTGGTCAGGGAGGTGTAGGAATCGTGCTAAAAATCGCATATCGAGATTTTGGAAAATGACCACGTTTTAAGGTCCCTAGAATCCAATTTTAACATTTTCACGATGATGTCTGTGTGTATGTGTGTGTGGATCCTCCACTCTAACTAAAATAATAATATTCATAAAATTTTGAAACCTTGTATTTCGAAGTTTTTCTGTAATGGAAAGAGCCCATTAGATTTTGGTGAAAATCGGATAACTGGAAATGGCACTTTACTAGAAGCTCAAATAGTTTTTCTTCGAAAAATACCTTTAAATATTATTTTTTCGGGATTAAATGATATAAAAATTAAAGATTATTAAATGTTCTATAGATTTGCATTAATACTTTTTCTATATATTTTATGGATAAATTTATAAAATTATCTATAATTTAAATCCCAGAGCCTCCGCTTTAAACAAACAAAATGCAGTTATTCAAATGTATGTGACTGACAGATAAATGTCACTATCAAAAAACTAATCATTTCAAAATTATATTAGTAACGTTTTAAAAATGAAAAAGTAAATAGAACAATAGAAAAGGAATTCAAAACAGTTTCCAGCATAAGTAAATATATATATATATATATATATATATATATATATATATATATATATAAATTTAATCTTCATTTTATTATATCCCCGGTGGCTCAATGTTTAGAGCAATGCCTCATAAGTAATAAGTGCGCTCGGGATCTGGATTCGAATCCCACTATGGCATGGATGTATGTGAATGTGAACCTACTGTGTAATTGGGATTTAATCCTGTTGAGGGGTTGAGAAAAAAGGTAATTACTTGGATTAGATTAGACTATATTTTCAGAAATAAACTGTCAAAATTAGAGTAAAATTCGCTAATTTAAAAATAAGGATTAACTTAATCTATTTTGTTACTCGGGCTGTAAATGGCGGGAGGTATTGTGTTGACCACACCAGATTTTTGAGAACAGAAATTGACGCATGACTGTTGCTTTATAGGCCGATGCGTTATTGTGCGCGCATATAACTTTTGTTTTTCTTTAAATCTTCTACTATAATCAATCTAGTTGTTTCTTTGTCGATTTTCAACGACTCTGAGTACTCTGCAACCATCTTCATCGTAACAGGTCAATCGTAAACCAACATTCGTCGAACTGCGTCGATGTTTTCGGCGTTTCTGCTTGATGCCAGCATCACTTTTTTGGTTACCTTTGTTTTCATCTCGCCCATTGCGAAATCGCTTTTGCCAGCCAAAAACTTTGCAGCAAGTCAAGGGAACAAATGCTTTTTAAATCAAAGCAAACGATTAGGTTGTTTCTTTGCACAAACGATCACAAAATTTTATTGCGTACCAATAGTAATAAAATTTGTTGAAAGCTTAAACAAGTGTAAGTACTGAAAATATTTATTGCACTTCTTCATTCAGATATATGTAGGTGTACGAGTAGAAACAGATTTTTTTTACAAAAAAGATCTTTTCATTTATAACAATATATACTATTTCACGGTCTTGGCTTCTTAGATATTTTACAAGATGTCAGTAATTAAAATTAGAAGAAAAATAGTGAATGTTTTTCGAAGCTCTTACAAAAAATTGAGTTTTGATAAGAATTAAAATTTATGAATACTAATTTAAAAATAATGATTTAACTAAAAGAAATTTGAAAGTTTATACGTTTTCAAGTGAACGCAAACAAAACATAGTTGGTAACTGCTTTGGATTTAGTAATGACGCACATTTTGCGAGTCTAATAAAGCTATGAATATAATAATAATTAGTTTACATCTGCACCGATTTAAGAAATGTGTTAATACTTTCCACATTTACTGATTTCATTCTATATCGATGACACATTTATTTAAGTTTATTTATGGACATGAACATACTTCTGCTCAGTTGGTTGGAGTCATCAGAGCGCAAACTATGCTAATTTAAAACAAGTTTCCTCGGTTTGAAGTAAAGCTTTTGCTGTCCAAAGTTTCCAGATAAATGTATTTGTGTTGCACAAAGAGAAAACTTAATTAAACTAAGTTTGAAATATGGAATGTAACCCATTTTCCCCTCCCAAAGGAACTTCATTAATAATATGTGTGGAATAAACATAGATGCTTACCGAATTTTCGCCAACTTTCTTTAAACATTTTCACTTTCAAAATCTTAATTTGATCTGAAGTATTTAATATATTCAAATTAATTCAGAACTGGTATATATTCCATATGACGTGTTGTAGGTCGCATACCGTAAAAGGTTTTCTTTCCAAAAGAGTTCGTTGTTCAGTTTGAGACTTGATACTTGATTACCTTAACCTACAAGTCGTTCATCCGCACTTCATGACTTTGCCTTATAAGGATAGCGACTGTCATTACATCAGGATATGCATAATATAGAGCACCAGTTACGGTTTAAATACTCTACAAAAAGTTGTTATCTTTGCCAAGATGTAAACCGTTTTTTACGCTCAATGACGTCGAGGCCTTGCCTATCTCCATCTAATCTTAGAGGAGTATTGTTTAGTTTACTACAAAGAAATATAATTTAATAGAATTAAATGATGCCTTCCGTCGTTAAGAGGCCATCATATAAATAATTATCATCAAAATACAAAAACATATTAGACGAGAAAAAAAAATTCCTTACATTTGACGATCTCTCTATCCGAATCCCTGGAGTTCTGTTCTCTGCTTCTTTAGATTTCTAGCTCGTCTCTGGATATATTTTGCCTGGACACTGTAGATGGACACTGATGGTATTTATGGGGAATCTTTATATTATACCGTGAAAGAGTTGGCTGAACAATTCCACCTGGGAAATGAAGGCACTGATGATGATTTTTTCGACAAGTGGAAGTGTTGAGTATAGAAAAAAAAGCTGAAAGAAATTTCAGTGAGGTTGGTGTTTTTCATAACAACCGCTTTTCGAATCATTCGAGAGAAGTTTTTTATGACAAAGGTCAATACAAGATTTGTGCAGCAGTGAAGGACTGTAGATTATACAAAATAGAATATGCATCCTACAGCCCAGATTTGGCTGCTCCTTTAGATTTCTAGCTCGTGTCTGGATATATTTTGCCTGGCGAGCATAAGTAAATATGTAGGTATATATTTAGATTAATAAAAATTAACGATTCACAAAAATGTTTAATCTAATCCTCATTTTTGGATTAGTGAATTATATTCTATCCCGGTATTTAAAATTTAATCTCCATTTTATTATAGATCCTGTGGCTCAATGGTTAGAGCAACGCCTCATGTCATGAGTGCCCTCGGGGCTCTGGGATCGAATTCCTCTAAGGCAAGGATGTGTGTGAATGTGAACCCACTCTGTAATTGGGATTTAATCCTGTTGACGGGTTTAAAAAAAGGTAGTTACTTGGATTAGATGAGACTTTATTTTAAGAAATAAACTCAAAATTAGAGTAAAATTCGCTAATCCAAAAATAAGGATTAACATTTTTTTGTAACCTGGGGCTGTAAATGGCGGGAGGTATTGTGTTGGCCACACCAGATTTTTCGAATAAAGAATAAATATTTTAAAATGTTATATACCTAACTTCATTTTTTCTAAGAGCGAGTTTATTTCAAATGAATGACAGATACAGAAGTAGTAAAAAACTGAGATGTGTTTTGTGTAATTTCAGCGCTACAGTATAAATAAAAAGTTACAGACATATTATCAAGTTTTCTTAATGAATAAGATAAAACTAATTTATAAATTCGTAAGAGATTTTGCATAATATTTAGCAAAAATTTAGAGCCTCTTTTCATTCATTTGGAAAATCGTAGTCGATCCCTTTAATATTTACCTACGGTTCTACAAAATCATCCTCTTTTATTATTTGCTGCAGCAGATTTTCAAATTCTTCAAACTAAATTAAATTATAAATGATAGCGAGTTATTTTTGGTTTTAATGTAATTGAAATATGAAGTGTAATATACTTCAGAACTTTAAGAAAAACAAAGTTATAAATATAGTTTTGAAAGTAATTTTACTCTATGAATCAGAATTAAACTGGAGCATCAACTAATTTAATCATATACACTTCAATGCTGTTCAAAACTTCCTACTGTTACATTTAGCTCACAATAAGGTCATTGTCAATCGCATGGAATGACGATAATCATAACTTCAAGTTTCAAGTTCATAATTTGTTGCGAAGTCCATCAAATGTTGGCCTCTTGGTGAGATCCTGGGCATATTTTGCTTTTTGTACGCTCACATCTGGCGTTTGTAATCCGATTACTTCCCTCTTTTTATTTGCACATAATCTTACCACATATAACGTGCTAAGATCCATAAAAAAAAATATAGAGTGTCATGTCAAATTGCTGTTTGCAAATATGTCATTTGTGAAAAGAATTTTTTAATGATTTCTAGCCATATGTTTGTTTTGAAAGAATTCAGTGACCTCTAAGTTTTTATTGCTGAATAAAAAGATTGCCAAGATCTAAAATTAAAAAGATAACTCAGATAAGTGGAATATGCAAAAAAATGGAGCATTCTGGGACAGAATTATTTTGAATATTCTCAGAAGAAAAATTATATGTTTGTTTTGAGAAACACCAACTATTATTTAATTATTCAAACGAGTTTAGTCAACCATCCAATTTTACAATTAGCGCATACTAAATCTTGCTCTAAATTTAACTATTATGATTCAGATAATCAAGTAATACGACGAAATTTTTATGTTTCTTTTAACGCAGGTTGCTTCTTACGGCTTCTAGAATCCTTACAAGATTTGTAAGTCTGGTATTATGTGTAAGCTTATTAGGAAATAATGTAGGTCAGTGTCCAAACTACTCGTATTAGCAATATTAGGAATTTCGTTGTTTTGCTTTCATCAACCGCAGAAATTCCAATATGTAGATTCTAAGTAATACGGAAATGATGGTATGTGGTTAGTTTATCATAATTAGTAGAAATGTTTTCCCGGCAGATAATAACAATAAAGATACAAACTCAATGATATTAGGTTGGTGATATCTCTTGAATTTCTGATATGTTAAATATGCGGGCTTTCCTTTCGAAACTTTAATTTTTTTTGTGAAGTATGAATTTATTATGCAATTTGAAATTATTTTTGCTGTGAGCTTACTAACACTTTTTAATCTTTTTACTATTCCTATAACTGTTCGGGTATGTACGATGGAGTAAATAGATCTCACTCCTTGATCGTTCGGGTACACGGAGTGAAGTTAAAAGAGTTAACTTGATTTACTCTACCTGTTTATATGGGTTCAAGAAGTACACATGCGTATTAGGTTATTTTTTGGCGGCTAATAGCAAGTTTGAGTTTAAATTTTAAAGGATTATGTGCTAATTGTGATTTAGTTTGTGTTGCTCGGTGCCTCGTATTGTTTAGCTATGTTTCATTAAGTCGGATTATACAAACATGGAAACAATAACTCCTGACACACATACAGTAATAAAAAATCTAGAGTGCCCAACACAATGCCTCCCGCCATTTACAGCCCAAGTCACAAAAAGATTAAGTTAATCCTTATTTTTGAATTAGCGAATTTTACTCTAATTTTGACAGTTATTTCTTAAAATTTAGTCTAATCTATTCCAAGTAACTAGCTTTTTTTTAAACCCCTCAACAGGATTAAATCCTAATTACAGAGTGGGTTCACATTTACACACATCCATGCCTTATTGGGATTCGAACCCAGAGCCCCGAGGGCACTCATGACATGAGGCGTTGCTCTAACCATTGAGCCACCGGAGCTATAATAAAATGAAAATTAAATTTTAAATACCGGAATAGAATAGAATTCAACCGTGGAATTCACTAATCCAAAAATTAGGATTAACTTAAACATTTTTTGTGAATCATTAATTTTTATGAATCTAAATACATATACATATTTACTTATGCTGGAAACTGTATTGAATTCCTTTTCTATTGTTCTATTTACTTTTTTCTTTTTAAAACGTTACTAATATTATTTTGAAATGATTAGTTCTTTAATAGTGGCATTTATATGCCAGTTACATACATTTGAATAACTGCGTTTTGTTTGTTTAAAGCATAGGCTCTGGGATTTAAATTATAGATAATTTTATAAATTTATCCGTAAAATATAATATAGAAAAAGTGTTAATGCAAATCTATAGAAAATTTAATAATCTTTAATTTTTATAATAACATTAATCTCGAAAAAATAACATTTAAAGGTATTTTTCGAAGAAAAACTATTTTGAGCTTCTAGTAAAGTGCCATTTCCGGTTATCCGATTTTCACCAAAATCTAATGGGCTCATTCCATTACAGAAAAAGTTCGAAATACAAGGTTTCAAAATTTTCTGAATGATAGTATTTGAGTTAGAATGGAGGATCCACACATATATACACACAGACATCATCGTGAAAATGTTAAAATTGGATTCTAGGGACCTTAAAACGTGGTCATTTACCAAAATCTAGATATGCGATTTTTAGCACGATCCCTATACCTCCCTTAACAAGGGTAGCGGGAGGTAAAAATGGTGAAGAACCACTAATATTTGAGAAAATAGAGAAGATTGATTTATTATATTTCTAATGTTTATATATAATTCATGTGTTAACCGCATTATAAAATAAATAATTAGGTAGTTTTTAAATATTTTATTTTTTAAATGCAGTACAATTCTCTTTTGTATTTTTTTATTTATTGTTACACACTTTTTGATACATTTCATGTATTTCAACCGATTTAGTACCATTCTGTACCTTACTCACCCTATTTTAATTATTATGCATGCTCACATGATACTGCACATATTAATGTCACTCTAACCAAATTTCCAATCACAACTGCCACGGCTTACATTGTCTTTCGTAAGTCCAGCTCTTTGACATAGTCTTGTCACCCTGTCCGATAGCCTGAAGGTCCCGCTAATGTCCAACTCTCCCGTATCCTTGTCCGGTAAATCACGAGTGATTTGCATCGCCTCCAGTCCTCGAACATTGTTTATTTTGGCCATGATCTGACCACAAACCACGACGGTTAAGAACAGGTGATCATTTGCATAAACCGTGACTGGTTTGATTGTTTTTGGGTTTTGGGGTGCACCTTGTGTATTTGAACAGAATTATTTTTGTGTCTTATGCATAGACACACACGGTATGTTTGTAGACTATAGGGGGTAGAATGGACAATTGGATATGGAGTTATGTAAATATTTGTAATTCAAATTTGGATTTTAATAAAGTCAATGAACGAAACACTTTTAATGCATTTAAATTTGGAGATGTTAAGTTTTTTTTAGGAAAAATTATGATTGTCAAGGAAACGATTGCATAAATTTACCTACGTAAGCTCTACTTTTTAAAAAGAGTATCGAAATTACGAACATTTTTTCGCTACAAAAAAGGTTATTAATTTAAAAAATCTGGTGTGCCCAATACAATACCTCCCGCCATTTACAGCCCGAGTAACAAGAAAGATTAAGTTAATCCCTATTTTTTGACAGTTTATTTCTTAAAATATAGTCTAATCCAATCCTAGTAACTACCTTTTTTTAAACCCCTCAACAGGATTAAATCCCAATTACAGAGTGGGTTCACATTCACACACATATGTATGTGTGTGAATGTGTTAGTGGGATTCGAACCCAGAGCCCCGAAGGCACTCATGACATGAGGCGTTGCTCTAACCATTGAGCCACCTGAGCTATAATAAAATGAGGATTAAATTTTAAATATCGGGATAGAATAGAATTCACTAATACAAAAATGAGGCTTGGCTTAAACATTTTTTGGAATCGTTAATTTTTATTAATCTAAATACATACCTATATATCTACTTATGCTGGAAACTGTATCCTTTTCTATTGTTCTATTTACTTTTTTCTTTTTAAAACGTTACTAATATTATTTTTATATTTTGCGTTCATAATGAAGTCATTACGATACGCAATTGCGTATCGTAATGACCTTCATTTCGATACGCAATTTTTTGTTTTAGACAGTTGGTACTAGATGACGTTTCTTTAACCCATTTTTACCTAATTTATTTTTAGTTAATTGACAATACATTTTAATAATATAATGTCGAAATTATTATTTTTTTTTATTTAGGGAAGATTATTTACATGAAAATGTACAAATGGTTACAAATATAATCACAAATTGAGTAAGTAAATGTTATTGTAGAAGGCGCAAAATATAAAAAATAGTATAAAGAACTCATTTTATAAGACTTTCTTTCGCACTTGTAAATTAGAAAACTTGCTAACGCTCGTTTTCTAAATTTTGACGCGTGCGAAAAAAACATGTCTTATAAAACACGTTTTTTAATATATTATTTGAAATGATTAGTTCTTTGATAATGATATTTATCTGTCAGTTACATACATTTGAATAACTGCGTTTTGTTTGTTTAAAGCGTAGGCTATGGGATTTAAATTATATATAGTTTTATAAATTTATCCATAAAATATATAGAAAAAGTATAAATGCAAATCTATAGAACATTTAATAATCTTTAATTTTTATAATAACATTAATCTCAAAAAAATAACATTTAAACTTTTTTGAGCTTTTAGTAATTTCCGGTTATCCGATTTTCACCAAAATCTAATGGGCTCTTTCCATTACAGAAAAAGTTCGAAATACAAGGTTGCAAAGTTTTCTGAATAATAGTATTTGAGTTAGAGTGGAGGATCCACACACACATACACATATACGTACACACAGACATCATCGTGAAAATGTTAAAATTGGATTCTAGGGACCTTAAAACGTGGTCATTTACCAAAATCTCGATATGCGATTTTTAGCACGATCCCTATACCTCCCTTACCAAGAGTAACGGGAGGTAAAAACTAAATATAAAAACAAAATTAGGCAATTTTGACAAGTACTATTCAAATCGACTTAAATCGACAAATATTTATTGAACACGGAACTATTGCCAGAAATGATTGGATGCAAGTATCACCTACAATAAGAGTTAGATAACGAGATAATGATACTACCAGATTATAAGTAGAATGAAATTATTGGAAAATATGATGTTGAAAACAAAATGAAGTAGAAAAGATATAATTACAAAGCATGCTTGATTTCCTGTATAGTTTAACGCTTCAACAACTTTTGCAGACATTGCATTGTAGCCGTATTTAACAAGTAATTGTTAGTTTGAAGATCGCTCTGAAACCAGAACTTGTAGTGATTGTCAAATTATAACTCCACCTTCACCGACTAGCATATCAAAGAATAAACTTTCTAGCTTATTTACTTTTATAGATTTCTGCACTCTAATTTAACTTAGGATCATGTTTAAATATTAGAAAATTATTAGGCACTTTCATTCGGACTGTGATAGTGATTTTCTAATTTGTGAATCGTTTAAGAATGATTCTTTCCAATCATGATTAAATTTAATTCCAAACGAACAATAAAACTAACCCGATCGACATGAAACCTAAACAACGTCGAACAAACTAGCGTCAAATATCAAATGGCTAATGCATGCACATATCGACAAGTTAGCTGTTCCCGAATAGCAAAAATTATTGTGTTAGTTATTATTTAAATAGAAAATTCGAAACCAATAGTGATGAATGTTGAATGTAGTTTTGATTCTGATGTAGACATTAATTTGCGAAACAGAAGACCTTGTATAAATAATTATTCTGAACTTGTTATACCTATCTATTCGGAAGAATTTAAATATAACTTTCGAATAAATAGAAGTACTACACATTACACAACGAATTATTGGTATTGGTACTTCTCATAATTCATCTGAAATATAAACAATCTTCTTATAACTGTTTGTTCCGCCATTTTTCGATCTTTTGTGATTTGAATAACAGCAATCATGAGAAAAGACTGTTTCTGAAGGGGGGCTGTTGTGATCACAAAATGAAAAGGGGGGATAACAAATAACGAACGAAGAAACATAATTCTTCTTGATCATGTTCACTTTGTTCAATTTTATCACGAATCACAGTCCGAGCGAAAGCGGCTATTTACTGGATGTTAAGAAATAAAAAAAATGAACATTGATGAGCAATTACATAACAGTGTAGGAGCTGATTTAATTAAAGAAATTTTAATTAGATATTTTTATAGGAGGTTTTTTTTAAAAAACGATGAAAGTATATCTCGCTATATGTAGCTCATATTTCCAATATTGGGACTACGATTGTTTTTGCCAGGAGCTTTTCAATTATTTTATAGAATAATTATAGCTTTGAAGCCAGGGTTGGCCTAATCGTGATTTAAATCGTGATTTAAATCAACTGATTTTTTAAATAAAAATCATTGATATTTTTCTTAGATGAAAAAAAGATTTAAATTACAATTAAAATGTATTTATTTGCTACATAATTATTAATAACAACAAAAATATGTTATAATAACATCAAAATTGAACAGTTATAAAAGATGTTGAAATATAAAAAAAAAACGCTCCTAAAAATAGTATTTAAAATGTAGAACATTCTGTAGTTAAGAAAATAACATTTAGTTTTGTTTAAAAGTTGTAGACAATATTAAATTATTAATAAATGGAGAGTGAGGATAATTTTGAATGAAAAAAATTATGTGATCAAACCTAATCTTGAAAACGAAGAAAATAAAGCATTGAACGAAGATTCTACACGCAGATAATGGAAGTGTTACAGTAATATTGGATACCAATTTATATGATCAGAAAATAGAAGAGCTTTTCAATCAAGGAAATTATAAGAAACTTGGAAAACATTCTACTACGTCTATAGAAAACAAAGTGTACCGTGCTCTTAAGAAATATAAATAATTATATTTCGTTTAGAACAAGAACAGATCTCACTCCATATTTTAGCAAGCTTCCACACCTATACGGAGGCTTCCAAAAATACATACGAAAGATTTAAGCATCTCAGAAACCCGTCAAAAGTTCCATAAATTCTCCTACTTACAAACTATCACAATTTCTATTACCAATCGTTCAGCTACTTCAAGGAAAAAGAACATCGTATGTGAAGAATTCTAAACATTTTGTAGAACTTTTCAGCTAAATACAATTACAACCACAAAACCTTCTTGTCATATTTCAAGAAAAAGATAGATATTTTGTACAAGAAGGTGGTTTTCTGATGGGTTCTTCTCAGTTATAGGCAATTTATACAAGGATTTTTTTGAAGTATTAACACTAGATACAGCCAATATAAGACCTAAACTTTGGCTTAGATATGTCGATGATACTTTATATTAGGTTCACAATGGAGAAAAAATCTCATGGAGTCCTTCTGTCCTTGAATGATTTAACAGAGAAAACGAACCATTTACTAGTAACATCAGTCTACCCTACTGTAAACCAAACACCAATACCGGACAATATCTTAACTATAATTCCAATAATTAAGAATCTACAAAGTAGAAAATTATCAAAACCTCATATATTCGACCTCGGACTATATCTGCAACACCGAAAGAAATTTTGTCAAAAATTAGAAAATATTAAAAACGATCTAAATAAGAACGGTTACCCGGTTAAGTTAATTAGATGATGCTACGTACTCAAATTTTAGTTTGTAATCACCGAGCAGCGGCCTCAAAATATTTTCAATATCATTAATCAAAAGTTGCTTAGAACCCAGAAGACCTACAAGCAATGCAAATAATAGAAACACGAAGTATTCTTCACTTCCCTATATCGACAACGTCACAGTCAAGATTGGTAGAATCATAAATAAAAAGAACAAAAAATGTTGTTTACTTTGACATATGTTGAGACAAGTAAAAGATGTCATCCCTCTTCAGTTATCAGGGATTTAACAGATTCAGTGTGCAAAACTATTTCTAAATGATTAATTGAACATCAACGAACTAAAACTAAAAGTTTGTTTGTTTAATCTTAACTCTTTATTTTCTGGTCAAACAAATTATAATAAATTACAGTAAATTAAATTCTCTTGCTGTTTTTTTTGTCAATTATATAGCGCCTAAGACAACTTACGTAATTTTAATTATCGCCAATATTTGTTACGCTAACGGTAACTCCGTCTACCTGAGCAGAAAACTATTGAATAATTCTATTTCGTTACACATGATCGAGTTTTTTGAAATACATACTCATGTGTTATGCTTCCATTCATCTTGCCACCGGTATGACAAATTGCCTGAAATTTATGAGTCCCAATGCACATTGCGATATACTAAATCACCACTAATGCAAGGCAAGAAAATAAGAAATGCGCTCGTAAATTTTTACAATAAAACGCTTGTTATACTTACCCAAATTTTATTCAGTTGTGGTTTGTGGTTTAATATTGTTAGCAGTATTTTGTTTGTCTTGTATTTCTTTTATTTGATTCTTTTTGTTGGAACATAAAGGAATCGGGCCAATATTCTAATTTAATATACATAGTTAATTGGACTTATAGTTACTGTACATATTATTCTTATATTTCTATATTGGAAGTACAGTTACTGTTATACAGAAATCAATTAAACGGTATCGTCAATAAAATACGTCAACATATTGATATTAAATTAATTTGCTAGTAGAAAATTTAAATATTGCATTTAATGTTAATTTATAAAACACCTACTTATACAACTGAGGAGATTATAGTACGACCAGCCATAGTAAAAATATTGTAAATATGAATTACATACAGCGTCGTGCACTTTCAGGGATACCAAACTATTTGGTAAAACGATTTTTTGGAAAAAGTATCTTAGTCAGAATTTATTACACTTTAAAGTTTAAGTGTTACTACAAAAACGTCCTATAATAGTATTTTATGTACCAAGGGCGTTACGATGATGATAATGCCAGGAGGGCGATCAGGATCTAGCCCGAGGGCCTGTGGCCCGAGCGATAGATGTCGTCCGATGGGCATTATCATCTAGTAATACTCGTGGTGCTACAAGATTTTATGTCTCACCAGAGTATGTGAAATAACTTTTCATTTATAATAATTTTGATGACACTAATGCTTAGGCTTTGGCGTTGCTAAGGATGTTGTTTAACTGTTTTGTTTATTATCAACATTTATTTATTTTTAATATCAACGTTCTATATCGTTGGAGATGATGGAATGAGTGTATTTGATGTTTCGGAAGATATTTTATCGAAACGGTGGAAAGAAATTATTTTGAATGCTTCTGCATACTTTAAGGAAGACAAACGCATAAATGTTCCCCTAATTATTCCATTCTCGTCTGCAGAAGATGTAAGTATTATAGTTTGAGGTTCGTTTTCGCATGACAGATCTCAGTTCTTTATTTCTTATGCACTTATTTCTGAATATTATTACATTTTAGAGAGTTTGTACGGCTTTGGATGTGCCACATGTGACGGCAAATAATATCAAAAATTCATTCAAACGTGGATAAAAATATCGTCCCCAAAAAAATTTGTGATCCGTCATTCGCCCAAATTAAATCCGAAACATTGTAGTCTGTAATTCGACGTACTTACTATTTACATGTGTGGTGAAAGTAAATTGCCTTTTAAGGTCATTCTCACAATCAATTTTAAGTATTATAATTAAATTAAAATTGATTTCTGTTGTGCAAAGCTATATTCTTATTATATTAATTGTTGTAATCAATTAATATATTAATTGTTATAATCAATCAGTAATATTATTGTTATTATTATTATTATTATTATTATTATTATTATAATGAATTATAATTTAAAAAAAGATAATGTTCATTATATACCGTTCATATTATTTTTAATTTCAAGTCCATAAACGATGATCGGATTATAGTGAGGACATAATGAACTATTATGCCCTCATATAATGCCCCGGTTGTTATAGACTTGTTTACATAAACCGTATCCTAGCAATAAACAGTTCGTAATACATTACAGAGATAAAAATGTTTTTGCAACACCACCTTTTTAAGTTTTTATTTCACACTTTTCAATGGCTAAAATGTGTCAATATATAAAAGTGTGAAATAAAGTAATAACTATAAAATAAAAAGAAATAACTATAAAATTAAAAAAATTACCAGAACAAAGTAAGAATCACTAATGCTCTCATTTTTGTTCCTTTTATATCCTTTTGAAGAACTAAATAATAGCCTCGATAATAGCATAAAATATTAAAATAAATTTTGTTAATAACCTCTAACAAAAGAACAAAACAAACCACAACAGGTGAACTGTGATCTTGTATATTGTGTTGAAATAGAACAGTGACATCTGTCTTCATAATATGATTTCAGACCATGTGTTTTACTAGTTGCTAAGTTCATT
The DNA here is from genome assembly GCA_963082715.1 of Harpalus rubripes. Classification (NCBI taxonomy): domain Eukaryota; kingdom Metazoa; phylum Arthropoda; class Insecta; order Coleoptera; family Carabidae; genus Harpalus; species Harpalus rubripes. Next base: position 16,357,165 of record OY720449.1, read on the forward strand.
GTTGTATTGAAGGTTGTCTTTTTGGTAAAGACTACAGTATTAAATTGTATGATTTAGTAAATAAAGTATGAAGTATCTTGGCAATTTCATCAAAATGACGTTTTTTAAAAAATAATTATTTGATATTTGTTCAACTGAAGAAAGTAGTTTTACAAAAACTTATGTTATAAGTCGTGACTAAACGGTGCTTTTTTAATTTGTGAGCTTTAAAGCACTGTTTAGCTACTTATATAAAATACTATTAAGTAAAGTTGTTTTTATTTCTTAACATTCAGTAAATAATTTGATTGGCCAATAAGAATAAGAATATTAATAAAGCAAGAAAGTGCATGTATCGTTAGATACTGTTCCGGGCAAAACAGTTTTTGTTGAATAACTTTTTCAAAACATCTTTTCCAATGTCACCATCAGGAAATGTATTCTTCCTTGTGAAAAATGTGTCTTGTATAGAGAAAATTAATTATAAACCAACTAATCTAAAGTTGAATCCGAGTTCATCTCTCATGCAATTATCTGGTTCGGGTGTGCATTATAGCGCTCCACCACGGGACTGCGGGTATAGCGAAACGCGTGGAAACGTTATTAACTTCTAACTACGCTATTCAATTTATACAGAGCACATACCGCACCCGCATATTTGCTCTGTTATTATATTTGACAGTTACTGGACATACCTTTGCAAAATATATGTTTAAGTGATATATATGTGGGCATAATAATTGAAAATAGTCATCATTATTGTATACATACTATTCGTTTACGTTATACGAACCCATATCGGATGGATGTTTTTTTAAAAAAATTATGTAATACGAGTAATAGAAAGACAAATACATTGAAGCCTTCATTGAACTCTAAATTGAAATATTTTTCCAACTATTTATTTAAACTTTTCTATCATGACAGTCTTGTACAAAAATTTTGCCAAGTAAAAGAATTCATAAAAATAGATATTCTAAATGTTTAGTAGTTTAGATTTACTAAGAAAATTAAATTGTTGTAAATATCTTATAAAACGAAATGTATATTTAAGAAAAATATACAACTGTTTTAATAAATTCAAAAATTCCATCGAAAATCACATATTTTCCGTCTTTCGAAGAGAATAACTTGTCAGGGCCGGCGCTAGGCGGTAAGCGAGGTAAGCGGGCAGAAGGGGGCCACCAGGTGGAGGGCACCGAAATTTTTAAAAAATAAAAAAATAGTTATACGTTTATCAAGATTACGTGAAATTCTTCACATATACGTATATCTAATACATACTCTTAAGATATCTTTATAAAAAGCAAATGAAATGACTTTAAATGTTGTGTGAGGGCACCATGTTGATAATGTGCATTAATAAATATAAGGCCTTCAAGTTCCACTATTATTTGTTTAAATTTATTTAGGACGTTTCGAGCAAAATCCGCTCATCTTCAGTTACATACATTACATATTTATCATATTATAAAAAATAACAATGTGTGTTTGTTAACTTATCAACTATAAAATTCAAGTTAAAAGTTAAAAGTACTTTTAATTCTCAACTTGAATTTTGTAGTTAGTAAGTTAACAAACACACATTGTTATTTTTTATAATATGACAAATATGTAATGTATGTAGCTGAAGATGAGCGGATTTTGCTCGAAACGTCCTAAATAAATTTAAACAAATAATAGTGGCACTTGAAGGCCTGATATTTATTAATGCAAATGAAATGACGCTAAGTATGTTTTTCCAATTCGAAATTTTAAACGCCCAAACTTAGTTTTACACTTTGAAACGCCCCAACACAGCGTTACTTTCAATAATGTGGAGCATTTGCATTAAAAAGTAAAACTAAGTTAAAATTAGGAAAAATTCTAAATATAATTCTAATATATTATTTATAAATCTTGGTGATAGTTGGCCCTTATAAATTTATAAGAATCGATTTTGTTTCTATATGTAATAAATCATAAGCATGATCATCATCGTTCAAAAATGTATGAAAAATTTTCCTAATGAAGTGCAAACCAAAATTATTATGTACTATTTACATGTAAAAATAAGTAATTCCGGGAGAGATGGCTTACTTGGTGATATGACTCTTTTGTCAAAATCCAAAGAATAGTAGAACACATCGTTTCGTTCTACTATTACTTGGATTTTGACATCGGGATGAAAATACCGGGCTTAAAAAATATTTTTAACGGTGCTATTTCGGATTGTTCGAATTTTTTCCCACTATTGAATTTCCCTTATAAAATTATAATTTTTCATTATGAATTATGGAGTCGTAAAAGCGTTTAGGAAGTAACCCCAATATTTTTATCGCTTGAATGTCAAACACAGCAGTTAAGAATTTATACAAAGGTGAAATCTTGAGTTTACAACAGGACTGAGATTTTACGACCTCGTAAAGATGTAATCTGACCGCATGCTCTTGTAGATCTCATCACGATCATCAAATATTACGTATTCTACGCACGCGCGAACTTCCTTCCCTAAACGCCAGTCCCAAAACTTTTTCAGGAAAGTTATATAGAGATCCACATCGTTATGAACCAGTTTTTTCAATATTAGAGTTAAAAAATTATAGAGGATTTAAATTTCATAAAGCAGTCAGCTGTGCTATAAACATGGAAACATCTACTATATTAAGAAAATTCTGATTGACAAATGTCAGTGTCAAGTGGGATTGACACAGTATGTTTGTATTATAATTGTACTGGAAATATATAGAATCTATTACAAGAAACTTTCTGTATGTGGAATTTGTACAAAATACATAGAACTGACGAAGGAAGGTAATATGTTGGGCCACATCAGATTTTTTTAACTCTATATCCATTGAATATGAAGTATAAAATGTAATCAAATCGTATAGAGAATAAAATATTCTTTAATATTTATAATTACATTAAATGTGAAAAAATGATATGTATCAGCGTTTTTCATGAAAAACTGTTAAAACCTTCAAATTGGGACACTTTCGATCGACCAATTATAACCAAAATCTATTCAGCTCTTCGTATGCATGTGAAGAAAAGGAATGCGCAAAAATTATAATTTTTGGAAAGGTAGTTTTAGAACTATGCGATCCGAAAGAATCGTCACCTACATACACATAGGTATACATATGTACATCCATCCATCCATCCATACATACAGACATCATCGTAAAAATAGTAAAATCATATTCTAGGGACCCTAAAACGTGCTTATTCATTAAAAACTCATCGAATTTTTTGTGCAAAGACAATACCTTCCTTACCTAAATGTGAGGGAAGGTAAAAAATAAAGATTTCATTTTCACAATTTTTCGATTTCAAATAAATTTTAATATACACCTCGGCACTCGGCAATAAAGTTCCATTTTTCACACATATGGTGTTCGAAACAAGAATATAAAATGAAAAGTAAAATTAAAGTAAATATTTTTTTATATATAATCGATTATTATTGAATTAATTTTGAGATAGATAAACCATTGACGCATTTTAAATCTACGATATAAACACAACAAAATCTAATATTTACTTTAATAGATAAGTATTTATATATTAATTACATATTGATAACAAATACAAATAAACACAATTACATTAAACATATTATGTATTTACCATCACCTCAAGTTTAAATATCATAATAATTTATCTTTTTCGAATTGTAAATCCTGCCCTTATCAGTTTTGTTACAATTTGAGAACCACTGGTTCAGAGCGGACATCCTCCGGGCTTTGACGTAGCATAGTAGTCAAGTGTCAAGTTTGGGGTGGGGGGCAGTACCCGTAATGGAGTGGGGGAACTCTCTACTCGTATCAGAAGTTAGTACTACTAGCTTGTTGTAAGACGCGCCAGATACGAGATCTAGACGGCGTGTGAGCGAGCGACAAATAGAGTAAACTGTTAGTGCAATAACTTAAAAAGAAAATGATCAGTGATACATTATGGATTTATTTGTAGTGAGTAGTGACAATTGACAAGTGTGTTAAGAAGTGTATTTTTGAGTGAAATGTTGGCCGTAAGAAACTGGTTGATGCCGGAGCGCAAGGCTCCGGACAACCCCAAGATGCGAATGCCGGAACAGTTACTTCGGAGTTTCCGGAGACGCTCGCTTAGAGTTAAAAGGACTAAATCACTTGTTATACCAGAAAAAAGAAAATCCGGTAAGACTTATACACAATTTTTACTAGTATACTTGTATTATTAAGTATAAATAAACAATTGAAAACCAGAAAACTCAGATTGGTCATTTCTTAACATTATTATTCCCATAGATGGGGCGAGTTTCAACTTATTTATTTATTTATTATTGGGCAAAAATGCTTGGACCGACATCCTTTTTGGATCTTGATCTTTTATATTATAGGCCTCTACTTATCTTTCCTCTGGCTCATCAATTTAAATATTTTCCTTCAAAACTGCGCCTTTAAAATACTCAATTTTGGGCAACAACCCAGAAATGGGTTATGTTGCACCTTTGGCAATGCTGTTATCCGATTCTTTAGCAAATGATAGATCAATGTTTTGTTTCATATTTTATCTGATAGTATATTTTTCCCCTAATTTTTCCCAGTTGTTTCCAAAAATATTCTTTAGATAATATAAGACCAGTAGTTCTCAAAATATTTGAACTTAAAAGTAGCAGAAAATAAATTTAAAAAATAATAATTAAAATATCTTTTGCGCCAAAATTTTTGAAAATTTATATGAACTGGCGAGCAGTTTGATAAATCAAATATATGTATACAATAACTTTTGTATGTACTTAGTTGGTTAGTTGTGATAAAATATTGACAATTTTTAATACTTTGAAGGTTGTACGTACGTATTACTGTGAAGTTACATTCTTATTTACCGTGATATATCGAAAGTTTTATATATATAGTATGACTAGCGAATGAAAATTGACGTTTAGATTATTTAATAGATGTGGTTTCTTTTGAAAACATTTCCCTATATTTGATTTGAAATGATACTGACCCTTTTGTATTCCGTTACAGAAGATTAGAATTATACTCCATATCAGGAGGCATTTAAAATGACTTTAGCAACAGGATTCAGGGATGTATTTAAAAAATTTAATACCGCAAAATCTAGTTCATTTCGTCTCAGGTGTAAGCAACCCTCGAGTCAGAATTACCGTTAGAGGAAATGAAAAATAATCCAATTTCATAGAATTGCCAAACTAAATAGTTTAAAGATAAAAATATTTTGTTATAATCAACATAAACTAAAAATGTTTAAAATATTGTGAACGCACCCCTGTTTTGATAATCATTTACCCTAGTCGGCCATCTATGTGCAGCCAGACATAGTAATTTCATACATGAATATTTCGTACAATTCTATTCTTCTGTAGGGTTTCAGAAGAAACCACATCTATAAAATTAAACGTCAACTTTCAATCGCTAGTCATACAAGACCTACATATATGCGTATATGTTTTTGTAGTATTTGTAATCAACACTCGACAACAATATTTTGTTTTCGCCAATAAAAAATTAATTAAAAACCGCATCAAATTATTAGGAAAAGAATTAGAAAGTGGCAAATTCAAATACGAAAAAGAAATACGAAATAAAAGATTTATAAAACCATTAATAATAAAACTAATCTAAATTTGAATAAAATATTTTAATTTCCTCTTTATATTCCAAACTTAATGATTTCCGTTTCATTATTTTTCTTTATTATAAACAAGCGATATTGTATCGAACAATATATAATAGAACTCATAAAATACTGATAAAAATATCAGAAAGATTGATTTGTGTTCTTATCTTCAATTATAATTTACATACGCTGTAAGCTTTCTTTCCAAGTAACGTTACTTATGTACTAGCGGTATTACTTACGCTATTAAATACTCAATTATGTACATGGATAGGTACAGATATTTATCTTAAGTCTCATTACTTCAGAAATAGAATATGAACAAGAAATGTAGTAGAAAACACCTACTAGTTTTTCATCAATTGAAGCATAGTCAGATTTTTTAGTAACTAATTTCCTCCCGTGTATTCCGGAAACTGTTACTTTCGTTTTTGCTTCAAAAATGTAATTTCATTTTTGTTCACACTGAATTACGTATAATCACTTTCAAAAGGAATTGTTACAGTAATGATACGAAATTAACTTTTTTTTCTTATCATAGAAAACAATGGACTTTATTTTTAAAACGAGATATGTGTAAATAAAACTTTGATATGGAATACTTGAAACTTGAGATAAATGTTATCAAAATCTGTTTATCAAAATGGGAAAAAGTATGAATCGTAAATTTGATTCTAATACAAATTAAATTTATTCTATTTAATATAGTGTCACACATTACTCAACAAGCTTGTAATGTTGGCTGTAACTCAAGAGGACGAAATTTGCCAAGGTGTTGTAGATTGTAGTTCTTCCGAAAAAAAATCAGTTTTTGCTTTGGATGTCTTATTATAAATTATTCTATCGTGACCCTTGTATTAATATGGTCAATAATAATAAATATGTAATAATATATCATCACGGCATATTACCCATTGCTGAGTGTGCCAATATACTTTTTGTATGCAGATGTCGGAAATGATGATGACATATTCGTACCGCTTAGCGGGCGTCACCTCACGGGCACTCATTATTAGCTTGGAGTGTGCACCACAGGAGTCACTTTTATACCTTTTGATATTTGAAGTTTGTAATTTTGGCGTTGGTCGGGATCGAACCCAGGTTATCAGATTCTCGACCAGACACACTCGAATGAGACCTGACTGACTTGTGAATTATAATACCTCATCAGTTTTGGCTTAGAGAATGAATAGCCTAATATACTCATATTCTTGAAAAAATATACAATGTATATGTATTATGTACATAATAGGATGATGTGCACATTGCCGGTAAATGTAGAGACTGGCCGAGGCCACACGAGAATACAGGCCTGAATACTCAATTCGTTACGTCACAGCTAGCCTCTTGCTGTCACGCTACGCCTCGAACGACAGCAGTGTAAGCATAAAAAATATATGGAATTTTAAACAAATAGGATTGTAAAATGTGATTTATAAAGACATAAAACTCGAAAATAACTATTCAAATATTATATAATAACTATTTTATAAAACAAACATATAAACAAATTAAATAAAAAACGAATTACAAATGGCCTAAATATACTAATAAAGTCATGTTTTACTTTAAATTATTTATTGTTGTTTAAATAATACAAGAAATAAAAATAATAAATAAATATATATATCGGTAATGATGATGACATATTTGTACCGTGTGGGCGGTTACCAGGCGTCACCTCACGGGCACTCATTGTTAGCTTGGAGAGTGCACCACAGGGATCAATTTTGTGCCATTTAAAATTCGAAATATTTGTCGTCGGTCGGGATCGAACCCGGTTCCCCAGATTCGCGACCAGACACTCAGGCACGCGGCCATGAGACCCCATATAAAAAATAATAATAATAATAACATTAATAAACTTTTAGATCTAGAGCTAAGAAATGAAAACAATAACACAACATAATACGCATATTATATACTCGTATTTACAATAACCATTACTTTGGAATAAAATACATTTAGGTGCTCGCTATTTTTTTCTTAAACTGCCTTTTATTACAAATTTGTTCTTTACAGTTTTTTCTATTTTACTGAATAGCACTAAAAAAAATTATAACAACTAAATTTGATGTTCTGCATGATATACATTGACCATATATTAAGAAAACTTCTTTAGCTAATTTCTCTACTGTCAAGTGTATCAATTTAGCTGTGTTACCGTAATTGCTCCTGTACATTGGCACTCAGCATTTTAAAACCATTATTGCAATTTCCTTCTACGATAAACAATCGAAATTTGACGTTCCGTGCATCCACTCGCGCTCACTGCTGTAGTTCGACTGTTTTTAAAGGGCTAGACTAGCGCGCTGGCCTAATTGTTTGTCGTGACGCATTGAGCAGGGATAAGCATTCAGGCCTGTATTTTCGTGTGACCTCGGACTGGCCCAAAACTTCAACCAAACACAACAACAATAACCGCAACTAACGCACAAAAGTCACTCTTGGAAAACTCGGGGCGAGTTTTGTAAATTAGTGAGGTTATTGTTGTTTTATTTAGTTGCAAGCGATAACAATTGTGAGCGAATCTTTACATTTGCCGAGCAATGTGCACATCATCCCACTATGTATTTTTACTGTAACATATGTATTATTCAACAGAAATAGATAACATTAATATTCCGGTGCTTAAGACATGTAAACTTCATCATTAACCTACAATAGTAACCGTGTAATTCTCTCGATGTAAATGCTGTTATCTTATGATCAAAATTTACATTCATGCTTCAAGATATGTTTTGAAACATTTAACATCATCAAACATCTGTCACTATAAAAAACAATTTAACTGCACACCGTTTTTTTCATCTCAATCACAATCAACGAGTAAATTTAATATCTCTACTCATTAGTCGTTCATAATCCCATATTTATTTGCGTATTTAATCATCACTTATTAACATAGACCTTCAACATATGGCTTGCTGCCGTAGGAAGTCGAAATATTCACTTGTAATCCGACGTACAGTGAAATAAATCGGATTGTTAGTAAAAAATGTTGCTGTTGATTTAGGAAGTATTAGTTTCACACTGTCATCTGCCCGGAGTGTTTGTCAGTTTGGCTCGTATTTTTGGATTACTTTCTATTGTCTCGTATTTTTGGATTACTTTCTATTGTCTGGTGTTTGCTTCCTTAACAGCTGTGCAATGTTTGAAAAGCACGATATACGTACCTTAGACTATGCGGGAGAAATTAAAACCGTAGAATATGCAGTTTAAAGAGGTAATGCAGAAAATAGAGAAAAGTGTTATGGATTTTTGTATATTTTTTTCTTAAAGACTCGATAATAACAAGATTAATAAAGGGTATTATAATAATTTTTAAATTTTATTTTTTGAAACTTTCGCATATTTATATTACAAATACAAAATTTTGAGTTCTTTTTACCTCCCGCTGGGGAGGGAGGTATAGGGATCGTGCTAAAAATCGCATACCTATCGAGATTTTGGTAAATGACCACGTTTTAAGGTCCCTGTGTCTGTGTGTACGTGTGTGTGTGTGTGTGTGTGTGTGTGTGTGTGTGTGTGTGTGTGTGTGTGTGTGTGTGTGTGTGTGTGTGTGTGTGTGTGTGTGTGTGTGTGTGTGTGTGTGTGTGTGTGTGTGTGTGTGTGTGTGTGTGTGTGTGTGTGTGTGTGTGTGTGTGTGTGTGTGTGTGTGTGTGTGTGTGTGTGTGTGTGTGTGTGTGTGTGTGTGTGTGTGTGTGTGTGTGTGTGTGTGTGTGTGTGTGTGTGTGTGTGTGTGTGTGTGTGTGTGTGTGTGTGTGTGTGTGTGTGTGTGTGTGTGTGTGTGTGTGTGTGTGTGTGTGTGTGTGTGTGTGTGTGTGTGTGTGTGTGTGTGTGTGTGTGTGTGTGTGTGTGTGTGTGTGTGTGTGTGTGTGTGTGTGTGTGTGTGTGTGTGTGTGTGTGTGTGTGTGTGTGTGTGTGTGTGTGTGTGTGTGTGTGTGTGTGTGTGTGTGTGTGTGTGTGTGTGTGTGTGTGTGTGTGTGTGTGTGTGTGTGTGTGTGTGTGTGTGTGTGTGTGTGTGTGTGTGTGTGTGTGTGTGTGTGTGTGTGTGTGTGTGTGTGTGTGTGTGTGTGTGTGTGTGTGTGTGTGTGTGTGTGTGTGTGTGTGTGTGTGTGTGTGTGTGTGTGTGTGTGTGTGTGTGTGTGTGTGTGTGTGTGTGTGTGTGTGTGTGTGTGTGTGTGTGTGTGTGTGTGTGTGTGTGTGTGTGTGTGTGTGTGTGTGTGTGTGTGTGTGTGTGTGTGTGTGTGTATGTGGTGTGTGTATGTGATGTGTGTATGTGATGTGTGTGTGTGATGTGTGTGTGTGTGTGTGTGTGTGTGTGTGTATCCTCCGCTCTAACTCAAGTACTATCATTTAGAAAATTTTGAAACCTTGTATTTCTAATATGGGAAGAGACCATTAGATTTTGGTGTCAGATAACCGGAAATGACACTTTACTTGAAGCTGAAAATAGATATTCTTTGAAAATACCTTCAAATGTTATTTTTTTCAAAAATTAGATTATTAAATTTTCTACAGATCTGCATAAAAACATTTTCAATATAATTTATGGATAAATTTATAAAATTATCTATAATTTTAATCCCGGAGCGTACGCTTTAATCAAGCAAAACTCCTTGGTTACACAGTTCATATCTCAAATATATGTATATGTATAAATGTCACTGTCAAAGAACTAATCATTTCAAATTAATAATAGTAACGTTTAAAAAGAATAGTACATTATGTTATTAGGAGTAGAAAGCGGTCTTTTTGTGTTGAACCCAGCTATTGCGGCCGAGGCGCTAGCCGAGGCTAGGCAAGCTGGGTAAAACACAAAAAGGGCGTTCTACTCCGAATGACATATACTATTTTTTCTTCAAGTGTTTCAAAGAATTTTTTGACAATATTTTTGGAATTTTTTAATTGTAGTATTTGCAATTTCAGCCAAAGCTGGCTGTGTACACTACAAAACAAAAACGATACAACTGTCAAATAACAATTTTCAATATAATGTGTGTTGCTGTGACAACTGCTGCCGCCAGCGGTGAACTAAGACACTAACATTTTTTTACTAGTACAACAATAACAACATTTTTGTACTAGTAAGACAATGAACAACTTCTATAGTGTGTGTACAGTAGCATAATATGAATATTATAATACGCTTGAAGAAAAAATAATAATTAGAACCTTAGTTATATGGAATGGATCTTAATACAGTTTCCGCAATAATATGTAAGTATGTGACGCAGGCTGAGATGATGACATTTAAAAATATTATAGAAATAGAAAACTTGTAACAACATATAATGTAATAAAGCTAACACCAACAAAAAAAGTGTTGTTAGTGGTGTAGTTTTATGCATAACATTTGTTTGAAATATCAGTCCGTCATACATCATAGACCACGTGATGTCTTTTTCGCGCCAAAATAAATTGCAAGAAAACTCATGTTACAAAAATTAAATTTTGATTTTTTTACATGATTCCGTTATTTTAACATAATACACAATGTTATAGTTTTTACCTTGTACGAGTATTTTACTACATTAGAATACCTCAATGTGACAAAAAAAATGTTAGACGGTGGGAACCACGTGTAAATACATTGGCAAACTTGTAGATAATCAAATTATTAAGTATTGACTGACATCAGGTTTTGATTGGTATCAAATACTTAAAATTAATTACTTAGATTAGTTATCATCGGAAAATCATTTCAAAATGATGTTATGATAAATTATGCAGATAGATAACAGTACAGCAATAAAGTAATGATGCATAATAATCTATGTGTACGTAATTGACAGTAATAACTTAATAACCAAATAAGTTTGAGTGCTGTAGTTACTACGACGAAATAAAACTTCTCGTAAAACATACATATGACATACGACTACAAGTATATTTTAAATTAGAAAGTATGTAATAGCTATTAATATTACAAGAAATGAAACACCCAAGTGTGAAGTGGAATATGTAATAATTTACACTAAATTATAGAACAGTGTGAACAAGACTTGGAAATTTTATTTTTCCCCTTTTTACAGCTATTAATATACCTAAAATTGTTATGAGTATCATAACTGCCGCAGATGTCGGTTTTAAGACATCTAAGGCTTGTTATGATTCATAACATCCCTGGTTTGTTCAATAGCTTATCGGTTTTAGAAAATGAAAATATTAATAAATATTATTTTTTATAAAATTAATGAATTGGACAGATAATACTTATCTTTATAGCCGAACTAAACATAAAACTAGTAATTACAAAAACACCTACATAAACACTAAGGCAACACCAGCTGCTATAAACTGTGCAATTTTTTGGATGAATACTATTTAAGTATTTTGATAGGCTACTTTTTTGCCAGTTTTTGCGGACGGTTTTTCCTCTGGCATGAAGAAAAGAATCTTCGGAGAAGATGCATCCTCTCCGTCCTAGTTAATGCCGGGCCTATTTTCATAATTTCCAAATTTGACTATATGGTTATAACAACAAGCTCAGTTAACTCACTCCATGTGTTCCGGATGCGGTATTTTGCTACCGAAAATCGGTCACATCAGTATCTAAGGAGAGAGAAATATTTGTTATAATGTTTTATAAATTTATTGTGTATTAATTATTTATATTATGTATATGGTTTCGACACGTTTAATAATAATAATAATAATAATAATAATATTTTTTGAAATTGTCTCGTTAATGCTACTTTGGGAATGCTATGATAAAGACAACAATTATTTTGACATATGTCAATATGAAAAAAATTCAGATTATTCCTCATGTTTATTATTTTAGAATAAAGTGTTAAGAATGATACTAACGTTATCTGGTATGTATTTATGAAGAGCATTATACTTTCCTTTAATTTTATTTTTAATTTGTAGACAGTTCTTGACATGTCAGTATGGAAATAATATTACCGTATACATCAGCGTTTTTAACCTATGGGTCGCGACCCAAATTTGGGTCGCGAAGAGGTTTGAGTGGGTCGCGGAAACTATTCAGAATTTTATAATTTTGATTATTAAATGCCAATCATATTTTTCTAAAATGTATATAAAATTTCATAAAAATGTTACTAATGTTGGCAATAAAATGTAGAATTGCTACTGTTAATAACCCTACCGAGACATTGTGTTCATTTTGGTTAAAAAAAAGAAGAGCCAATCTTGGGAAATAAATAATTGAAAATATTATTATTATTATTATTACCTTTTGCTACTCCTCGTATATCTATATGTGCGAATCTAATTACTAAAACTAAATTTTAGGAACCGCCGCGATTTGAAGAAATTTCCAAGCTTATGCAAACTCATGGTTCACATTAATTAACATTAATTTTTGTTAGCTACTCGTATTTTGATTTTAATTTTAAAGAAATGCATTTTCAAACTTGTTCGAAAGTAAAATTGGACAAATATTGGAAGGTAATATTTATGTTTCCGACATTTGACTATCAGACAAGTTCAAATTGTTTCAAATTCCTGTACCAAATTGTAATAAGATTCGTTTTATTTGAAATTGATGATCTTATTTTGGTGTTATATTTATATTAATATTATTTTGTTTATAAATAGGTATGTGATATATTCGTACATATTAATTTTCTAATTTCATAAATATATTATTATTTATAATAAAACATATTTATATTCTTTAAATAATTTTCTATATAATTGGTCGCGAAACCTTTGGAATAATTAAATTTCTGTCGCGCCTTGAAAAGGTTAAGAAACGCTGGTGTAGATACGTAGTTATTACTTAGTTACCAGCCTACTTTTCTATAATGTAAACAAAGGCTTAATATCCTGAAACCACTAAAGGATTTTTTTGTTAAAGCTGTTGTGGAAAGAGCACTTCCTGCTATTTGAAAGCTTTAAGTTTGACGTCCAATCTAGGTCGTCCAAATTACAACCTTCAGTACACAAAATTTGTTACAATATTATAAAATTTGTGGTACATAACTTATTCATAATATCTCATAAAATATCTATAAAATAGTACATACAAGTTCAAGTAAACTATATTTCATATTTATAAAAGCCAGGTGTTTTATTCATCGCTTAAAATAAACTGTATATAATTCCAGCAAAATATATTTACACTTCACACATGCTTCAGTTAATCGTTTTGGTTTAGCAACCCATTAAAAAACTAACAATAATAAATAGCTTATGAAGCCAGTGCAAAATATCGTCTGTTCGCCAGATGTTAATACCCATACATTTATTGTGGGAGAGTGTAGTTACGTAAAAAAAGCCCCCCCCCCCTCATGGTTATGGCTCAATGCCCATAGAGACGGGATTGCCACCATTGTAAGTTAAATTGTTATAATACAATCGGTAATTTGTCCTGGCAACCAACCATGGCTAATACCTTGTACAAATTAAATATCTTCATAAAATTTTCGGTGGAATTTGTTGGTAATTAAAATAAAATTAGTAATCTTACAAATCTCTTGAAATTTCGGAACCTTGAAGAGAGAAAATTTGCTTATAATGACTGCTTATAATGCTTAGTTCCGAATATTTCGAGGTTTCTGTTTGAAAGGTATTTTTTTTTTAGAATTGCAACACAATGACTCATACTTAGAAGAACATTAGCATAGTGTACATCATAATTAATCTTCGTGAAGCAAACTTCTTAAATAGAAATGAAACGGATTATCGAAAGACCAGATTATCGAATCCTGGAATTGCAGCTTATAATTTTCCGGATCACAAGGTATTTTTGTAAAATTGATTAAATATCTACATTTACTCTTGCAAGTTACGAGTTGTAAAGAGCAGTTGTTTCTCGAATAAGTGCGAAAAATAGCAAAGTTTGGTTTTATAAGTGACGAAACAAAAGCTTCAATAGGTATTGATATTTTCTGGAATCCTACAAAATTAGAAAAACCATAAAAGAAGGATTGAGGAATGAATAACTTAATCTCGTTCAGTCTTCATTCCTAGAATGTTTAATGACCGGTCTTTCTTAATCCCTTTTGTATGATATCTCAGAACTATGTAGGGTATGACTAGCGAATAATAATTGACGTTTAAATTAATTAATATAGATGTGGTTTTTTTTGGAAACTTTTCCATGTGATTTGATTTGAAGGGAAACTGACCCTTTTGTACTCCGTTACAGAAGATTAGAATTGTACTCAGTGCCACTGGAATACTAGAATACATTTGAAATGACCTTAGCAACAGGATTCAGGCATGTATTTAAAAATTTTAATACCGCAAATTCTGGTTCGTTCGTTTTCAGATATAGGCAACCCTCGAGTTGGGATAACTGTTGAGGAAATTTTAAATAATCCTATTTCATAGAATTGCCAAACTAAATAGTCGCATCTTCGTTCTGTCACTACTAATCAGTCTGGAGTGGGAATTTGACTCTGTACTGATGGTCTTTGATTAGAGAGAGAAAGGTAGACACACAAGGCTTGGCGACAAGATTTTATGACAGTTTCCACTCTAGCATATTCATATTCGCTGCTCTGCCATTTTTAGGCAACATGACGAGGTTATAAAAACTCCAAACTTTAAACATCTTTCTGTCACTCTGAGACAAAAATCACCCACTCTTGACCGTCTGTCCTTTCCAGAACATGTTATTAAGAACCTAATCTAATTTGTATTAACGGGGGAAGAACAGAAGCCGTATGCAGAGCGACACTGTCGTTCGATCAGCGACGACAAATCAAATTAGCAAAGTTGGAAGAACAAAGCTTCTCTGATTAATCCCTCAAGGGGATAGCAACTATCCAAGAACTTCTGGGGATGATTTATCCCTGATTGTAATTCACTGATTGCTTTGATTCTTGATAGGTAATGTTCAGTGAAAGTGACAGTTACGACGGGGGTAGAATCTTAACGTGGGGAGAACTTTCAACAAGATTAAAGGTTGAAAGAGGATGTTAAACAAAAAAAAAAGAGTTTTCTTGTATTGATTGGAGAAGAGAACCATTAATAGGAATGTACGAGGGTTAGATGAAAAGTAGCCTAATAAAAGAAAATGACATATATTTTTCAATATAGTTTCCTAACAGTGCAGTGCATTTAGTCCGACAACGTTCCAAAACCAAAACACTAACCCATCACGAAAGGTACTTTCCTCAAGGTCTGCAAACAAAACGTTTACGGTGTATTTGACATTCTCATCCATTGAAAATCTCTGTTCTCCCAAGAAAATGTTTAGCTTAGAGAATAAATGGGATTCAGAGGGAACCAAAACTAGCAAATAAGTTGGATGTGGAAGCAAATCGTACGACATTTCCTTGATTTTAGCCATTGTTGTATTGTAACACTAGCATGAGGCCGTGAATTATCTCGATGCGACATCCATCTTGCAGACAGCTTTTTTATACCCAATTCTTCGGTTTAAATATGGCGAATCCGCTCTTTCGTGATGTTTACACTATTAGCTACTTACTCACTCAATTTCAAACGTCTGTCTTAACCAGTGTTGTATAAAATACATGAAAAAACGAATTTCAAATACTAAATATTAAATACGAATATTTCAAATGTTTGGCAAAATACAATTATTTTTTAATATTTCAAATATACCAATATTTGAAATACTTTTTAAGTATTTCAAATACTTTTACTTTTAATTATTTGAAAATAGATAAGATATGTTTCTGTATCGTAAAAATGTTATTCTTTTTCAACTTATTCACATATTTTTATTAATATTTAAAAAAAAACTCCTATAGTAACATAGGCAACTGTTTAGGTATATAAAAAAATTCTAGAATTATTCCATGTTATATTACTAACAGACCACAGACGACGGATAGTTTCTATTTCAAATACATAAATATATTTTAAATACTTGTGTATTTTAAATCCAAAAATGTATTTCAAATATAAGAATGCATTTGAAATGTTGAAAATTAATATTTCATATTTTTCGTGGCAGCGTGCCTATAAGTGCCAGGTCGCGAATATTGGGAACCGGGTTCGATCCCGACCGACGCCAAATATTTCCAATTTTAAATGGCACAAAATTGACCCCTGTGGTGCACTCTCCACGTCATCAATGATGCCCGTGAGATGACGCCTGCTAAGCACCCGCACGGTGCAAATATTTCATCATTACCGAAATCTGTGTACAAGCAGATTGGCAGATTTATTTATTTATTTATTTCATATAAATAATATTATTTTAATGTATTAAAATACAAAATACTTTTGAAAAGTATGTATTACTAAAAGTACAAAATACTTTTATTTTCAAGTATTTCAAATAATTACTTAAAATACTTAATCTATTTCAAATACTTATTTCAAATATATATATTTCAAAAAGTATACACCATATCTTGAATTTTGGTAACCACTTCTAGTGTTTTAGCACTCTTTGAGCGTCAAGAGCGATGTTTGTTTGGAAGCTTGTATAGCCCCATTTAAACTCAGCTACCCAATACACTTTTCATCTCTTCTGAACCATCACAACCTTTTAAATAAAAATGTTTAGTAAGGGCGCGATGTCAAAATCTTACACTGTAACAGATAGAAAAATCGTTTTCTTTAAAAAATAACTAATACCGAATTATTGAACAGATCACTGTCATATTTTCAGAATTTATTACTAAGAGATAGAAGTTTCAAAGGAAATAAAATATGTTACCTATCTATCAAAAATAACCATAGATGCTAACTACTTATCATCTCTTATTTCTCACTCTTCTTCTGATATTCTATTTCAAATGATTTGACAAACGGTGTTCAGGTTACCCCAATTTAAGTTTAAAGCCGTGTTTAAAATCATTCCCAATTAAGTTCAATTACCTGAGGTACCTACTTGAGGTTAAGTCTCTGACTTCCGGAAGTCACGTAGCCTCATCATTGCTTCCGGTCGATCGGAAGTTCGGTCACGCACCTGTCAAATATTGACGCGGAAGGGCAGCTTTGTCTTTAGTTTCTATCTCAATCCCTGTTGAATTTTTGAGTGGTATTGGATTTTTGTAACGGACATGAACAACTGAATAACCAACCGGAAGAAGACGACTAGACGGGTTTATTTAATAATCGCAGTATTGGTAACGGTTTCATGTCATAAACACCATTAAGTGATATATAATACGTTTCCTGTAATTAAGGGAGTGGTGTGTTGTCATTATTAATTGTATTATATTGCACCCTCTGATATTGTAGAAGTAGAGTGCTTAGTGTACGGTTGCAAATGGTAGGGTGGATTATATACTTGTAATTTGATTATGCTTACATGTTTCTTATCAGAAATTGCAAAAATATACGTAAATTAATAAGTGTTAGTGAACGAATTTTGTTTAAATATTAATTAGTTTAAAATACGAGTGATTGAAGTCTAGTGATGCACGCGAGGCGAGACGAGGCGAGAAATATAAAATATCGATCTCGTCTCGTTTTCGGATCTATAATCTCGATCTCGCTCTTGTTCTCGCACATTTTTTTGAGTCTCATCTCGAGTCTTGCGAGAGTCTCGCTATAAAAATAAGCGCTTGCGCACTACGTATTTACGTAACTATTTAACTACAAGAGACAAGTTCGCACCAATAGCACCGTCTTCCATATATTTGCAGTCGTATAACTATAATAGAGACGAAGCACTAAATTCTGGTCACCAAATTATTTCAATACGAACATAATGTTTATTCATTTACGGTCACCAAAAAGTTAGTAAATAATTTAATTTACCTCCAAAATATCCAATTTATCATCAAATTGTGATCTCTAAACTATTTCAATAAGAACACGTTCTGTCATCAGTAAAACGAATTAAACATTAAAAAATTATTTTTTGTAACTAAAAGTATCTAATATATGGCTATTGAAGTAAAATTTATGCCCGGTTAAAGAAACGTTTATCAACGCATTGTTCGGTTAGCGGTTCATCAAAACGAATAAATTCGAATCAGTTTCCTTGGTCTTATGGCATTTAAATCATTGCTATCAAAAAATCGCGTTAGATTTGTGCGTTTTGATGAACCGCTAACCGAACAATCCGTTGATGGACGTTTCTGTAACCAGACATGTCATAAAAAACCGCTACACTGGTAACCCGCTGGCAATACCGATTTTGTCTTTATTTTTGCATTTTCTCACTCAGAGAACGATACTAATCGACTCTAAATAGACTCAAAAAATATTGTGAATTCATATAATTTTCACATTTACGTGTTCTATGCATGAAATAGCGTTGACTCCTACTCCTTCTACTGTGCATTTTTCATTCAATTTATGAATCATAGCTATAAAGTTACAAATACTTTTTATTGCGAGATTCTCGCGAGGATCTCGCGAGATTTCTCGCTTCTCGCCTCGAATTTTAAACTGCAATCTCGCTTTCGTTCTCGTCTCGCATAATGCAACGAGACGAGACGAGATGCGAGAGTACTCTCGCCTCGTCGTGCTTCACTATTGAAGTCGATTAATAATTAGGATGATGTATCATGTGTTTGCAATTTGATTGGTTGCTTGATTTTAAAAGCGAGACTCGCGCGCCTTTCCACCCGCCTACTGTGAATTCATCAATGAACAAACACTAGCGCCATCCGCCGCCATAGTTGGTATCACAATATTGACAAACAATGGTCAGACTGATGAACTTGAGCGATAGTCGACTGTAGAATGGATGAGGGATTCTAAAAGGAAGAAATAATCGAACTGGCAGCCTGGTGAAATTATTTATTTCAAGCCAACATTGCGGCTGAAACATTAGCCTTCCTCAGGGCAAGAAACTGTCTAATTACAGGTTTGTGGAAACCACCCATAAGGAACAATAAAATAAAATTATCACAGAGTTGCTCGTCGTACAAGATAAAATTATAAATAAATACATGTAAAATAGTTTCGATGGTTAATTGTTAAAATATATATATATATATATATATATATATATATATATATATATATATATATATATATATATATATAAACTGATGTTAAAAAAATTGTATTCAAAGAACATAAAATAATTTTTTTACAGAAAAAACGACACGTGTTATTGCACTGTTGCCTTAAGTATGAATTCATGATGAACTGTGTGGTTTACATTTTTCTAAAAATAAGTTTGACAATACAATTTAGTAATTCAACATTTTTTAAAAAAAAAATTCAACTTAGTAATATAGAAATAAATAAATATATCATCATGGCTTATTACCCATTGCTGGGTGTGCCAATTTGCTTTGTACACAGTAAGTTTACATTTCCCTGAACAAGGCATATATGGTGCCGAAACGTCGGCTTTGTAATAAAACAATTTTCAAACATTTTTATCAGACTGTTTTTCTCCAAGTTGTCCCAGTATTGCTTTGATCCAGTCGAGGAATACATATTTAAACTTATTATTTATGCTTAATAATAATTTCTTCGTGAATATAAAGTATAAGTATATAGATAAAAATATTTCAGCTAGGTGAACATGAAGATTTTGTACCTTCTAGAATTAACAGTCTTTCGACCACTAGTGAGGACCAGATAAGTCTTTCACCAAATACTAAACTTCAAAAATGCATATCTCGCTTATTACGTAAAATTTTTAAGTCGCGTTTGCCTTAAAACTCTTTGTTCATCCTGTAATTCCAGAAAAAAAATTAAAATTAATTGGTGAAGGACCCCATTTACTCTCTGCGCATCAAATGTAAATTTGGATGAGTGATTATCGCCTTGTTTGTTTAATTATACTTTATCATGGGGTCTCGTGACCGCGTGCCTGAGTGTCAGGTCGCGAATCTGGGGAACCAGGCTCGATCCCGACCGACGCCAAATATTTCGAATTTTAAATGGCACAAAATTGACTCCTGTGGTGCATTCTCCACGCCCTCACGGTGCAAATATGTCATCATCATTACCGAAATCTGCGTACAAAGCAGATTGGCACACCCAGCAACGGGTAATATGCCGTGATGATATATTTATTTATTTTATTTATACTTTATCACAAAATATCTGATCTAATTTAATTTCGAACATAAAGTAACCATTCTTTTTTAAACTTGACAGTAACTAATCATCCTACGAACAATTTTTATTTCTCTGTTCACATTAATAGAGTTATCACCCTTACAATTTAATTCGACTCCATCAATACTAAGGGGTGTCCGCCGTACAAAAACATTATTTCCGGTAAACAATACACATCAGTGTAATATTTATGTCGTCGATAAATTTGGTGTGTGAAACCTCACAGAAGAGCTCATTCATTACGTTAGACCTGTAAGCTGAACAAGGGTGTTATGATACTGGCTTCTGTTGGGTATAGCATCTGCTCTGTAAAATATAGGCCCATGAGGAAGATAACGTTTTAGAAATGTGGTGGATTTTTATCTTTACAAGAATGGTGTTTTTGCTGATAAAGTTTACGAGCAGTAGCGTGTTTTTTTGTGGAAAATTGTGAATTTCTTATCGAATTTTGATAATTTTAGAAAGAAAGGAAGGTTAAATTATTACTATCGGACAATAAAACTTTTTGATAAATAGTTATTTATAGAACTAGTGTGTTATGTTGCAAAAAGTCAAGTAAGAACAGTGTTAGGAAATTTTCTTAAGTGACTTATGTAATTAACACACATGTGCCATACAAAATTTTATCCCACACCTATTCAAATGGTTTAAAATGTATTTAAAAGATTTTCTAATTTGACATTTTGAAATGACATTTGGTAAAAAAAGTGCAAGAAAGCCTAGACAGTAGACCAGCGGTTCTTAACCTATGGGGTCGCAAGGGATTGTGAGTGGGTCGCGTAAACTACTTAGAATTTTATAATTTTGATTATGAAATGTCAATCAATGACAACGTTTTAGGGTCCCTAGAATCCAATTTTAACATTTTCACGATGATGTCTGTGTGTATGTGTGGATCCTCCACTCTAACTCACATATATCATTAAGAAAATTTTGAAACCTTGTATTTCTAACTTTTTCTGTAATGGAAAGAGCCCATTAGATTTTGGTGAGAATCGGATAACTGGAAATGGCACTTTACTAGAAGCTCAAAATAGTTTTTCTTCGAAAAATACCTTTAAATGTTATTTTTTCGAGATTAATGTTATTATATAAATTAAAGATTATTAAATTCTCTATAGATTTTCATTAATACTTTTTCTATATATTTTATGGATAAATTTATAAAATTATCTATAATTTAAATCCCAGGGCCTACGCTTTAAACAAACAAAACATAATTATTCAAATGTATGTAACGGACAGATAAATGTCACTATCAAAGAACAAATCATTTCAAAATAATATTAGCAACGTTTTAAAAAGAAAAAAGTAAATAGAACAATAGAAAAGGAATTCAATATAGTTTCCAGCAAAAGTAAATATGTATTTAGATTAATAAAAATTATCGTTTCACAAAAATGTTTAAGGTAATCCTCATTTTTGAATTAGTGAATACTATTCTATCCCGGTATTTAAAATTTAATCTTCATTTTATTATACCTCAGGTGGCTCAATGGTTAGAACAACGCCTCATGTCATGAGTGCACTCGGGGCTCTGGGTTCGAATCCCACTAAGGCATGGATGTGTGTGAATGTGAACCCACTCAGTCATTGGGATTTAATCCTGTTGAGGGTTTTAAAAAAAGGTAGTAACTTGGATTAGATTAGACTATATTTTAAGGAATAAACTGTCAAAATTAGAGTAAAATTCGCTAATCCAAAAATAAGGATTAACTTAATCTTTTTTGTGACGAGCTGTAAATGGCGGGAGGTATTGTGTTGGCCACACCAGATTTTTCTTACCGATATAATATCATAAGTGGTAAATTTTTGCCGGAAAAATTTTCAGTTTGTTACGAGAGCCGGTTGCCCAGCAATTTATTGAGTGACATTGACAAAAAAATCACGAGTTGTCAAACGAGTGATTTTTGATCAATGTTACAAGATAAATTGGCAACAGGCTCGAGTAAAGCAATCGAAAATTTTTCCAGGATAAAAATTAATCACGAATGGTATTCGGATGACTATTTCCAAAATAAAAATCAGGTAATCTTTTATATAATTTTTTTCTTGACAAAAATCTTGTAATTTTTATTGTGTTTAGAGATATTATGTTTCAGTTTGCTTTTTCAACGTTTTAAATAGATTCCTGTCCGAATCGACTCCTTTTTAATAAAAACTGATAGCACTGAAATTATACAGACTTTGACAGGTAGGTAAACAATATATTTCTAAAACGTCAAAAAATTTTCGCTTATCAAAACTCACTTGTAAAAATACGACATCTTATTGGCTTAAAGGGGTGCGAAAAAAAATTTGTGACAGTGTTTTGTCGAAGTGAAACTTGGTAACTAGGTAGAATCCTGAATTTGGATTGGTTTATATATTTATGAGTGAAATAGTCATCAATAATGTTTCGTTTGTAGGTAGTTCAATTCGCTCTATAATGTGTGCTGGCACCTACCAGGAAACTATATTTTTCTGCATAAACACGCAGATGCAGGCAAGACCATTATTCTAGCCCTTTTCGATAGTTATTTTTGACATTATTGCTTAATCACGTAAATCTGCATGAGACTCAAAATGCTAAAATACACGCCAGTGTTGACAATTCCAAATTATATCCTAAACAGAGTTACGATACGTCGCATTTTGAACAAAAGAAACTACTTCAATTTCGTATGTCGTCAAGAACACTTTTTATTGCGCTGTGCCATTTTTACTGGAGAATAATACTATACATAAATATTGCTTCTGCGGTTCAGTCATACTCAATCCTGAGCATCTTGAAATCCTATGAATATTTATAAGATAAATCCAGATCAGTGAATTGAAAATCGTATAGAGGCTGCACTTCTCTTTGTAAAAATCAATGCCTGTATTGTTCCTTGGAAGATATAGAGCAGATGCTACCCTGGAGAGAAGAACACGTCAAATTATAAACCGAAGAGGACGTTAACAATAGGTTGTTGGCGGTATAGTTCACTTGTCTGGTACATCTGCCGCCCCGAGGCCTCAAAAGATGAGAAGTCTTTCACAAATTCTACATCGATCTTGTTAGAATGTCGCAAGGAATTTCAATCATTTCGGAGAAAAGATAATCTGCAATTATTTCTTGGATATCTGAGGCGTGCTTTGCATTCCTGATCTATTTTTAACTGGGGACACTTTATAGCGCCTTTTACTTACTTAGAAGTTATTCATGGTCGTGGAGAACCAAATAAATAAAAATATATGTATATTACGGATTTAGACGATTTCGACCATTTCAATTAAAAACAGTAACAGAAATCTAAAACTAATAATTTCTTCGACTAGAAAATCATAAAAATTCTATAAAGAGAAAAACTGCAACATAATAAACACTAACACACCAGATCTAACATAAATATATGCCAAATTTACATCTTCTGTTATGGCTGTATTACACTTAACGATAAATCGACCGATTTATTGATCGACTGTGACCTTCAATTTATCGGTCGTGTAAATCAGAAAAATCGATCGATTTATTTACGAAAATAAATTGAACAATAAATTAATGAAATAGAACGAGTTCTATTTTCCGCGATTTTCCGTCGATTTTTTAGTGAATTTTTGGTTACTTCTCTAGTGTCAATATTTGACTTTTCAAACTATATTTAATATGTGCTTCATTCCAAGGTTATAATCACGAATATTTACTAGTTTTACTCATTTTTAAAAAGTACGCTACAAGACAGGCTACATTCTAAAAAACTAAAAAAACTGAAGCGCTGCTAGGTTAAACACTAACCTCACAAATATATAAAATAATATTAAGAAGTTGGTAGTCCTAATTTCAATAAAATAAATTGATAGAAAATCGTTGAGTGTAAATTATCAACGACATGTAAGATAAATTGATCGATTTAGCCGTCAATAATTTGAACGATTTATTGTAATGTGTAAAACCGCTATTATGTTTGCAAAATTACGAGTAAAATATATCACCTCGCTTTTTCTAAAAATTTGTTGTTCTTTTCTAAATTGTGTGGAGGGAGTTCCGCCGCCGATCCGCCGCGGGTGACGTTAAATTTTAAGTCCCCATTAACCATGTTGTAATACAATATATTAAGAGTTAGGTTAGCAGCACACACAATGTGTCACAAAAATTCATTATATTCTCTCATTAAATATAAGCTCGTGATATGATTATTAAACGAAGATATTGCTCGTGAAACCGAAGCAGTACATTTCACTCGTCCTTCGGACTCATGAAATCTGCAACTCGGTTTCACTCGAGAATATCATCGATGATAATCAAATCACTTGTTTACGTATGAAAATTAACCTTATACAAAATAACAAATTAAAAACATTATTATCCCATGTTTTTTGCGAACTGCGTCAGTTCATATAACTTTAGATTAAATGAACAATATGGTTGTATGGATACCTGAATGTCTTCTCTATTTACTAATTTGAAAAAGTATTGGCGTGCATTTATATAAAATTCAGGATGTAGAAGAAATTTTCATTTCTTTCTTAGATACAAATAAACATGCACAAAAATAATATTTACAGAACGATTGTGAAAGCTTTAATCAGAAAAGCAAATATTATTCCTCTTAAAAGAATTAAAGAAAGTGCATATAAAATCATTAAATTAGTAATTGTTCAGCAATTCTTAATCAATCAAGTACTATAAATAAATAACTTTCCATTTTGTACATGTTATTTTTACGAAAGTCCCAGCTTCGTCGATTTCTCATTTCTTGTCCATATCTCGGATATCACATAGCCGAAAGGCATTAGGTTGAAAGCTAAGCTGATAACTAGGAACACAATAGCTTTGTAGCTTTGTATTTGGCGTGTGGTATTGAGCTCTATGAAGCCATGGCGATGACGCGACATCAAGATAACGTAGGATATACCGGGGATCACGTTTCCCTGCTTGCAACAGAGAATTCGAAGCTGACGAGAATTGTAAGAAGATCGCAGTAAAGAATAGTTAGAGAGAGAGAGATAGAGAGAGAGAGAGAGAGAGAGAGAGTGAAGAGTAGGTACAATAATGAGCCTGTTTCACATTTTTCAAAAAGTATTTTAACTGAAAGTTTATGCAATATTTTTCTTATTAATAATATGTTGTTATTTTCGTAAACAATTAAATTGAAAGTTTGGCGCCAAAAATAGTCATGAAAAACAACCCCCCACTCCTGTGTCGTAGAAGCACATGCATTACGTCATTCATAGCCAATAGGAAAACAGTTTTTCCATCACCATCGTTTATTTTTGTTATTTATGCGGCGGTAATTGTCGCTGCGTTTTGCGATTCACTACCAATCGCCGCGGTAATAATTTAAGTTACTACAAATTATTTTTCTGTTCGATCCGTTTGCGTTAAATTATTTTCGAAGATACTTCAGACTATTATAATTATAAAGGATACTCAGTAAAAATATATTATTCCATTTTCCATTATTTTAATTATGTACTATTGTTTTCATTTAAATTTACCTTATTACAAATCATAATTCATGACACTGACATATATTTTACAAATGTATTTCAATTTCTAAAACTGAAACATTACATAGCGAAAAATATCAATTTTTTCCTAATATTTATTTGTCAAACATTGTCTCACTGGCACTTCATATGTAGATGCGAACATTATAGCCGATTATTTTTATACCACAGAGTCATGAGTCACTGTAAAAATTATCACCGCCAGCTGCCGCGGCGTTTCACCGCAAGTTACTAGAAAAACGGAACGAACAGAATCAACCGCGAATCGAAAAGAACAGCAAATTTCACCGCCGCGGTTTGCGGTAGACGCAGGGTAGCGGAACGAACAAACCTATTATCAATTTAGGGAACACTTAAAATTTAAGTGACAGCGGTGCAACCGGGCATTAGATAAATAAACGTAGGCGTTAGTTTGTCACATGTTAATAACAAACTTCTAATTTGACGTTGACATTTTCTATTATAAATGAGTAATAAAGTAATAATGGCTAATACAGATTACACTCAAGCTAAGTCCAACAGTTGAAAGTCAATATAGCTGGATGGTGGCTGAATTTATCTCAGAAAACGATTGTTTTACTGCTGCCGAAGTAAGGGGTGTTAAAGAGTTAAGGTAAAATTATATGTAAAAACCCAACTATCAGCTCTTCAATCTCCAGCCACAATTTTCTTTTCTTCGCATCTTTTGGCATATTTATAAATTCAATAGTAAGTTTGCTGCTAGCAGCAATTTTGCAAGAAGACACAATACGATACTGTAAATTACTTATTTTATATTGGATTTTTTATTATCTAACACGACCAAACTAAACACATAAAGAATTGACACTATAAAGGGACCAATTGGAGCCCATGAAGATGTATGTGTTGTGACGTCACATTAAGATTCAGATCACGTGACTTTTTCAAAATATAATCCAAATTTCAAAAATTTATTGTAAAATATCTAATGGATATTTGCTGATATTTTCAAATTTGAGACTATTTAAATAATGATATCTTTTTAAATTTAATACTTAGAAGGCATATAAAAATTCTTGCAACAGCCCTATTAGTGCAGATGTATTGCATGTTAAATGCAAGAAATTAAAATGTTAATGACTTGGAGACCAATTAACAAAAAAATTCTGCTGGAACCAAATTTTTTTTAAATCGTTTACTGCTGCAAAAACTGTATGTTCCTTTGAATAGTCGTAGACTGGTAATGATCTCGCGTAATGCAATTTTAATTCTCGTACAAGTTTCACAATCATAGTGACTTCTTGTGAACATAGTTCTACTGGTGGGTTAATTGAAATAAAAAGTCTGACAAAAACACTTTCTTCATATCATCGAAGCATATCTGATGTAATTCGCGTGGGAAGTGTCCACCAACCATGAAACTACCCGTCCCTACTTTCATGCATGTGTTCACATTAGGCACCTCAAGTCGTTAGAGCGAAGGAGAACAACGTATTTTGAATTCATCTTTGTTGTTGATAGAACTCATCATGTTATCTTATCTGCACTGGCTGAAATTAGTACATAAATATTTACTTTGTAGAAAACTCAGGTGCAGAGAGCATCTTTTAGATGTTATCAAATGATGAACTCATTATGACAAAATATTATTCGTTTGAGAAATGTTTAATGTTACAAAACTAAGCAAAATTCTATTGTGAATTAAATGAGTAGTTATAATTAAAATAATTCTCACATTAATAATATTTTGAAGAAAACTACGCTTAAAATTCTTTCACGTCAAAATTACATAATAATAATTCATCAAGTTACCTTGTTACACCATACTTCGTGTCATGAAAATTAAAACATATACTACCGAAACAAACGGTAGTTGAGTTAACCATGATGGATGGCAAACGTCTGAAGCAGTGATTCTCAACTTTTTCCTTATACAAAAACTAGGGCTGGCAAAAATCCAGTTTTTTTTTTTAAAGAAACCGGGCAGTAGGTTTGAATTTTTCATTTTTACTATGTTTCAAATTTGTACTACTTTCAAGTCTTCTGCTATCATCTTTTTAAAATCCGGAATCAATTTTCATATAAATAACGACAGAACGAAACTAAACCAAATAATAAATGTTCGAATTTATGATACCTCGCCAAATACATAGAAACAGAAACTGCTTGCACTAGTATGGAATTAAAATAAATGTTGAATGACAAAGGTTGCCAGTGGCAATTAAAACTTGGATTATTACTTTTTTATTATATATTTTAGTAAATTGATTATTACTCACTCATTTTTCCATTTATTGACCACAAAAGCAGACAGCAGTCTCGAAGAGAGAGATAGTTTTGTAGTACTATAGCCTCTATTCTCTTTTCAACGTATTGTAACGAGTGAGCCCTGCTGCTACGCTGAACAAGCGTCTAAGTATAGCGATGACGCAATCGTGCTAGCAGCCGGGCTACGTAAACAAACAAGCCGCGACTTGTTTAATTACTTCCTGTCGCCTGAACCTTTTGTGTTCATTGTTATTATGCGGTCAAACATTCTAGAGCTCTCTGGAAGTTAATGGCAGGTGTATAAAAGGGACGCAGCTATGCTTGGGAGTTAGTTAGTTACATACATAGTTAGTTACATGGAGAGACATATAGAGACATTCACATAGAGTGTTAGTGAAGTACATCAGTATCGTTGTGAGCGTATGCAGTATAGTGTCGAGTGGAAGACTTGGAAAGTTACTGGTTAACTGGGATAGCTGTGGATGTGAATACTCGGTAGTGTTGACGAGTATTGGGAGGCTATAGTGTGTGTACAAGGACAGTAACGGCGAGTCGGGAAGTTAGTGGTATACCGAGATAACTGTGGAATTGAATACTCTGTAGTATAGAAGAGTATTGGGAAGCTAGGTATACGGGCGCAGTAACGGCAAGTGAAAGTGGATACTCGGCAGTTGTGTTGAAGAATTATGGCATACGAACAGTCGGTGATACTGAGTCTGTGGAAGAGAGTTACATAAATAGACAGATAGTGAGGTGAAAAGTGTGACTTCTGTCCGAGCTGTTGAATATACAGACATTGTTGAGTCAGTTGAGTATATAGAAGCTGTGGAGGTCGGTAGGCGGACAGTTAATTGGTTAAATAAATAAACAGTGACAAATAATCGAAATAAATAAATAGTCTTGTTAATTGTTAAATAAATAAATAGTGTTAGTGTTATCTTGTTAATTTTAATTAGTCGTAATTAGATTTTAAATTAGTATTTAATATTAGTAATCGTTATTTTTTAATACCTTTGTAATATTTAATTGTAACCTTTATTTTAATTAATAATAATTGTCTAATATCACTTCACCCAAATAAATAAATTAAAAAACATTACAGTATTGTCCTAATACGATTTAATATTTGCCCTGTTTTATTTTGCCGTGGTGTATGAGTGATCAGTTTTGTTATAATAATAATACCGAAACATGAAATTATCCAACACCTTTAAATACTGTTTTAAACTCTATCGAGATCATGGTTTTACTGTCACTCTCTTCGAACTTGTCGTCTTTGTCTAAAGAAGTTACTTCCGAACGTAGTGTATAGCAACAGTAAAATTCCCCAGTATCAACGTACTCCAGTTTGAAAACAAAATAAAATAAATATTTACGTCGTAATAATTATTACGGTCTAACATGTAACAATAGACCTTTTCAATTTAACGGCTATCTCTTTCTATCGCTGTAAATAGTAAGTAAAATGGCGCCAACAATTGCCAGTTGGGCTGTCAAACGAAACGTCAAAAATATTTCAATAATTAAAATGACTGTATTCGCGGTGAAAATTTGCATCGTTAGATATTTTAACTGCAATAAAAGCTTTTGTAACTTATGA
Organism: Harpalus rubripes; assembly: GCA_963082715.1. NCBI lineage: Eukaryota > Metazoa > Arthropoda > Insecta > Coleoptera > Carabidae > Harpalus > Harpalus rubripes. The sequence continues at coordinate 16,386,992 of OY720449.1, forward strand.
GAAGTTTTTTAAAGTTGTCATTGACTTTTCTCACATTTTACGTTTAAATTTTTTGGAAACAATCGCCATGAATCTCAGTTGTTCTTACTATGCGCAGATTCCCATTGCGCATATCTTCTATCTCTTTAAATTGAAAAGGTCTATTATTAAGTTATTCAAATACTAAAGATAGCTTCTAATTTAGAAGATTCATAAAAAAAATGGAATACCCATTCCTGCAATTGTTCAACCAAGAATTCATAGACAAATATATTCCAGGAGATGGTGGTAGAAATCATTGAAATGTGGCCATTATTTCTCGAGTAAAAAGGCATTAGAATAAAGAATCCTCTTGTGGAATACCAAGCACCTTTAGCAGTGCTTAAAAATCCCACGGTAGGAATAAATCATGTTGCATACGCGGTGCACATATCATAATTCCAAACACCCCGTCCTATGAATTATTCACACTGAGTCTGCAGGGGTTAAAACAATATGGAAATAAACAATCATCAGAAGGTATAGAAGGTTTTAGAACAGAGGTTCTTATACGGAGAATGAAAAACTGAATATAAGCCGGATATTTTTTAAATGTGTTGCTGTATAAAATTGTATTTAACATCCAATAGTTTGTCAGTATATCAGTACTGACTTTAATAGGCTTCTTTGTATGTAGGTACTGTCAATAGAATGACTGAAATATATATAGGATGTCCGTCTATAAATAAAGCAGCAAATATCTCGCTTATTATTACTATTTACGATGTCAACTATAAAACATAAATTATAGTATGTTAACTCATTTATAAAATTTCGGAAGTAGATTTATATTATTACTTCTGGTTTTGGAGAAATTGATAGCAACTTTTAATTTGCAAATAGAAGAGCTTATATATTTTTTCAAATTTGAAAAGTACATGAAATCCAACTGTATAAAAACAATCATATGTTTTATTATTAAAAAATAATATATATATATATATATATATATATATATATATATATATATATATATATATATACACTATTATTCACGAAAGATGACTATTTAAGGTCATTCTTTCGAAGAAAGAATACACATCACTTTACAGCAGTAGCTTAGCAACATTTTGTATTAGAAAGAGAAATATTATTTGATCTATGCCTATTTAATTTATGTGTTGTGACAGATATACGTAAATAGTGGCATTACTTTCTGACACACTATAAATAATAATGACGTATGTCGCAGAATTACAGATATCTAATTATCTACTACACTGCCCTCTGTGCTAATATTTACTCAGTGGCGTTGCAAAAACATAAGTGAAAAACATAAATCTTTCAGAAAGACATTATTTAGAAATAAACATAATTTTCAAATAAATTAGTCTTATTTTGTCAGTTAACTATATTTATGTTGCACGCCTATGCATATGAAATGCAATGAAGTTATCTACAAGTAATATTCTATCAGATGGCTCACAAATGACCTTGAATAGTTATCTTTCATGAATAATAGTATATATATATATATATATATATATATATATATATATATATATATATATATATATATATATATATATATATATATATATATTAGTTGGACCTGTTAACATTTTCAAAAAACAAATTATAAAACCTACGCAAATGGTGAGAAATTTCTACAAATTTCTTTCAACTAGTTTAAAATATAGATTTTAAATTTACAAAAACTGAATTTGTTATTCAAGTATTCCTCCTTTTAATATTGGGTTACATCGCCTTTATTAGTAATACCAGCTTTAATTCTATTAGGCATAGCTTCTCTAAGTCCTTCACATTTTCCTGTAGGTATTGTCCCACATGTCTTGCAAGGTAGATTTTATTGTAGGTACTAAATTTTTAGTTGCTTTTCATTGTGCCAAAAGTACAGGGTTTTGGTAGAAGCTAAATATTTTCTCTATATTGATTAAACATTATTTCAAGAGGTAAATATGTAGGTAAAGTGCGCTTAACCAAATCCTAAAATATACAAATGAGAAATATCTATAATGTTATTGTTAATATATTTTTGTTCTAAATTAGCACTGTCTAAAACTTTAATTTACACTTTTGTTCACAATACAAATATCTGAAAATATCAGCGTTGGCCATACACAGTAAAAAAATTTAAAAAGTTTTGTCAAGGTCATCTATATCAACGACCAAACATAACTAGACAAAACATTCTCACTGAATGTTTTGATTTCGGCTATCCAGACAGAGAAACTAGAGATAGAGATGTCTTGCCTAGTTCGAGTATTTCTCACTAGAGGCCACGTAGAAGCATGTGTATTTTGTCTTTGTTTTGTACTTGTAGTGGTATTGTGAGTGACACGATGATTTTTCTTTAATATTAAACTTTATAAATTATTTAATGTTAACCTTAAATATTAACCAAGAAAGAGACCACTTGCGCCTCTAGTGAGCAACGTTCAAACTAGATACTGGTAATCTACGTGGCCTCAGTGGTGACCTCTAGTAAGTAATACTCGGACTAGACAAGACATATCTCTATCTCTAGTTTTTCTGTCTGGCCAGCCGAAATCAAAACAAACGAAATGAAGTTTTGTGTAGTTATATTTGGTCGTTGATCTGTATCATGAACGAATTAACAAATTGGCATAGATTTATCTCTGTAATTTGCGATAAGGATGGATATAACACGCTTGTCTTTTTAAAATTCATATTGTTTCAACTAAGTTAGGACATTCCAGTTTTAAAGGATGCTCGGTTTTGACAATACTTCGCTGTAACGTAAGGTTATTTAATTATTCAAATATATTAAATACCTTGATTCATAGCCGTAACAGTGTCACTTACATTGACACTGTGTCAGTATCTTATTTTTTACATATTTGGTTTTAAATTTTTAACCAGTTGACTTCGTTTAGAATTTTGAATGCCTTTATTGTAACGGGGGGAACGCCCGCCGTCGCCGTAACAATGAGTGAGTGTCTATTTATAGCGATGACGCAATCGCATTAGCCAGCCGGGCTACGTAAGCAAAAAGGTCGAGACGTGTTTAATTACTTCCGGTCGCCTGAACCTTTTGTGTTCATTGTTATTATGCTCTCGAACATTCTAGAGCTCTCTGGAAGTTAATGGCAGCTGTATAAAAGGGACGCAGATATGCTCGGGAGTTAGTGAGTTAGTTATATACAGAGTCATAGAGATATTCACATAGAGTGTTAGAGAGTAAAGTGTTAGAGAGTAAAAAGTGAAGCACAGCAGTATCGTGGTGAGCGTATGCAGTTGGTGTCGAGTAGGTACTCGGGAAGGAACTGGTATATTGGGATAGCTGTGGATGTGAATACTCGGTAATGTTGACGAGTATTGGGAAGCTACAGTGTACAAGGACAGTAACGGCGAGTCGGGAAGTTGCTGGTATACCGGGATAGCTGTGAAAGAGAATACGCGGTAGTGTTGAAGAGTATTGGGAACCTGGGTAAAAAGGCAAGTGGAAGTGGAATACTCGGCAGTGGTGTTGAAGAATTGTGGCATACGGACAGTCGGTGGAAGTTAGATAGAGAGTTACATAAATAGACAGATAGTGTGATGAAAGAGGTGAATTCTGTCCGAGCAGTTGAATATACGGACGCTGTTGAGTGAGTTGCGTATACAGACGCTGTGGAGGTGGTAGGTGGACAGTAGAACGTGATATAAATAAAGAAGTGACATAAATGGTCGAAATAAATAATTAGTAATATCGTGGAAATAAATAGTAGTGTTAATTGGTTAAATAAATAAATAGTGTTAGTGTTATCTAGTTAATTATAGTTTCAGTCTTAAATATTTTTTAATAATGGTTTAATTTTAATTAATAATAATTGTCTAATATTTACACTTCACCCAAATAAATAAAAACGTTACAATATCTTTATAACAATAAAATAACAGTAGGATCTTGTGTATCTTTATAAAAACTAAATTAACGACTCTATTGTATTTGACAGAACGGGCGGAGCTAAAATCTTAATTCTTTTAAAAAAATTACTGTACGCTGCTTTTATTTAGTTTTATGTTAAAAGAAATTAAATATAAAATTACTCCATTCATTCGTCCAGACATTTTCAATTTATTTTGAATCAAGAAAAACTGCTACAAGTTTTTTTAGCATCAAATATACATAATTCCTTTACTTATACATCAACTAGCGTCCATCCAAGTGTGAAACAACTGGATTGGTTCTGGTGTCAGCGGCCAGAGGCGCTGTAATCGAGCGGATGTCTTCGGCACGGCGTGAAACAGGAGAACATCGAGCTGGAACCGCTGTACTACTACCGGAAGTTTCATTATAGGCTCAGGTGCTCTCGTACCGCCATAGATTGATTATAAAATTACATGTTGTGGACCTGCAGAAATAGATCGCCGAGTAGATCGATAAAGGCAGGAAATAAAGTGATTTATGGAGAGCGTATGAGCGTAAGCAATTGTAAGGTCGATAGCCCAATGATTGAACATTTGTTTGGAATGATTTTATTGGCTTTCAAATCATGTGCAGCAATAAATAGAATAGGTTCATTTCAAGAATATTAAAATCACATATAATAATGTTATATTTAGCTACTCCATGTCACGAGAACGGTTCTGATTCTGAGAGACCGCTAATTCGATTCAAAATAAAATAAGAGATGGACAGAGTCATCTGTTGTCATCCACATAACCTCAAATTCAAATGATCACACACCGCAATTCTTATTTACAAAATAGTTAATTAGGTATCAAGGTCAGTACTGCTTCCTACCGGTTGAGGATGATTTTGGAGATCTCGGCTTCGTCTCGATTCAGGTAGAAGAGCATTTACTAACCGCAATGCTTCTTACGTTTTTACACAAAATTTTAAAAAAATAAGATTTGAAAATTATATTGACATATTAAAAAATTTTAGTTATCATTTTTAAAGTAGGCTTTGATCGTTGTTTTTATTTACTTACCGCCTCGCCTCCTGATCTGTAAGTAATCACAATCACTTACCGATCAGCCGTGTTGTGACTTATCTAGACAATTTTATCTGGATAAATCGTCTAGATAATATAGTTTTATCTATTATCTTATCTAGATAATTTTTTTCGAAGTTATCTATTATCTTATCTAAATAAAAATTAACATTATCTTTTTTTTGAAAATCATCTAGATGAAAATTTTAATAAAACAATAAAAAAATCTTTTCTAATACAAATCGAATTTACATTAAATAAAGCTGCGCAAGCGTACAACTGTAATTTTGGTAGAAATCTGTGAAAATTTTGAAAGAAGGTACGATTTTGTAAATTCTTTACAGTTTCATAATTAGGTAATTAGAATTCCATTATTTATTTGGTGTGCAATTTTGTTAAATACATTATATTAATACACATTAAATTACTATACAAGAATATTTCTAAATATGCAAAATAATTTATTATTACATGCTATTTACATTTTAAACAAATTATCTAAAAAGTATCTAGATAATAGTTAATTATCTAGTATCTATTATCTAGATAACTTTACAAATAATTATCTATTACCTTATACCGATAAAAAAAATAGTTATTTTTATCTTTATCTAGATAAAAATATGATTATCTATTACAACACTGCCGATCAGTAATTTGTAATTTAAACCTACTGCCTTGGAAATTATATCGTAAACATTAAAAAAAAATTTGATGTGGCCAGCACACTTTTCGTCAGTTCTATGTGCTTTGTACAAATTCCACACAGAAAGTTTCTTGCAAAAGATTCAATATTTCCAGTACATTGCCTTAAGGCAGTTCTATGTATTTTGTACAAATCCCATACAGAAAGTTTCTATATTTCCAGTAAAATTATAACACAAACATACTATGTTAATTGCACGTGACACTGACATCTGTCAATCAGAATTTTCTTAATATAGTAGATGTTTCCATGTTTATAGCAAATCTGGCTGTTTTATGAAATTTAATTTCTTTATAATTTTTTAACTCTATATCTATTGAATATAAAGTATAAAATGTAATCAAATCGTATAGAGAATAATAGTATATTAAAGAACGTGTTTTATAAGACATGTTTTTTCGCACTCGTCAAAATTTAGAAAACGAGCGTCAGCGAGTTTTCTAATTGACAAGTGCGAAAGAAAGTCTTATAAAATGAGTTCTTTATACAATTTTTTATATTTTGCGCCTTCTACAATAACATTTACTTACTCAATTTGTGATTATATTTGTAACCATTTGTACATTTTCATGTAAATAATCTTCCCTTAATAAAAAAAAAAATAATAATAATTTCGACATTATATTATTAAAATGAATTGTCAATTAACTAAAAATAAATTAGGTAAAAATGGGTTAAAGAAACGTCATCTAGTACCAACCGTCTAAAACAAAAAATTGCGCATCGAAATGAGGGTCATTACGATACGCAATGACTTCATTATGAACGCAAAATATAAAAAATATTCTTTAATATTTATAATAACATTAAATATGAAAAAATGATATTTAACAGCGTTTTTTCCAGAAAAACTGTCAAAATCTTCAAATTCGGGTACTTCCGGTCAACCAATTATAACCAAAATCTAATCAGCTCTTCACATGGATGTAACGAAGAGGAATACGAAAGAATTATAATTTTTGGAATTGTAGTATTAGAGTTATCGCATTAGAAAATTTTGTCACACAGACACACACACACACACACACGCATGCACGCACGCACACATACACACATACATACAGACATCATCGTAAAAATAGTAAAATCGTATTCTAGGGACCCTAAAACGTGCTTATTCATCAAAAACACCACCGAATTTTTTGACCAAAGACAATACCTTCCTTACCTAAAGATGACGGAAGGTAAAAAATGATCATGAAATAATATAAAAACTTCCTGCAATAAAACGTCATCCCGGCATTTGCGCAATTAAAGGTAAAACACTCGCGTAATTCGTGCTTTAAAACAACGCTAATATAGGACATGTCTTCCTGCACTTAGTTTATACTATTGTTATAATTCGAAAACTGAATAAATCAATCTCCTACTATTCGAAGAAATATTTTCCTTTCTTCAGATTTGAATTAGAGAGGTTGTACTGTAGCACAAAAGTGATTTCTGTATTGCTCTCTGCAAAGAAAATTTACCATCCCGTGTGTCTTAGTAAAAAATGTTATACTGTATAATATTGTAGAAACATCATTTTGAAGAAACACCGCTGATTTTTCGAATAACAGAAATTTCATCTGTAATAATGATTTTTATGTATTGCAGTACCTGTAGAACATGGAGAATTTTATAAGACTTTTCTTTTATAATTTGGCGCATTTTTGGCCGTCTGTTCTTTTCCATCGTATTTCTGCTCAATGGAGCAACCCTGTTTTTTTAGGGTGTTACTTCCGCATGTTTGACCTCTTAGAATCCAGCTAGTCGGGAAACTCCACTAGATTTTTTAATGTTTACCTTATTGAATGGGAGTCTGAACACCCTTTTAACGCTGCTACTAAGCTTCTCGGCGTCTTTAGATGTTTTTTCGTGGATTTCTACTCTGACAGAGTGGATGGTCTTAAAGACGTAAGTTTTTTAACGGCTCTACGAGCTCAGGCTGTTCAACTGATTTATATATTCAGCATACATATTATAAAAGCTTCGCCAATGGTGAGAAATTTCTACAAATTTAATATTTACAAAAACTAAATATGTTATTCAAGTATTTCACTAAGTTTTTCATATTGTGCCAAAAATAAAGGGTCTCAGTAGAAGGTAAATCTAGACCAGAAAATGACCCTTTAAATGCCGGTCAAACTATTATTACCCATCATTTGCCCCGCAGTTTTAAGTCTATATTTAATGTAGTCGAAAGAATTTTCTAGAAATTTCTCGCCATTTGTGTGTTTTATAATTTGTTGAAAATATAAGCCGGCCGAAATATTATGAGTCGGCACAGCTTTCATTCTGGTATACGAGTAAATTATCATTGGCTGACGCCCTTCAGTGGCCAAAAATTATGTAGCTGGTTTATGATGGATTTAATTTATAAATTTAGATTTGAAATTTACGATTTACCTTGTTGGTTTATAGTGAATTTAAATATATCAAATATGTCCACTCAACTTATACTGGGTCACGTGGTTTGACACAAATCGGATGACAGTTATATGATATTTATCTCTTTTATTATAATCAGTTTATATTGTTCTACTGATAATATTAAAAGTGTATTTATATTTTCGGAATCTATTTGTCAAATCTAAATTAAAATCTTTCAACTGTCATTTGAAACTGTCATTTTCCCCACTAAAATCATTGTTTGAAATACTGTGAAATGATTGGACGCATTCACAAATTTACATTTAAGGTGAAGTCACAAATGAAACTTAGGTCTTTGGTTTTTGTTTAGGTTTATGTAAATCATTCATAAATGTAAGTTTAAATTACTTGAAAATTAGTTTTGATTGTGCAGACATCTATGTAAATGCTTTAAAAACAAGATTAAAATATCGGTAGAGCAGTACTCAACAAGACACCTGTGCGCCGTGTATTCTCCATGTTCTTCTCGCATTTGTTTTAAAAAATATACCTTTAAGGTGCATTCACAAATGAAAATTAGGTTTAGATTTATGGTTTATACTTTAGATTTAAAGACTTTGGCCGCGTATTATGTAATGACTCCATTCACACAGAATTTAGGGTCTTTAAATCCAAATCATAAAGCTAAACATTCCAAGGTCCAAACTTTAGGTTTATGATTTAGTTTGTCGTCACAAACTTCACCAATGAGAACGAGTCTGAAATGATATAGATATATACACCTATTTAGTATCCTCTTGGTAAACAAATGCGAGAAGAACATGGAGACTGTCATAACTGAATTGCTGAAATATAACCAATAGTGTCAAGCGAATGACAGTTTCACGGCGCACAGGTGTCTTGTTGAGTATTGCTCTATCGATATTTTAATCTTGTTTTTGAAGCATTTACACAGATGTCTGTACATATCAAAACTAATTTTCAAGTAATTTAAACTTGCATTTATGAATGACTTACTTAAACCTAAACAAAAACCATAAACCTAATTTTTAATTGTGAATGTACCTTTAGAATATAAAATATAAGATATTTTAAATGTAAATTCTGAATCATAAATTTCTTAAATTCATCATGAAACAGTGATAGCAGATATGTACAATTTATATTCATAAATGTAAATTCGTAAATCTAAATTTGTAAATTAAATCCATCATAAACCAGCCATAAATGTAAAACATAACGATAAGAAATAATTAAACTGCAAATATTTTTTGACAGACGCGTCACTAGCAATCAATATAAGCAACTGAATGCCATTATCATGTTGACGAAGTCGCCTTGTATTTCTAATTAAAGGTTTTTTTTTCTTTCTAGATTCGTTCGTAAATAGCCAAGAATGGACGCTATCCCGAGGAGTCCCCGACCTTCGGTTGGGTATCGTGGGTTCCTTGTCCTCAGGGAAGTCAGCCCTCGTGCACCGGTACCTCACGGGGTCGTACATGCAAGAGGAGTCACCCGAGGGAGGTCGCTTCAAGAAAGAGATCCTGGTGGACAACCAAAGCTACCTGTTGCTCATACGGGATGAGGGCGGGCCTCCGGAGCTGCAGGTTGGTATTGATTAGTGTGGTTATGTGTGAAAATGATTTAATGCTAAGATGAGGGATGCAGATTAAGATTATGTGCCAATTATTGACGTCTCATCGTTCTTGATTGTTAATTACTTTGATAAGCTGATTAACACGTCTAAACTGAAATGTATTAACTACTCTGTGATTTATTTATCATATCCAATCACAAACATATATAGTTTAAATAACATAAGTAAACAAACAAAGCAAAAATAATAGAAACAAAGAGAATACATCCAATAAATTTATAATTAAATATATCCAATAACTTGCATAGAACAGGGCTGTTTTATTTGCAGTTGCCACATTTTTCAAAAAGTATTTTAAATTGAAAGTTTATGCAATATTTTTCTTATTAATAATTATTTTTTTAATAATTTGTTTTTATTTTCACAAATGATTAAATACGAATATTGGCGCCAAAAATGGTCATGAAAAACAACCTCCCACTCCTGTGTCGTAGAAGCAAATACATTACGTGATTCACAGCCAATAGAAAAACAGTTTTTCCATCATCTACATTTATTTTTGTTATTTAGATAAATAAACGTAGGCGATAGTTTGTCACATGTTAATAACAAACTTCTAATTTGACATTTGACGCTGACATTTTCCATTATAAATGAGTAATAATAGTTAACACAGAATACACTCAAGCTAAGTCGGACAGTTTACCGAAAATCGAAAGCTGGATGATGGCTGAATTTATATCAGAAAACGACTGTTTTACTGTTGACGAAATAAGGTGTGTTAAAGAGTTAAGGTAAAATAAAATGTAAAAACCAAACTATCAGCTCTTCGACCTACTGCTTCCAGCCTCATTTTTCTTTTCTTCGCATCTTTTCGCATATTTATAAATTCAATAGTAGGTTTGTTCATCCTAGCGCATTTTTGTAAGAAGGCACAATACGATACTGTAAATTACTCATTTTATATTGAATTTTGTATTATCCAGCACGAATCAAACAAAAAATATTGACACTTGTTTGACAACTTTGACAATACATTTAACAAAACACAAAGAATTGACACTATAAGGAACCAATTGGAGCCGATGATGATGTATGTGTTGTGACGTCACATTCTGTTTCAGATCACGTGACTTTTTCAAAATATCCAAATTTAAAAAATGATTTGTAAAATATCTAATGGATATTTGGTGATATTTTCAAAGTTTAGGCTATTTAAATAATGATATCTTTTTAAATTTAATACTTAGAAGGCATATATAAAAATTCTTGCAACTTACAACAGCCCTATTTGCAGGGTTGCCCTAAAGCTGTGCTTAACAACCATCAACATTTCTTAATATTCCATGAAAGTTGATTAATGTTGATTACAAATGTCACTAATTTTGCTATTTAAACTATCTGCGGCACTAAAACTCTGCAACATTTTATTGACTTGTGTACATTGGTTATTGTTTTTTTTTTTATTTTTTATTTGAGGGAAACCAGTTCTGAAAATATCTATTATCTATAATTGTTTTTAAGTAAAGACATAAACATTACTGTAAACGGAAATAAATGCGATAGCCTTATCAAATTTCGCGGATCATTGAAATATATTACTAAACAAAATTTTTATATTGATTACACATATATTTATTGTAACAATCAACGTAATTAGATTTTGTATTAGATCAAATATTGTATTCGTCATTAATATAAATTCATGTGTGTTGAGCGTGTAAAGTTTCGTGCTATCTCAATTTGTCGGAAGTCCAGCAATTTGTATGTATTATATTACACATTTGTCATACGATAATGTTGTTGTGAATAATTGAGTTTCATATTTAGTTTAACAAATTGTTTGAATTCCACTTGATTTAAAGGCATATCATATTTTGCAAACATTTCTTTTTTGTGTTTATAATGTATTTTATTTGAAATTGTCACTAAAATGCACAACAATCATCATTAAAAATTCAGTAATACATTATTGGAGAAAAACATTACCTCTTGTCATTTGTTGGTGTAGCGAAATAAATTTTTATTTTGAATATAAATAATATTTTGAAGTAAAAACAACACACGATACTACTATTTTACTAGTACGGATCCTCCATTTTACAGCCATTTTGTCTTTGTCCGACCTGCCATCTAGGTATATTTCATTTTTTCTCGTATAAGATGATTTCATGCAAATACAATGTTGCCAACCTTAAAAATAATTATAAAAACTTTCATGTTCAGTTGCGCCAACAAAACAAATAAAAATTAAGTTAGGCTGGTGCAACTGGCCATTAATATACAGTGTGTCCTAGGACGAGCTTACGCTATCGTTATTTTAAAAACTACTCAATATTATTTTACGAAATTTGGTATCCAGGGGTTTTTCCATATGCTCGTTTCAGCTAAAATATTCTCAAAGCAGTAACACTTCCGGTTTAACCGGAAGTACACCCCAACTTTCTTATTTTAAATAGAATGCTATATTTTTTACTTTACTGTTAAATTCAGCGGAAAATTTTACATACGAAACGAAAATATTTTACTCATGATCAACCGCTTAACCGGCATAATTCAACTTTTTTTTTTGTAAGATCGGCCATTTCTTTATCACTCGATATTTCGAGAATGGAATCGAATTTCTGTAATCTGTAAAAACAGTTTTATAAAGTAATCTATTGTTTACACTAATTTAAATTAACAATAGACAATTTTTGAAAAATGTAATTTTTACGCGAACGTGAAGTTGAAGTTCAAAACGTTTAAAAAACTCAGGTTTTTTAAATGGAACACCCCATTTTTTGTTATTTAAATGATTTTATCGTTGAAAAAAAGGGGTAGTTTGTGTAGCATATCCTATGTTAAAAGTTAACAGATTTTTAGTAAAATGGAGTTAGGAGTTAGGGGGTGGAGTGTACTACCAATGGTAGTAGACAAATTCAAATAGCGGACATGTGGCTACCAGACCAGTATTGCAATTCTCAAACAGTTTTTATTTGAATATAAATTTCTTGCATTAAACTTAATAATTTTGATACACTTGCAATTATAAAGCATGTAGACTTATACAGTGTAACAATAATTTTAAACTAGCATATATTTCAAGAACATTTTAGATCCACGAAGAAAACAGTTTTATATAAAAACTTATATTTGTAACGTCACATCTATATTTTCAAACTTCGGAGGACCATCGCTTATTAATAGGAATTTTTTCACCGGATTTTCACCAATAGTCTTAGTTTTACTTATACTTTCTGATGAAATTATAAAAAAAATGGTGGAATCCCCTATTCGGTTGCTGTACGGATCTCCCATAAAAGAAAGAATTTATAAGAATATGAATACCGTAATAAGCGACACCGGTTCATCTCAGTACCAGCTTACAAAAGACTGGTGGTGTTTTAAAAATTATACAGATTAATGTAATGTGGAAGGAATGACCAGATTTAATTCCGACTGCTACCCATGCAGGCACATTTCAAGAGCTACATTGCCTCGAGGGCACTGCTACTTTATTCTTGTTCTTTTTATGTTATGTTATATTTATTTTTTGGCCATATGAAATATACCGTGTGTCTATCTTAAAGGTGTACATAGGAGATTAACATGGGAAATCAGTTTTATGAAATTTCTTGCTAGCCTAATTATTTTAAGCAAAAACGCATCAAAAAAAAGTTTTTGGGCACAAAATTCTGCATCTATGTCAATAAGCAGAATTACCTTTACCTGCTTTGTAACGACAGAACTTAAATATGAAAATGTGGAAAATTACGTTGAAAGTATCGACAGCCATGGAATTAGATAAAAAATAAATAAATGCGTGACGTTTGATCTGTCACAACCTGGTCACAACGTTAGTTAACTTATTTGACGTTTCTGACAATTTGATTTTGTCTCTAGATTTATTGTCTGAAATTATTAAAAAATTAATATTTATACTAATGAAGAGAGTGTTTTCATAATTGTTAAATTCGCGACAAAATTTGAAAAGACTGCTAATGTGTGTTCAAAAAATACACGTTAGCCGCGTAATCAGAATATAGGACGAGCAGAAAAACATGCGTTATTGGAAGAAAGAGTTTAAAGGTGGCTTTAGACGATCAAATAAATTGAAATTTTTATTTGTCAAATGTTTACAACATAATTTTTGATCAGATGGTTTCATTTTACACATTCAAATTATATGAACATTTTTTGCTTACAAGTAGGCATACCATAGCAAGAGAATGAAAATGTAGATTGGTAGCACTGATATTTTAGGATACATATACACAATTTCCTGTTTATTTAGGCTTGAAATTTGACATATTTGATTTGTGCATTTGACGTGCAAAGATGGAACCTGTCAAAAAGACTTTATGCCAACATTACAAAATACAGCGCATGCAATCTAGGATAATATAATCCCCAGAAGTAACTAAAATTTGAAGTAAATGACCTTGATATTTAGAACATGACCTAAGTTGGATTTTTTTTGATCAAATGGTTTGAACATCGAACGTTCAAATTTCTTTGAATGTGTAAAGTTTCGGAATCGTATTGGGTATTGAACAATACGAAGTTGAAAAAATTTATGTAAATATTTGATCGTCTAAAGCCACCTTTAGCAATAAGTGTAGACCCCTTCTGTAGTATTAGATTTATTAGAAATGAGTTGGGAATTCATCACAGCATCATACATAATTTTGTTACGCATTATAGAATTTTTAATACATTCATATTATTTAAACAAAATTCTATTTTTTAACTTTATTTATTAATCCAGTATAAATTTTTTATTATTCTCATAATTAACGATGTTTTTTGAAATCAAATTTTCAGAAACTTCAAACAGGTTATTTACTTACGTTATGACAGATAAAACGTCACGCATTTATTTATTTTTTGTTCAATTCCATGGCTGTCGATATTTTCAACGTAATTTTCGACATTTTCTTAAATTTCTGTCGTTACAAAGTATCTAAAGATAATTCTGATTATTGATTTACATGCAGAATTTTATGCCCTAAAACTTTTTTTGACGCGTTTTTGCTTAAATTACTTAGGCGAGCAGGAAATTCCAAAAAACTTATTTCCCATGTTAATCTCCTATGTACACCTTTAAGACAGACACACGGTATATAATACGAGTACATTTTCCTTAATTTGTTTCTTGTGTAAAATAATTCAGAAACCACTCGATACAATTTTTGCGCTTAATGGAGTATAATACGGTATTTTATTATATCCATAAAGATTCCATCTATTCTTTATTACACTTGCGGCATTCCAATAATTCCAATAAACAAACCACATCCTCTGACCATGAAATCGATATCAGGCCCCTACATCAGTTCGCGAACTTTTTATTTATCTTCTATAGGCTTGTTACACGCAACTTACTCTTCTTTAATCCTTCCATAAAGATGACAAATAATTCAAGAAGCTGCAAGTCTCCTCCGGGACTGCTTGGGTGGGGTCCCTCTGGTTCCGAGACCGGGAAATGGGAACAAATGCCACCTGCTCAACTGGGTCATCCCGCGAACGAGTTGGGACGAGTTCGGATGGTCCCGGACGTTCTAGATACGGTGGCAGGACATGCGAAAACGGAATCATTGGTGGTTTTATCTTAGGACGTTATCTCCAATAAATGTATTGCGGAGGGAATTTTGTTAGTATTATTGCGGTTAGGGATATATACATTTTGGAATGCTACGAGGATAATGGGAAAGACGGGACAATATACGTTGCAATAAGCAAAATATATTTCGTTATATCTGAGAACAGCGTCATTCTACAGAACCTTTAAAAAATATAAGCCCGAACTATAAATTTGAAATTAATGTGTTTAATATAAGAAAGGGATGAAGTAGTTGGCACTTGATGAAACATTATTGAATATTAAATTAAATTAAATAAGAACACTTGATTGTTTCACAAATTATTTTTTTTTGTGAAACAATCAAGTGTTCTTATTTAATTTAATTTAATGTGTTTATTTAAAAAATATACAGGGCGCTATTTAATTAAGTATACAACGCTCAACGGAAGGTACAACTAACCTCATACATAGTAAATCTGTCAATAATTTATGTATTACATGCTTTCTGTAGGAAATGCAGGCCTTTAAAACTGATCAATTATGTCATAGTTTAAAATTATGTAAAAAAATGTAGCTTGTCAAAACTGCCGTGAAACGTTTTTTGCATAGGCGTACAATTTATATTCTGTTTATGTACCGAGTCTCGTGGCCGCGTGCTTAAGTATCTGGTCGCAAATCCGGAGAACTGGGTTCGATCCCTATCGCCGAATATTTCCAATTTTAAATGGCACAAATGGTAGGCGCACGCACGGTACAAATATTTCATCATTACCGATATCTGTGCATATTGGCACATCCAGCAATAGGTAATATGCCGTGGTGATATATATTTATATTTATTTTATTTGATATTCTCACCGTCACCAAACAAGAGTATGCAGCCATACAATTGATTTATCACGAGATATTACAAAATAATATATGATTTTATATGTCAATTGTGACAGTTGTGACATTTTTATTTGTGTATATAGGAGATTAACATGGGAAATCACTTTGTTGCAAATCGTTGCCCCCCCCCCCTTAACTTACGCCAATAGTTCTAGTTTCAATATAAAGATTTTAAAAAATCGCCATCCGAAAATAGCAGATACATGGAATTTATCCAATATTTTAGGCCAATAAATTAATTTTCAAAATTATTCATTTGCCTATTAATAGCAATAGCCATGTTAAATTTGAACATAAAGAAAAAGAAATGTTTGTTGTGAACAGTTTTACAAAAAAAAAATTCATTCTGTCTGTTCAGTTAATAATATCCATATTATAAAACATACTGTTCTTTAAATAAAACTGATTTTTGGACTTCCATTATCTTTATTTAAAAACACAAATTTTCTCAACGTTTCGGTAGCTAATATCTGCTTCCGAAACGTTGTGAGAAAATTTGTGTTTTTAAATAAAGATAATGAAAGTCCAAAAATCAGTTTTATTTAATAACGATACATTATCTTATAAATTCAAAGTTAATACTGTTCTTTATTACAATATTATGTAATTAAGTTTGAATAAAACACACTTTGTAAGTTTCACAAAAATATTTATTAATTTTCACAACGATCGTTTTGTTCTTTCGATCATCATCAGGTGAACTAAAGTACAAAGTAAAATTGCCTGCTTAAATACTAAGTGATTACAGATAATAATAGTGGGGATTTACCTAAATCTAATTGGTCGTTTACAATGTTGTCTTTTCGTAAAACTGCTTTTTGAATTTCTAGATTTTCTAATAAGCTTAACTTTAAACCTTTTTGCTGGACGTGTAATATTTTAAAGTTTCCGTTATATGTATGGTCATGTTCTAGACAATGTGTAGCGAAGCCTGTGTTGTTTTTTATACTCGATGGACTTTTGGTGTTCTTTGATTCTTTGTTTAAATTGCCTTCCACTTTGGCCGATGTATATAGCATTACAAGAATTACATTCAATTTGATAAACTCCCGATAAGTTTTCAGCTTTGGTTTTTTCTTTGTTATTAATTAGAAATTTGCCTAAATTGTTTTTATTTGTAGAAATCATGTTGATATTAAGGTTTTTTGCAAAAAAAATAATATAATTTGAAATGGTACCGATGTGATTTATGGCGTGCCAAAAAGGTTTAGAGTTTTTACAATTACATAATCCCCACTATTATTATTCTGTAATCACTTAGTATTTAAGCAGGCAATTTTACTTTGTACTTTAGTCCACCTGATGATGATGAAAGATCGAAACGATCGTTGTGAAAATTAATAAATATTTTTGTGAAACTTACCAAGTGTGTTTTATTCAAACTTAATTGTTAAATATGTTTCACCAAGAGCCAACCACAAATTCTATCCAATATACAATATTATGTACAAATATTTCTTAGTTTCACCTGACTTGATTTAACCCTGAGGATAATCATAGTATGATCGAAACGCTGGCATAATCAAATAAACATATTATCTTGACTGCATTTCCGAGAATTTTTCTTCTTGATTTTTCCTGCATCATTTTCCCAATCGATCATCGTTACTCCAAGAATTAAAATTACATTTTTTAAAGAACAGCTTTATTATGCAAACAATACTGGGCGCAAGGTATTATAACAAATAAGATGTATAATTTACTTAACATAGAAATTCTCACGAGACTGCAGTACATTCTGTTCACTGCATTATTAAATAAGTACTCATTAATACTCAGGGAACTATAATAATTATTTTATAATATACATTTTAATCATACATTGTACTAAATGAAAAGTTTAATGAAACAGTAATTTTACTCTGTTTATAATAATTGCGTCTGATATTGTTTGGTAAAACTAAATAGTGAGTTGTTAGCAAAATTACTTGACTCATTTTGATTTTGTTGTAATCAGACGTCTGCAGACACTGAAAAAATCTTCTATTTTGAACTACTTGTACTACCAAACATAGAAAATAAGAAGGTAAATGTCTCCGAAGCTTAATAGCAAAAAAATATTATGAATAGGATCTTCTATTCCAATTAAGGTACTCTATAATTTTCTTCAGAATTTCCATTCCTTGAATAGGAGTTCACCCTAAGAAAACTTCTCAATTTAATAACGTAGTCTCCCCAGAAAATTATTACAAATTGGCCTTATAATTTACATTAGTTTCTTTGTTTTACCTTCACCCTCCCTCAGTGTAGAGTTAAAGGGCCTGGATGGCGCCAAGGGCGTCTAGACGCCTCGGCGTCGACGTCGCCACACACGCACGCATTCTGTCACGCACCTGGCCCTTGGCAACTCAAACCCTACGCCCACTTCTTCGCGCTTTGCTTTGTTTCCAGCTTTGACGTCACTGAGGTACTGATGCTGGCAAATGATAGACTAAATGTAATGGAATTGTGAAGCTAAAGGTTATAGGTAAGCAAGTAATTATAGTTTTAGTTCGTTAGAGTGACCCAGTTGCGAAAACAAAGCCAACTTAGAATTGGCAGTGGGAGTTTCAAAATTTAATTATGTAGGTAACGCAGAGAATGAAAAATTTATGGTCTATGTTTACCTTATCTGTATGAATTTGTGTCAAATTTACTAAACTTTAGTTGTACAAATTTTAGGTATCAACTAAACAATATACTAAACATATTTTGTAGCTTTGTTTCTGATATACCGTTAATTCAATTGTAGCTAGACGCTCTCCAGACAAAAATCTGTTGAATAATAATAATGAAGGCTCATATTATATT
Organism: Harpalus rubripes; assembly: GCA_963082715.1. Lineage (NCBI taxonomy): Eukaryota > Metazoa > Arthropoda > Insecta > Coleoptera > Carabidae > Harpalus > Harpalus rubripes. The sequence continues at coordinate 16,405,816 of OY720449.1, forward strand.
CTTCAGTATTGATTTATTTAAACATTTATCCTCTCATTTGCAATGACAAGAAGCGTGTGCGATAAGGATGGATGTAACACGCTTGTCTTTCAACAATTCATATTGTTTCGACTAAGTTAGGACATTCCATTTTAAAACGAACTCTTTGTTGACAATACTTTCGTTGTAACGTAACTTTATTTATTAAATCAGTACCTTGATTCATAGTCGTACGAATAACGTTATTTTCTATCAGTGTCACTGACACTAACACTCGGCCTAATTCACTAAGATAGTTGATAACATAGTCGTTATCAGTATCAACTGAGAGTTAACAACGATTTTTAGCAACTCTTGTAACAACTGTCATTCAATAGGTATTCAGTAAATACATAATTAACGACATTGTTAAAAACGGTCGTTCTGAACAATCGTTGTTAAATATAGCAGTGAAGTTATTTACAAGTGAGTTAAAAGGCATTCATACATATTTCTACTCTATTCACAACCAAAAGTGGCAGATTTTGATTCGTTTGACGTTTGAGTTTTTAATAATGAATGATAAGAAAATTTGGAGTGCAAGATGTTCCGCGGAACATTATTCTCTATCGGTAGATTTTATAATCATTTTGGACTAATTAATAACAAATCTAGTATTACATTTCAGTTCTCATAACTGCTACTTGAAAATTTTTTAAATGGTTGATTGACTTGAAAAATTTTAATTTTGCCTTGTAATCTCTTTATAGACCCATAGCTAGGCGTAGAATTTAAATGTTGGGAGAATCTGATGAAGTTCTCCAGTTTAGTATACATGTTTATTCAATTCTATGCGATCGTTTTCAAAATTTCAAGAATCATCATCAGGAATGACGCATGACCATCCTCTAGGAGTAGGAGTAAAAATAATAGAAATTTGACATTTTTGAATTGGCTGTTTAAATATAAATGTGTAAAATAAATGAAAATAAATTTCAAAAAATTGAATTTAGATCTTTTCGGGAGAGAATCTGAAAATTTGTTCAATATTAGGAATTAAAATATTTAAATTTGGAATAAATGTAAACCCTTCATCTTGTAACATGAGACCTTCGGGCATATACTGACTCAGTATGCTTGAAACGTGAGACGTGAGACCATCCAATTCACGAATTAAACGACACTTGCCCAGTTTGAATATCTCTGTAAATATTTTTTCCCGATATATCAGGATAGGGAATGGATTACTAATATCTCGCAAATTTCTTTGCACAAATCTAAAATCTTGTTTAAAAATGTTTATAATTGTTGGGCATGTAGGTATATATTAGTTTATACATAGTTTACCTTTGCTGTCGTCCCTCTATTTCATGTAACAGTTTATTTCCTAACACAAAATTTTCAAGAAAAACCATTTACTAACGATTGTTCAGTACTAACAACGAGAGAAATGCAGTTGCTAGATTAACAACTCGACGTAACGACTAGTTAAATATTAGCAATTTGATGTAATAGTGAATTGGGATTTTGAACTTAGCAATTGCCATTGAATTTAACAACTGCAAATGGTTGTTAATTTTAACAACTTTGCTTAGAGAATTAGGCTTACTATGTCAGTATCTTATTTTTTACATATTTTGTTTTACATTTGCTAATGAACTTACCAGTTGACTTAGTTTTGAATTTTGAATGCTTTTATTTAGTGTAACATATATTTTCATGATAATAAAATAACAGTAGTATAGTATGTGCCCTCATAAAAACTAAGTAAACGACACTACTGAATTTGACAGAATGGGCGGAGCTGAAATCTTAATTCATACAATTCGTAGAAGACCTTGATTGGACTTCTTTCAAAAATTTTACTGTACATATTGCTTGATTGGACTTGGTAGGTACATTAGGGTCCAACCGTATGTAACGCTACTAGGTACAGTAAAGGTGCATTCACAAATGAAAATTAGGTTTATAGTTTTTGTTTAGGTTTAAGTAAGTCATTCATAAATGTAAGTTTAAATTAGCTGAAAATTGGTTTTGATATGTACAGACATCTATGTAAATGCTTCAAAAACAAGATTAAAATATCGGTAGAGCAGTACTTAACAAGGCACCTGTGCGCCGTGAAACTGTCATTTGCTTGGCATTATTGGTTATATTTCAGCAATTAAGTTATGGCAGTCTCCATGTTCTTCTCGCATTTGTTTAAAAAGCCGAATCCACCAAGTGGATACTGAATAAAGATGGGTGTATATATCTATATCATTTCAGACTCGTTCTCATTGGTGAAGTTTGTGACGTCAAACTAAATCATAAACCTAAAGTTTGGACCTTGTAATGTTTAGCTTTATGATTTGGATTTAGAGACCCTAAATTCTGAAGTGTGAATGGAGTCATTACATAATATGCGGCCAAAGTCTTTAAATCTGAAGTTTGGACCTTGCAATGTTTATCTTTATGATTTGGATTTAGAGACCCTAAATTCTGAAGTGTGAATGGAGTCATTACATAATATGCGGCCAAAGTCTCTAAATCTAAAGTATAAACCATAAATCTAAACCTAATTTTCATTTGTGAATGCACCTTAAAACTCTAAAAATTTGAAATTTACTAAAAATGCTATCCTTCTCCAAAACTTTAATCCTGGACCCAGAATTGCGAGTTCATTTCTTTAACTTGACTGGATGAGTATCAAGCGTCCATTTATTGACAATATGTAACTATACTCTTATTCACGAAAGATGACTATTCAAGGTCATTTGTTCGAAGAAAGAATACACAGCACTTTACAGCAGTAGCTTAGCAACATTTTGTATTAGAAAGAGAAAGATTATTTGACCTATGTCTATTTAATTTATGTGGTGTGACAGATCTACGTAAATAGTGGCATTACTTTCTAACACACTATAAATAATAATGACGTATGTCGCAGAATTACAGATACTTAATTATCAACTACCCTCTGTGCTAATATTTACCCAGTGGCGTTGACGTTTAAATCAAATTATTATTCCTTGGTTTATAGTTAAGTCTATGTCTTTGAATTTTGTAAAAACATAAGTAAAGAACATAAATCTTTCAGAAAGGCGTTAATTAGAAAGAAACATAATTTTTAAATAAATTACTCTTATTTTTTCAGTTAAAATGTGTCCATAAATATTTCATGTTGCACGCCTATGCATATGAAATGCAATGAAGTTACCTGCAAGTAATATTATATCAGACGGCTCACAAATGACCTTGAATAGTCATTTTGTGAATAATAGTTTACTTAACTACTACTATAATATTTATCCTGCATGAAAATTTTTCAAAAAAAATTAAATCCAGCACCTCCACCAATTTTCTCTCAACCATATCCTGCTTCCCAATAAGGGTGCGAAGGTGCCGGGCCTGCAGGCTGCACGTGCAGTATGCATCGCTGGCTGCACGGTGCAACTGCAGCGTCGGGACGCGCGCGAGGATATCGATCGTCGGCGACGCCGCCGCTAAACGGCGAGCGCCGACCGCCAGTTCACTGGTCGCTGCCGCCGACGTCGGTGTGGTGTGTAAGAATCGCAGGTTGCAGGTTGCTGGGACGCTCAGAAGAGGTTGGTGAATCAGGATTTTTTTGTAAGAGGAACAAAGAGATGTGAATGTTGACAATGGTGTAGGGCGAAAATTTGGAGGGATTAATGTAACTGATACTTATAATTAGTCCAAAAATATAGTAGTTTTTTTGTATTTGGTATTTGTTTTGTTATTATGCTTTTTTGATGATCAGATGCTAACAAAGAAATATAGATTAAGAGGAACAATCACCCCAATTCTATAAAAAAGGTGATAAGTTTTAGCAACATTGCTTAAAATTGTAACCAATAGATACAAATGTAAAGCCTGTCATTTTCATGGCTTATTCAGTGTTTGCAATAATTAATATTGGTTATTTGTTCTAAACATTGTTGCTAAAAGTTAAAACAAATTGAAAATTATTTTCTTCCAAGTTGAAGGTAAGCTAATCAGCCAATCTCCTGCAAAAATAATTATTACAATAGGATGATAGTACTGTACAAAAATAAAGGTACACCTACAAATTTATAATAATCAATGTACCTAGTTGACTTTGCTATACATATAAGCCAAAATATTGAAGATTATTTATTGTCATTGACTGTTATCGGATTTAAATATTGATATATAAAATCTTTACCGGTTTCAGGATATTACTCCATTGTTTACATGTACAAAACTAGGCTGGTAACTAAGTAATAACTGTATCTGTACAGTAATATTATTACCATACTGACTTGTCAACAATAGTCTACAAAATGAATATAAAATAAAAATAATGCTCTTCATTAATACATACAGATAACGTTAGTGTATCGTTCTAAATATACGGTGTACTTTATTCTAAAATAATAAACATGAGGAATAAACAATATAATTTGAATGTTTGTCATATTGAAACATGTCAAAAAATTGGTCTGTTAACCATAGCATTTTGAATGTAGCATTAACGAGAGAATTTCAAAAAATAATATTTATAGTATATTCCGTAACCTAACCGCAGTGACCAAGGTTCTGGTTAAGCGTTCCGGAATGTAACCAAAACATTTAATTTCAGGATCGAGGTTCCATTTCGGAATGTGGTTCCTGAAAGTTTTGGTTACTTTTTCGTGACCCCAACGACCACAATTTTTTTGTGGTTGTTGTGGTCATTTTCTTATTTCTTATAATATAATAAATAAAATTGTATAAACATATAATTATTATTAATATATATTGATATGTATAATATTTATGTTAGTATAAAATAGACAAATAGAGTTACGTTGTCACTTATTTCTAATGATGCTGTGGTTCCCTGCTTTACCGACAAAAAGTAACCAAGATGTTCCGAATCACAACCACTTTTCAATAACCATAACCTGACCACGTAAACCACAAGAAAGTTAAGTTATGGAATATACTATTATTAATATTGACTTCATTTTCTGAAACCGATGAACTATTGAAAAAACCACGGTTGTTATGAATCATAACAAGCCTTACATGTCTTAAAATCCTCGCTCTACGAGCTCGGATTTCAAACCGACATCTGCGGCAGTTGTGATATATATAACATTCCTAGCAGGCCTATTCTACTAAAAAATATGTATCGTTACGAGTCGTTACCAGGCGACATGTAGTTGTAATAATGATTTTTCTCAAAACCCTATTCTACTAATTTATTTATCGTTACGTATCGTTACTTATCGTTATTTTATGTCGTTTATGAGCGACTAGTTCACATACCTCGTTGAAGTCGTAAAGTTAGATATATTTAAAAAAAAAAAGGAAAAATGGGTGAAGAAGATATTTTATTAATAGTAGCTGAGCAAGATTTTATTATTATTATATTATTACATTTTTTAATATGGCATTTTATATAATCGTCCTTTTACTGTTGAATTTTTTTTTTTGATGAGTAAAGAAGCATCTAAAGATTTATATACGCAAATATCACCATATATGAGGAACTCGTTGAAGTGATGGTTTGTCAAAAATTTCTAGATTATTTATAAATTATTATTTATGCGTATTACATTACATATGAATGCACATCAATATTTTGTTTTCAATTCAGATAATTGCAGCTTTGCGTTTTTTTGCTCATGGAAGCTATCAGAAACCAGTAGCAAGGAGGATATTAATAGAAAAAGATTCATATGTGGTATTAAGACAATCATTAATAATCTTATCATTAATAGAAATCTGCAATATTATTGTTGATCATTTTATAGACATATACCTATATCAAATTTCATACGGCGCAAGTAGATATGGAGCGTGTAAACTGTAAAACGAGGATGTGAATAATAAATAATTTTACGTACAATGAAAATTTCAAATTTGAATCAATGTCAAATTGGAATTGAAAAATAAATATAAATTTATTCAGTCAAAATTAACATGAAGTTAGATATTATCGTTAAACTCATCATAATGATAACTCGATAACGATATGATTAGTAGAATACCTATATGGCATTTGTCGTTATTAAAGTCGTTCAACCAAATGCTTAGCGACAGTCGTATGGTAACGATATCGTTATACATATTTTTAGTAGAATAGGCCTGTGGGTATGTTAATAGCAATAACAGTACCTATACAAATTCGAAAACAAAAATGTATGTTAGATGGCTGAGATATCAGAATCAGATTTACAATTTTTTTATTTGACATAATATTTTTTTTGTACATTATTTATAAAGAAATAAATATAATTGAATATAATTATTATAAAATTGTATAATATATGTGAGTATTCATCGTTTCATTGGAAACTGGAATAGATATTGTATTTGTCATCCTTTGAACATTGTAAGTATTTATTCATATTTTACTATAAACATTTCATTTTTGAAAAAATACAGTTTGAAAGTGGGCTTTTCAAGCTGTCAGTTTTGAACATATAATTGACGTTTATAGTTGACAACGTTTTACAGCTTTTCTATTTAATAGCGAAACGTATAACGTAGGCCGACCGACACATGGGAGATTAACATGTGAAATCAGTTAATTGTGAATAGTATCTTCCCAGTATGAGATATTAAGCTGAAATTTTGTATACTTATTGGAGGATATTAATTCTACGGATTACAGTTCAAATTAGTAAATTTAAATGTGTAATATTAGAAAAAATAAAAAGAAATGTAGAATTTCCAGGATTATTGTTCGTATACAAGATAAAATGGTTACTAAGTATCAGTACAAATACAAATAGCATAGCGGTAGTATTCGCTCCTGGTAATAAACAAAACTCGGAGAGACTGGGTTCGGAACCAGCCAGCAGCAAAATTTAATTTTTACTTTTCAAAATAATTTTTACTATTAATATGTTTTTAATCTTTTATTGACTTTTAAAAAATTTACACGGAGAAAAATGTATACTTACGATAAAGATAATTATGTATATAATAACAATAAAATATCGTACGTATAGTGACAGCGCTTTTATTACTTGCGATTACAATACAAATATTGCTAAAACTTAACAATTTATTATATATGCGACAACTATACAAATTTCTGTTAAATCAATTAAAAATGTTTGCTGTAATAGCAAATTTAACTTGTATACGATAGTAGCAATATATTTTCACTTTAACAATAAAAGTTGGATGTTGTTGGTAGTTCATATATTTAGGGTAGCAATTATTATGCTTCTTTTATGTATTAAAAATTGTTACCTTTAGCACTTTGAGAATGTTATTATAGGCATTATGATGTTTACTCTAACAATATATGTTATTTGTAGTTAATAATTCATATATTTATGGTACCAATCTTTTAATTTGTACGTCTGCAATATTAATATACTTAATTAAGTATTTACCTAGGAAGGTAATAAAAGACCAGAGTTTAAATAATCATTTATATTTAAAAATAAATAACATTATGTTTAACTTTAAACAAATTTAACAAAAAATATATATATCTCACCAACATTTTTTTAAAAATCAATTAACACTGTACTTTCCTGGCATGGACTGGGAAATTTTAAGTGTAACAAGATGGTCTACCTTGTGGTCACGTACGTACAATTTGCACTGTTACTAACAGTATGTAGTGTGAAGTAGGTACATTTGTATATAACATATTACTCGTATTTTCTGTCTTCTATTGCAAAGATCACATTGTCCGTTTATTTATTTTTTTCATAATTTTTTTTAAGCCCTGAAAAGAAAGAAAAGTCAAAAAATAATGCGGCCAATTAAAATATATTTACTCCTTGAAATATATATCTTTATTTATAAAACTTACATTTAAATACGCCGATGGACACTTCGAATCCCCATTCCTTTAAAATATCTTTTACGTAGACATCAGCCATAAGCTATGGCGATAGAAAATATATACAAAATATCACACGTCGTATTATTGAATTAGTTTTAATTCCAAAAGAATTGCAAAGAAAGGTAGTGTTAACTGTTATCACAACGAAAACACCAGAAAGAACGGCTTCGTCTTGTCGCATCGCAAGTCATGTTTGTTGTACACGTTTCTACTAAAATGGACGTTACTAAAAGGGATCCGCAGCAATACAGATTGATGTGCTGTAGCAATACCAGATAATGATAACAGATATAAATATGCTTGTAATACATATCTGCATACACTCCGAATTTAAAACAATAATAGATACTTAATTTTATAATATTATATTGTTATAATATTTTTAGCAATATGTATTCCAAAAATAACAATACAAAATATTTAAAGTAACATTGCGGGTACGTACGAAATTAACAATATTTATATTGTAAATTTACGTATCAAAAATAATATCAGATTGTTATTGTAATTTTCTATAATGTTAGTATAAATATAATTTACTTAGCAATAAATTTTTAACAATCCATTTTTCTCCGTGTATGTTTTAAATAATGTTTATAACATAAATTATACGTATTTTGTAAAATCTGAATTACATATTGATTACAACATACAGTTAAATAATTACAATAAAAAAATAACGCATCCATTTTATTAAATTTGAACAAAAAATAAAAATCATTAACAATAAAAATTATTTTCAGAAGTAAAAATTAAATTTAACTGCTGGCTAGTTCCGAATCCAGTCTCTCAGAGATTTTGAGTATTACCAAGCGCACACGCTACCACTATGCTATTTACGCTGTTACTTTGGTAACCATTTTTTCCGGGATATGAATAACAATTCTGGAAATTCTACAAATTTCCTTATTTTTTACCTTCCGACACATTTAGGTAAGGAAGGTATTGTCTGGTCAAAAAATTCGGTGGTGAGTTTTTGATAAATAAAAAACACGTTTTAGGGTCCCTAGAATATGATTTAACTACTTTTACGATGATGTGTGTGTGTGTGCACGCGTGTGCTTGTGTGTATGTGTGTGTCCTGTGTGTGACAAAATTTTCTAATGCGATAACTCATACTACAATTCCAAAAATTATAATTCTTTCGTATTCCTCTTCGTTACATCCATGTGAAGAGCTGATTAGATTTTGGTTATAATTGGTCAACCGGAAGTACCCTCATTTGCAGATTTTAACAATTTTTCTTGAAAAAATGATGTTAAATATAATTTTTTCACATGTAATGTTATTATAAATATTAACGAATATTGTATTCTCTATACGATTTGAATGCATTTTATACTTCATATTAAATGGATATAGAGTTAAAAGATTATAAAGAAATTAAATATCATATATTAGCCAGCTATCCTATAACTCTGGCAACAGCTGCTATATTAAGAATATTCTGATTAAAAGGTGTCAGTGTCAAGTGCAGTTGACAGTATGTTTGTGTTCTAATTTTACTGGAAATATAGGATCTTTTGCTAGAAACTTTCTGTATGGAATTTGTATAACATACATACAACTGCCTTAAGTTAATGAACAAGATAAAGAATATTTTGCAGGGAACTTTCTGTATGACACCTATATGTGTCGGTCGGCCTAAGACACCCGGCATTTGTCACTTTTGAAAGATTGCTGCGCTCCACTGTATGTACAGATTATTACAAAAACTAACCGTGAATTTTACAAGAAATTTATAATATATTCCGTAACTTAACCGCGGTGACCAAGGTTCTGGTTAAGCGTTCCGGAATGAAACCAAAACAAAATTTCAGAATCGAGGTTCTATTTCGGAATGTGGCTCCTGAAAGTTTTGGTTACTTTTTTATGACCACAATTTTTTTGTGACTGTTGTAGCCATTTTCTTATTTCTTATAATATAATAAATAAAATTGTATAAACATATAATTATTATTAATATGTACTGACATGTATAATACTTACGGTAGTATGAAATAGACAAATAGAGTTACGTTGTCTCTTATTTCTAATGTTACGGTGATTCCCAGCTTTACCGACACAAATTAACCAAGATGTTCCGAATTACAACCACTTTTCAATAACCATAACCTGGCCACGTGAACCACAAGAAAACCATAACCACGGGCATGGTTAAGTTACGGAATATACTAAAAATGTATGGTTTTGTGCTCCATTTTTACCTCTCGCTGAGAGAGGTATTGTATTCATGCTAAAAATCGCATATCCAGCTTTAGTGAATAAGCACGTTTTAAGGTCCCTAGAATCCGATTATACCATTTTTACGATGATGACCGTATGTGTGTGTGTGTGTGTGTGTGTGTGTGTGTGTGTGTGTGTGTGTGTGTGTGTGTGGATGTGTGTGTGTGTGTGTGTGTGTGTGTGTGTGTGTGTGTGTGTGTGTGTGGATGTGTGTGTGTGTGTGGATGTTGGATTCACCATAACTCAAATACTATAAGACTTAAGACATTTTTAACTACGGATTCCTCAATCTCACAATAATGGGAAGAGTCGAGTCAGTTTTGGTAACAATTGGACAACCGGAAGTAGTAGTTACAAGAAAAAAATCATCTAAATATTATTTATCGAAAATTTATGTAAATACTTATATTAAAGAACGTTAAATTCTTTATTCGATAAATATAAATTCATTACTATATCTTCTATAGATTTAGAGATAAAGAAATGCATATAAAATAATTTGATGTAAAAATTCTTAGATCAAACTACTTCAAGGCAAGAAATTCAAATGTTTGTAATTCACACATAAATGTCACTGTCAAAATTATTTGTATGTCACTGTCAAAAATATTTATACATCATTATGAAGATTATGAAAATAAATAAAAAGTCAACAACGCAAAAGAATATACCTAAAAAAGAATGTAAAAGGAATTTACGAAAAAATGACGAATAAAAGAAAAAGAAAAGGAAAGTAGAAAAAAAAACAGGATATTGAATATAAAGAAAATGTATGTATTGTACATAATTTATATTAGAATAATTATTTTGTAGTGAGACATGAATATATGTATTTGTATTTAAAAATATTTTTCGTTTTATGCGTACAACCAGGTAAAATATCTGGCGAGAGGTTATGTGCTGGCCACATCAGATTTTTTTCCTGAGGAAACAAAAACCAAGTAACTGAAGTACAAATAAAAAAAACCAACACAGATAAATTACTTTTCCATGTTTAATTATAAAGCCAGATTGCACGTTTATAAAGTCATAACATCTAAATTATCCCATTCATCTTTTTATAAATATAACAAAGACCAACGTAATTGGAAAACGAAGAACAAAGTTATTACAACCGTCAGATAGTACGAAGTTTGCAATGTTATTGTGTTCTCATGCAATTAATTCAGTTTAAAAGTTAGTAAATTCTCAATTACAGTCCACATTGAGTAATATATTGCACAAAACATCTCAGATATATTCGTATTTGTGTTGCGAGATAGTTCTGCAAACAAACAACAGCATCAACTATAAATTCGTCACATAAGTTCACATTTATTGCTTTTTCAAAAGAAGAAAAAACTGCAGTAAAACTTAATGCGGTTCAAAATAAAACTCTAACGCTGTGGTTGGTTGCTTGGGATCGTTTAGCTTCTTGTGGAAACTTTTGAGGTGACCCCATAAAAGTTTATATGTATTTGAATACTGCTGTTTTTATATTTGGGGTCCAACACGCTATTCATTTTGGGGCCACCAAACATAATGCGTTCAGCATTTAAAGAATAATCTGGTCCAAATTTGTCTTCTACCGAAAGTTATTTTTCCGACATTGATATTATAAAAATTAAAGATTATTACATTTTCTACAGATTTGCATTAATACTTTTTCTATAAATTTTATGGATAAATTTATAAAATTATCTATATGTTAAATCCCGGAGCCCACGCTTTAAACAAACAAAACTCCTTGGTTGCGCAGTTATTCAAATGTATGTAACTGACAGATAAATGTCACTCTCAAAGAACTAATCATTGCAAATTAATAATAGCACCGTTTTAAAAAGAAAAAAGTAAATAGAACAATAGGAAAGGAAATCAAAACAGTTTCTAGCATAAGTAAATATGTAGGTATGTTTTTAAATTATTTAAAATTAACGAGTCGCAAAAAAGTTCAATCTAATTCTCATTTTTGGTTTAGTGAATTCTATTTTATCCCGGTATTTAAAATTTAATCTTAAGTTACTTGGATTAGATTAGACTATATTTTAAGAAATAAACTGCCAAAATTAGAGTAAAATTCGCTAATCCAAAAATAAGGATTAGCTTAATCTTTTTGTGACTCGGGCGGTACATATCGGGAGGTATTGTGTTGGCCACACCAGTTTTTTTCTTTTAGAAGTCATAATATAAAATGGCTATCTCAGTTTCAATTGCCCAATATGTGGAATCTTTTCTTTGTACATCTCACCGCTTCAATTACTAAAGGCTGGTTTATGTAAGCTGCAAACTTAAGACTTTACCTTATGCCTTAGCATTAGCGTTATGACAGCATTATACATTACATTACGTTGTACTTCTTAGGATAAACCAATAAGAACAGGCCGGTAAAGTCATTTTTTCTAATAGCGACACGTCTTTTATCACAAAAATAACTGTGTTGTTAAACTAACTGTATTAATTGGACATATTTTTCAGTGACACTCATTTTTACTCAAGACAATGTGACAGAATTTTTAAAAAATATTAAATGTCAAACGTGACATTGATAGTCATGAATATTGCTGGGATCAAGCTATCGGACACCATCATTTACTCTTCTGATTGGTCGGCATTAGCATTATGCATTAAAAAATTTGAAATTTCCGTATTCTAGGGTTACGGCATAATTCTAAGGTTAAGGTTACAGCTACATATACCGTAGCATACAATTGTCTATACTCGAATTATTAATGCAGAGTCATAATGCTAAGGTAAATTCTTAAGTTTACAGCTTACATAAACCAGCCTTAATAAAGGCGATGTAATCCAATATCAAATGGCGTGATACTCGAAAAACGTATTCAGGTTAATCACAAGAAATTTGTAGAAAATTTTATATGTTTGTTGAATGTGAACCGGCCGAACTATAATGACCCTGGGCTCGGTATAATTCAATCTTAGTTCAATTGCAGTTACCTTACTTCCATTTACTCATCTGCAAATATATGCATTACTAATGACATTGAAAATTATAAATGTATACATTTATTTAACAAATAGCTAAATTCGATCCGCAGTTTGATACTAAGTAATGAAGGTCACATACTTTAATCCTTGGCATATCACATCATCTTTAACAATAATATCTATCTCACAAAAAACTTGATACCATCAAAAAAATCTCTGTAATTCAACGGAGAATAACTGCGGGAAATAAACAGTTTCCGCCCTAGCGATAAGCCCAGCTATTAAGCAACAAGCCCGCGAACTGTCAACAAAACCCAACCAAGACGAGATATCTCCATCGCGGGTCATTTGCCGAATTATGTGATGCACCCTTCTTCAATCTCGACGTGGTGTTTACAAGTAATTTATGAACAGCGCAGGAAACGTAAAAACTTTTTCAGTGAAAGTGCACAAGTTTTGTCCCCAACAAAAAGCCGGATTTTTGTTGAGGGTGCAATTTTGAAATTTATTTGTTTACATTTAATCCCTGGTTGTTACATAGCTTCCGATTTGTCTTTTCGATTTAAACTGAAGATGAGCGATTGTCATTTTTTGCTGATAAGTTACTGTAACATTCAATTGTTTGAGGATTTCAAATTTCGAAAGACCTGTAGAGGTAAAAATGAAGGAAAACATCGAAAAGGTTAAACTAAATAAAATAGTTTTCACGTAACGTCAAAATAGATAGCGTGAACGTTAAAATTTCAGGTTACGTGAACGTTATTCTACACGTCAAAATATGTTTTCACATACCGTACACGCTATTTTATCTGTCATAAGGAAAATGGATAGTGAATTGATAAGGCTTATTTTGATTGCTTATATTTACCAAATTTAAGTGAGAAAGATTTCAACGATGTCTTAATAAATTGGCACTTAACTAAAACTATTATAATTAGCCCTAACATTAAAATTAATTAATTAATAAAACTAAATACGTATTTCGAGAACTAAGTTCTCATCATCAGTAATACAACAAGGGAAAGTTAAACAGAGTAGTCACGATTACTTAACATGTCAACAATGCCAGAGGTCCTAACAACTCTAATAGGCCTATTCTACTAAAAATATGTATAACGATATGGTTACCATACGACTGTCGCTAAGCATTTGGTTGAACGACTTTAATAACGACAAATACCAAAAAGGTATTCTACTAATCATATCGTTATCGAGTTATCGTTATGATGAGTTTAACGATAATATCTAACTTCATGTTGATTTTGACAGAATAAATTTATATTTGTTTTTCAATTCAAATTTGACATTGATTCAAATTTGAAATTTTCATCGTACATAAAACTATTTATTATTCTCACCTTCATTTTACAGTTTACACGCTTCATATCTACTTACGCCGTATGAAATTTGATATAGGTATATGTCTATAAAATGATCAACAATAATATTGCAGATTTCTATTAATGATATGATTATTAATGATTGACTTAATACCACATATAAATCCTTTTCTACTGATATAATCTTTGCCACTGATTTCTGATAGCTTTTCCATGAGCAAAAAAATGCAAAGCTGCCATCATCTGAATTGAAAACAAAATATTTATGTAGTACGCATAAATAATAAATTATAAATAATCCAGAAATTTTTGGCAAACCCACACTTCAATGAGTTCCTCATATATGGTGATATTTGCGTAAATAAATCTCTACATGCTTCTTCACTCATCAACAAAAAATTCTCAATTTTTTCCTCCGGAACAGTAAAAGGACTATTATATAAAATGTCATATTAAAAAATGTAATAATATAATAATAATAATATCTTGCTCAGCTACAATTAATAAAATATCTTCTCCAGCCATTTTTACTTTTATTTTCAAAATATATCTAACTTTGCGACTTCAACGAGGCATGTGAACTTGTCGTTCATAAACGACATAAAATAACGATAAGTAACGAAAAATTTATAATTTTACTGGAAATATATAGAATCTTACAAGAAACTTTCTGTATGGAATTTGTACAAAATACATAGAATTGACTGAAGGTAATGTACTGGAAATATGGAATCATTTGCAAAAAAAAACTTTCTGTGTGGAATTTCTACAAAATACATAGAACTGACGGAAGGTAATGTGCTGGCATAAGTGGTAAATTTTTGCCGGAAAATTTTTCAGATTGTTACGAGAGCCGGTTGCCTAGCAGTTTATTGAATGGCATTGACAAATAAAAACACGGGTTGGCAAACGAGTGATTTTTGATCAATGACACGAGATAAATTGACAACAGGCTCAAGTAAAGCAATCGGAAAATTTTTCCAGGATAAAATTTAACCACGAATGGTATTCGCATGTCTATTTCCAAAATAAAAATCAGGTAATCAGTTATATAATTTTTTTCTTGACAAAAATCTTGTAATTTTTATTGTGTTTAGAGGTATTATGTTTCAGTTTGCTTTTTTAACGTTTTAAATAGGTGTTTTGTCGAAATGAAACTTGGTAACTAGGTGGAATCCTGAATTTGGATTGGTTTATATATTTATGAGTGAAATAGTCAATAAAATTTTATTGACTAATTCAGGGAACATTTTGACACTACCTCGTAATTTGCATTTTATTGTTTCCCTTCAGCATCATAGGTGGTATTATAGGATATTAAGCTAATGCAATATTTAATTGGGCCACGGTAAAAACTGAAAAACTGACTCGGTGCTGCAGATGTGCTCTGTAAGAAATGCTTCCTAATGATCGAGTTTTTGTTTGACACAGTAACCACAAAAACCCAGTTCATTTACCTTGATAAATTGCGTGTCAGTTGCAATTGGTGGTTACTATAGTTTTTGCCTCAACAATCTGTCACTACACAGCAAAAAATAGATGCACTAAAATTAGTCAATAGATAATTGGATTTTGATTATTCTACATTTCAATAGATAATTAATTTTGCATCGATGATCACGTGCGAAAGTCATTTGCAATCGGAAATTCATTTTGATTCATTCGATTTTCCATTAGACTGCAAGGCCATTGGAAATGGTTCCCACTATTTCCTACAAAGTTGTACATAACAAAGATTTCACAATACCTATTTGATGTACGAGTAATTGCGCACAGGCTGGCCCAAGCTCACAATAGTTCCACAAAATTCTTTAGGTTAAATTAAATGTAGTTAGACTTCAAATTTACAAAAAAATGGGCCAAATGACGGAATTTAAAATAGGTAATCTTATAGTCCAGATTTTTCTTCTATCGAGACCTTTTACTTGTGGCACAATATATTTAACTTCGTAAAAATTCAGAGCGTATAGTAAAACCTACCTTGCAAGACATATGGGATAATACTCAAACAGAAGAATTGCAGAGCTTGTAGATACAATGCCTATAATAGAATTAAAGTTTTTATTACTAACAAAACCGATATAACCCAAGATTAAATGGCGGGATACTTGAATAATATATTCAGTATAAATCTAAATTATAAATTAGGCGAAGGAAATTTATAGAAATTTCGCACCATTTAAGTATAGGTGTTATTACCTTCCGTCACCTTTAGGTAAGGAAGGTATGGTCTTTGGTCAAAAAATTGTGGTGAGTTTTTGATAAATAAGCACGTTTTAGGGTCCCTAGAATACGATTTGACTATTTTTACGATGATGTCTGTATGTGTGTGTGCATGTATGTGTGCGTGCGCGCGTGCGTGTGTTTGTGTGTGTGTGTGTGTGTGTGTGTGTGTGTGTGTGTGTGTTTGTGTGTACGTGCGTGCGTGCGTGCGTCCATGCGTGCATGCGTGTGTGTCAAAATTTTCTAATGCGATAACTCTAATACTACAATTCCAAAAATGATAATTCTTTCGCATTCCTCTTCGTTACATCCATGTGAAGAGCTGATTAGATTTTGGTTATAATAAGTCAACCGGAAGTACCCTCATTTGAAGTTTTTAACAGTTTTTCTTGAAAAAACGATGTTATATTATAAATACTAAAGAATATTTTATTCTCTATACGATTTGAATGCATTTTATGTATATAGTTAAAAAATTATAAAAAAATATATATTAGCCAGCTATGCTGTAACAGCTGCTATATTAAGAAAATTCTGATTGAAAGGTGTCAGTGTCAAGTGCAGTTGACAGTATGTTTGTGTTATAATTTTACAGGAAATATAACTAACTCGGAGTAGACTATGAATAGAGAAACGTATGTCTGATCATTATTTAATTCAAAAGTGAAGTTGTCAAAATTAATCTTGAGACTAATTTTAAGAAGAAAAACAGAATATTGCCATTCACCGTTTTCTAATGTGTTTCCATTTCTAAAATAAGATTCAAGAAGAAAAGTTTTGTTTTCTTTTGATAACATTTTTGACAATCTCTCGTGTCAAATTGACATAATTAAATATTTTTAAATGAGCCGGTTTCACATTTTTTAAAAAGTGTTTTAAATAAAAGTTTGTGCAATATTTTTCATAAAATAAAATAATAATAATAATTTATTGTTATTTTCGTAAATAAGTAAATAAAAAGATTGGCGCCAGAAATAGTCATGAAAAACAACCCCCCACTCCTGTGACGTCGGAGCACATACACTACGTCATTCATAGCCAATACGAAAACAGTTTACATTATTTATATAGTAGGCGATAGTTTGTCACATGTTAAACTGTATGTGCTCTGACGTAACATTCTGTTTCAGATCACATGACTTTTTCGAAATATTACACAAATTTCAATAATTAATTGTAAAATATTTAATGGATATTTCGAGATATTTTCAAATTTGAGGCTCTTTAAAGAACAATATCTTTTAAAATTTAGTACTTAGAAGTCATAAAAAAATTCTTGCAATAGCCCTATTGACATACGTTCCTTTGTTCATAGCCTACTCAGAGTTAAAAAAATTTTGAACACACTGTATTATTTAAAAATATCGCGCTTAAATTTAGTAACTGTAGTTTCTATAAATAATTTATTCTTAATTATGATTATATAATAATAGTTAAATAGGTAACTTACATCACACGTATTATATATTATAACCAAACTTTATTTTGCTGTCAAAGTCAAAGTTGAAGGACAAGTAACAAACGTAAGTGAAGTAGATTTGACCTTAGGCGTTTTTTATTCAGACCGGTTACCTCCGGTTACATGGTAACCGCATTTTATTCAGCATACTGGTTACTCGCGGTTACATCAAATATATAACCGCGGTATGCTGGGCGATTACATGTCAGGTTACTATTGCTATCCTTTTCTAGCTTTCAAAACGCTGCCATTGTAGCAGTTTGGCCATAAGCGCCGACTTTTGGATTTTCGTGTGGGGACGAGAAATGGGCAACAGAAAATTTACCAGTTAAAAACTATGTCTTAAAATTGGTACATAAATAAATAAAATTGTAGAAAGATGCGAATTTATCGTAAAATATGTCTGTACCTAATTTTGAAAAAATCTTGACTTTTTTTTAAATTTACCGCGTAACTCAACATAAGACAGTTAGAAGATAAATTTCAGTTGTATGTATGTTGAAAATATATTTAAAATTTATTTCACAGGAGTTTACAAAATGTACCGTAATTTTCACAAAAATCTGATAATTTTTTATTAATTTCCGATAATACTGCAGTTTAAATCTGGCAACACTGGTGGCAGTACTATTTGCTAGTCCGCACGCGTTACTTACACAATACTTTCCACGCCAGCAATGAGTGCCCGTGAGGCGACGCCCGGTAAACGCCATCACGGTACAAATATGTCATCATCATTACCGAAATCTGTGTACCAAGCAGATTGGCACACCCAGCAATGGGTAATATGCCGTGATGATTTATTTATTTATTTTACAAGTTGGAAATCTTATAAAATAAATAATAGAATAGATATACATTGTTACTTTAAATGACTGTATTTTTTATTAGTGAAAATAATTTGTGTGCGGGGGCAGAGCGCTTTCGCTTTTTCCATGTGGGGGCTATAATGTAAAAATGGAATCAGTGACATTTTTTGTCAACTTATTTTGTATTAGATCAATACGCCTTAAATTAAATGTATCACACTATGAACAAGATAAATATTCGACAAATGTCAAATAATTAATTTGACAGAAACGTTTATAGTAACCTGGTATATTTTATTCACACAAGTTACGTGCGGTTAACCATATGTAACCTGGTTACATGAATAAAAAACGCCTCTTAGGTGTAAACGCACCATTAAATTGACATTTCATAAGTCGCCTTTTGAAAGTCAATTTAAAGTAAATTTTTCTCATTTATGTGTAAACGTAGTTAGTAATAACATCTCTAAGTTATACTCGTAATTTAAAATTTATTTAAATGTACTTCAAATTAAAAAGACTGGTAACTATGTAAGAACATCCAACACACACGCGAAGCTAGTTTTTCACCCTTTATAAAAATTGTCGTGTATGTATATAATTTGCTTCATACAAACAACATTTTCCCAAAAAAACCTCATACAAAAATGCAGGAACACATCAAGTAGCATTTAGTAAGCAATGTTAATAGCCCTCCCTAGAATAATTCCAGCCTTCTAGAGTATTTCTAAACCTAATAACGCAAATAAACATCCTTCCACATTTTGCTCTATTTTGCGGCGTGCGTATTAGTCGATAAGTTTTGTTGTTTTGTGTTGCTGTTGGTGTGGACATTCAGTGATGGTTATTCTTGTTTCAGTTCACCGCCTGGGTTGATGCAGTCATCTTCGTCTTCAGCCTAGAGAACGAGGCGAGCTTCAACGCTATCTACAACTACTATACGAAGATGGCGCATTATAGGAACTCTGCGGAGATACCACTAATACTCGTCGGCACCCAAGGTAGGAAAGAGAATTATAATTTTTATTTTTTACCTCCCACCATAGGAAAGAGAGGTAATGTTTTCGGTCCAAAAATTCGATAGTGAGTTTTTAGTGAATAAATAAATAAATATATCATCACGGCATATTACCCATTGCTAGGTGTGCCAATCTGCTTTGTACGCAGATATCGGTAATGATGATGACATATTTGTACCGTGCGGGCGCTTACCAGGCGTCACCTCACGGGCACTCATTGCTGGCGTGGAGAGTGCACCACAGGGATCCATTTTGTGCCATTTAAAATTGGAAATAATTGGCGTCGAATAAGCTCGAATTATGGTCCTCACAACATGTGTTTACTACTTAATGATGTCTGTGTATGTGTGACGATTTTATCTACCACGGTAACTTATCAAATTCCAAAAAAAAAAAATTTTCCGTATTTAAGCTTTCAATATTCATATAGAGTTGATTAGATTTTGGGTAAAATTGGACAACCGGAAGTGGTACGTTATTTGAAGTCTATGACGGTTTAAATGAAAAACTATATTAATATTTAGTAGTAATTTTAGTACATGTTTAAGAATTTTATATCAATGAGATCAACATTTTAAATTTTGGATATAATTGTTAAACTTTACTTGAAGCTCTGAACAGATTTTCGTGAAAATAGTTATTTATGTAACAAGTATGTAAAGTAGTACTTTTGTGGTCAAGTGCGATGTTGTAGCACGAGACAAAAAATATTATTTTACACACGTGTTGCATACAACATTTTTCCTACAACCGAAATGGTATTGATGTTTCTCATAACACTGTACAAAATGTAACTTAGACACTTTAATAGTGTACAAATTGTACATTTAATATTAATATTAACAATTAGATTAGGTTAGAATACATGTCAAAAAAATGTTAATGTTCTTAAAAATTAGATTAGTACTCAATCTGTTAAAAAAAATATTAGATTTGTTTCATTTACAGTGTATATTCATATTTCTCAATAAATTTTATTATTTACTACCTAATTATATACTTGACAGGTAAATTGACCGAATTTTAATGTTGCCTAGCAACGTTTATTTACTTTTCAAACACTAGTGCGTGAAAAGTACTTTTCACGCACTAATGCTTGAAAAGTGATACTTTACACACTGTAATGAGTGCGTGAAAAGTACTTTTCACGCACGGTTGTTGGAAAAATATATTATAATATAATCCAATACGTTTCAAATTTAATGTTTAAGACTTTTATATTAATGACAACGACATATTAGATTCTTCCTGAAATTGATAAAACTGTAGTGGTACTTTACTTGAATCTCTGAACAGATTTCCCTAAAAATATATTAAAATATGATCCAAAACGCGGGATGAATTTGTTATCTACATGTGCTAAAAATTGAACTAACAGTATTATTGAAGAAAATATTTTCTAAGTATTTACTGTGAAATATACACAGGAGAAACAAACAAAAACTGTTTACTCAAAAAGTATTTTTATATACTCATTAAATTGATTGTACCGAAAAAATACGAATGAAAGTAAAATTCATTTTTAAACACAAGTCGAAATTTGAAAGCAATGAGTTTTCTTTTGTTTTATTTTTAAATGAAGTTTTTCTTTTAAAAAATGTGTGCATTCTTGTTTTACCTCTGTAAATTCTTCTTTTTTATATAAACCTGCTGTAAGCCATGTAAAATTAAATTTCTATTTATTACTGTAAGGAACAGCTTCGAATAAATTTTTTGTGTGATTAATTTTAAAGCCAGGTTTTAATTATTTTTTAATCTTTATGGTCCGTAAGTCACTTGGTTTTTATTTTTATTTAGGTAAAGGTAAATGTTCCACAAGATTGGTTGTCATTGAAAACAATTTTATTTATTTTTTGCAATGAGCTCCACACAAACAATAAACTATTCAAACACAATCATGCATAAAAAATAAAACAATGGTATCGTATATTGAAAGGTAGGAAAAATAAGTTTAAATGCCCGTAGCTTTGGGCATTAAGAGAACAAAGCCCCTGTTGCATGAAAACTAGGTCGTTGATATTGAATTTCTGACACTTTGTTCCGATTCCGAACATTTATAATTCAATCCGATCGGCAAACATCCACAGCTTCCAATGAAATAAAACTAGACAGAGTGTTAAATTTTATTTCACCGCTGTAATATCTAATGGATTTTATCGTTGGATAAATAATATAAAAAAAAAAATACAGAATATCATGATAGATATGAATGTAATATGTCTTCAGGGTTTTTCTATAATCCATAATATTTATGCATATACGAGCCCAAATTCATATTTGTTGGTCCGGTTTACATTTTCAACAAATTATAAAATCTACACAAATAGAAAATTCTACAAAATTCTTTCGGCTGCTTTAAATATAGACGTAAAACTTATAAAAATCTGATGTGGCCAGCACATTACCTTCCGTCAGTTCCATATATTTTGTACAAATTCCATACAAATATTTTTTTTCTACAAGATTCCATATTTCAAGTACATTATCTTCTGTCAGTTCTATGTTCTATATATTTTTAAAAATTCCACAAAGTTTCAGGTACCTAAGAGATTCCATATTTCCAGTAAAATTATAACACAAACATATCAATTGCACTTGCCACTGACATCTGTCAATCAGCATTTTCTTAATATAGTAGCGGTTTCCATGGTTATAGCATAGCTAGCTGCTTTATTAAATTTGATTTCTTTATAATTTTTTAACTCTATATATCCATTGAATGTGAAGTATAAAATGTAATCAAATCGTATAGAGAATAAAATATTCTTTAATATTTATAATAACATTAAATATGGAAAAATGATATTTAATAGTGTTTTTTCAAAGAAAACTGTTAAAATCTTAAAATGAGGGTACTTCCGGTTGAGCAATTATAACCAAAATATAATATTCTCTTCACATGGATGAAAAGAAAAGGATTACTAAAGAATTATAATTTTTTGAATTGTAGTATTTGAGTTATCGGATCCGAAAAAATCGTCACACACACACATATACAGACATCATCGTAAAAATAGCAAATTCTTATTCCAGGGACTCTAAAACGTGCTTATTCATGAAAAACTCACCACCGATTTTTTTGACAAAAGACAATACCTTCCTTACTTAAAGGTGACGGGAAGGTAAAACTGTGGGTCGAATGACTGGTGATAATAGTTCGACCGGTATTTTAAGAGTCATCTTCTAGGCCGGATTTGGCTTCTACCGAGAACCTGTAATTTTGGTTCAATGAAAACCAACTTCGTAAAAATCCATTGCGTACAGTAAAACCCACCTTGCAAGACATGTGGGACAATACTCACTGAAAAATGTGCAGGACTTAGGGATCCAATGCCTAATAGAATTAAAGCTGGTATTACTAATAAAGGCGATGTAACACAATATTAAATGGCGGAATACTTGAATAACAAATTTAGTTTTTGTAAGTCTAAATCTGTAATCTATATTTTAAACAAGAATGAAATTTGTAGAAATTTTTCAACATTTGCGTAGGTTTTGTAATTTGTTTGTTGAAAATTAATTTAATCGGCCCAATTAATATGAGTATGGGCTCGTACATTAGTATTATTTTTCTGCTTTTAAATTAATTGATAAATGTATGAACATAAATAAAAGCAAATCCATTTTTTCTATTTTATTATTTGACATAAAGGTCAAACATTTAATTGGTTCATTTAAAATGTGACCTTTGCAGCATTTTTTACAATGTAACATTTTTAAATAATTGATTGATTTTTTGTTAATTAATTCCCTTTATCCTACTGTTTTTGAGTAAAACATAATTTCACCTTCGCGTTATACAATTGGCGCCCCACGTTGGGCGCCTGTCCATAGCTCAATATCAAGTGCATCTGGCATTGTGGAATTGTGATTTTGATATGATGCGAAATATTGACCTTTTATCGTGCCAAACTCATACTATATGACTATGGCAGTGTAAACTTAGTACATCATTGTTAGTGCTTTTCTAAGAAACGAAGAATTTAGAAATTGATAAAATCCTTCTTAGATTGTTCAACATTGATAATTTAAAAATGAGACGCTCTAGTGTAAGCTGTTTAGCAAGAAAAGTAAACCTTATTTACCGAAGAGATTCGAAATTTTATACATTTTTTTTTTAGCAAATGTACAATCTTTTACGTGAGCTTGCATTTTATCTATAATTTTCTTTTCGATTGAGTAATTTTTTAGTACTCATTTTTAAAGTATGCTTTGATGTTTTTTATATACTTCCGCCTCGCCTCCTGATCGGTAAGTAATAACAATCACACTGATCAGTAATTTGTAAATGAAACCTACAGCTTTGGAAAAGTTATCGGTAATCATAAAAAAAAAACGATCGTGCAAAAATATATATACCGGTTTCAAGATATTAATTCATTGTTTACATGTACAAAAGTAGGCTGGTAACTAAGTAATAACTGTATCTGTACGGCAATATTATTACCATATTGACTTGTCAACAACAGTCTACAAAGTGAATATAAAATTAAATGAAAATAATGGTAGTGTATCGTTGTAAATACGGTTTACTTTAATCTAAAATAATAAACATGAGGAATATAGCACATAATTTGAATATTTGTCATATTGATGATGTTAAAAAAATTGTTCTGTTAATCATAGCATTCTGAGAGTAGCCTTAACGAGAGAATTTCAAGAAATAATATTTAGTAATAATGTCCTCATTTTTTTAAAACCGATAAACTATTGAACAAACCACGGATGTTATGAATCTTAACAAGCCTTGATGTCTTAAAATCCTCGCTGTACGAGCTCGGATTTCAAACCGACATATGATATACATAACATTCCTGAAATGTTAATAGCTAAAACTGTTATTCATGAAAGATGACATTCAAGGTTATTTGTGAGCCGTCTGATATAATATTACTTGCAGATAACATGAAATATTTATGGACACATTTTAAGAGAAAAACTATCAGTAATTCATTTGAAACTATGTTTCTTTTTAAATTATGCCTTTCTGAAAGATTTATGTTCTTCACATATGTTTTGGCAAAATACAAAAACAGACTTAACTTATAAACCAAGGAATAATAATTTGATTTAAACGTCAACGCCACTGGATAAATATTAGCACAGAGGGCAGTGTAGTAGATAATTAGGTATCTGTAATTCTACGACATATGTCATTATTATTTAAAGGGTGTTAGAAAGTAATGACACTATTTACGTATATCTGTCACACCACATAAATTAAATAGACAGGTCAAATAATCTTTCTCTTTCTAATACAAAACGTTTCTAAGCTACTGCTATATAGTGATGTGTATTCTTTCTTCGAACAAATGACCTTGAATAGTCATCTATCGTGAATAATAGTATATACACTATTATTCACGAAAGATGACTATTCAAGGTCATTTTGTATTAGAAAGAGAAAGATTATTTGACCTATGTCTATTTAATTTATGTGGTGTGACAGATATACGTAAATAGTGGCATTACTTTCTAACACACTATAAATAATAATGACATGTGTCGTAGAATTACAGATACCTAATTATCTACTACACTGCCCTCTGTGCTGATATTTACCCAGTGGCGTTGACGTTTAAATCAAATTATTATTCCTTGGTTTATAAGTTAAGTCTATGTTTTTGTATTTTGCAAAAACATAAGTGAAGAACATAAATCTTTCCGAAAGGCATTATTTAGAAAGAAACATAATTTTCAAATGAATTATTCTTATTTTTTCAGTTAAAATGTGTCCATAAATATTTCATGTTGCACGCCTATGCAAACGAAATGCAATGAAGTTATCTGCAAGTAATATTATATTAGACGGCTCACAAATGACCTTGAATAGTCATCTTTCGTGAATAATAGTTTAAGATAAATGTGTAATAGATTTAACTGCCCCAAAAGCTTAATTTCTAGATTATTTCAATTTTATATACATACATGTAGCTGTTTATTGGATTGTTCATTTACCTACTAATAGTGCGAGAAAAATATAAAATGATTCTTTAATGTAATAATTAATTCATTGGTTTAAACTTAAACGAACAGTTTTTATGTATTTGTTAATTCATATTGGCGCTCTTTTATGTGTTTATTTATTATGATAATTCATACATACGTATATTCTTAAGATCATGTTCTTGACAAGAAATGTTATTTCCAGATGCGATCAGCGAGAACAACCCACGCGTGATAGACGACTCTCGTGCTCGCAAACTGGCGAACGACTTGAAGCGGTGCTCGTACTACGAGACCTGTGCTACCTACGGCCTGAACGTCGAACGGGTCTTCCAAGACGGTGAGTCACTGCACTGCGACCTTGTAATTGTAACCCACACTCAAGTCACTCTTCATCTTATTTTACTCTTTCTTCTTGCAACTGAATCGACTTGAATTCAGTAATAATGTTTTATCAGAAAGAATAGAATTTTAATTCTCCTCCAGCTTGTCAGAAGATCGTCCAACAACGGTTATCAACCTCAGCGAGTTGTCTGACGCCGACGAATTCAAGGCCGTCAACGCCGAGTAGTAACCACCCGGCTCCGGTACCAGCACCAAGACATCACCATGCTGCGGCACCGTCGCCCACAAATAATGGTTTTAGTTCCTCTTCTCCCCATACTTCGGCTGGTTCGCTAGCGTCTAATACACTCAGCAACGCGTCGCCTAGTCATAATGTACACTCGCTCTCGCATAAGGTAAGGCATACTTGTATATAGGGTATTTATATAATATGGGCCAATTTTTTCCACCAGTGGTTCTCAAAATACGAGACCTAACTTTTTTATTTTATATAAGTATATACAGGGTGTTAATTAAAAGCGGGCCATAGGCGTTTAACATGGGAAATCAGTTTTTCATTGCGCAAAACTTCCCATTTAATTTTAAACAAAAATGTTTCAAATAAATGTTGTAAAGAATTAAATTCTACACCAGCATCACTAAACAGATTTTATTTTGCATGTTTACTAACCTGTAAAATCCAATTTGAAATTTTATAAATATTGCTTGTTTGTAGTGATAGCCATGAAATTTAAACAAAATTACAAAGAAATGCATATCGTTTGAATTGTCAGAATTTCGATTTTGCAGGTTGCAAAATAAAAATAAGTAAAATCTATCAATAATTTAGATGTAGATTATAGAAACAAAATATTTTTAAGGTCTTAGGATAGAATATAATTATCAGTAATTTTTATTTGAAAATCGAATTTCTGACAATTCAAACGATATGCATTTCTATGTAATTTTGTTTAAATTCTATGGCTATCTCTACAAATGAGCAATATTTATAGAATTTCAATTTGGATTTTACAGGTCACTAAACATGCAAAATAAAATCTGTGTAGTGATGCTGTTGTATAATTTATCTACAACTTTTATTTGAAACACTTTTGTCTAAAATTAATTGGGAACTTTTGCGCAAGGAAAAACTGATTTCCCATGTTAAACGCCTTTGGCCCGCTTTTTAATTAACACCCTGTATATTTTGTATTTTCCCTTTCGTTAAAGAATTTAATTTATGATGATATTTTCATACCTTCTCATAACAATTTTTTTGAGAAAAATGGAATCAGCATGTTTCAGAAGTATACATGCTGTTAATGAATACGTGTTACAAATTTATAGGGTATGTAGAGGATGCAAAATGGACTCACTTTTGCTAATAAACTCATAAGAGTAAAGATCTACCTTAATTTTAGTTGCCTGTGACCTATTACTTCAGTTATTATTTTTGTTTATTTAAATTTTTAAAAATAATATATTCATTTTTGTAATACATCTTATTGTAACGTTTTTTATTTAAGTTTATTTAGCGACAAATAACACACCGTTTCCCTAACAACCGTGGAAGTTAATATGGAAAGGAAGGTGAAACGTAAGAGGTATTTTTCGCTACGCTATCATAGCGTAGTCGTGGGATCCCACCTCTGATCATTATTCAATTCAAAAGTAAAGTTGTTAAAACTGATTTTGAAATGTAATTTTAAGGAGAAAAGATAATAAACAAAGATACAGTATATTGCAATTCGCCGTTTTCTAATTTATTTCCATTTCTAAACCAAGATTCAAAAAGAAAAGCTTTGGTTTCTTTACATATTACTTTTTACAATATCTCGTGTCAAATTGACATTTAATTAAATATTTTTCAATTGACTTACGTGTCTTTGTTCATAGCCTACTCCGAGGTTAGGATTTTCGAAAATTTTGAACTATTTACTCAATTTTTGTATTCGCAATCGAAATTAACGATAGAGCGATAGAGGCGCTGATTTTCGAAACAAGGTGGCCGCCATACGATGGGTTTGACATATGACAGTTCACATTATTCACTGTGTTTCGTTGACTATGTATACAAACCGAGTTTAAAAACTTATTTATATGAAGGCGATAAGTTAAAATATTTTACCGATTTCAGGATATTAATCCATTGTTTACATATACAAAAGTAGGCTGGTAACTAAGTAATAACTGTATCTGTATGGTAATATTATTACCATACTGACTTGTCAATAACGGTCTACAAAATGAAAATAAAATGAAAACATAATGCTCTTCATTAATATATACAGATAACTTTAGCCTATCGTTCTAAATGCGGTCTACTTTATTTTATTATATATGTGGAACAAAGCACATAATTTGAATATTTGTCATATTGACATATGTCAAAAGAATTTTTCTGTTAACCATAGCAATCTGAAAGTAGCATTAAATGGTGCTTATCAACAATATCTTAATTTTCTGAAACCGATACACTATTGAACAAACCACGGATGTTATTAATCATAACAGGCCTTAGATGTCTTAAAATCCTCGCTCTACGAGCTCGGGTTTCAAACCGACATCTTCGGCAGTTATGATATACATAACATTCCTAGGTATGTTAATAGCTATAATTATTAATTACTACACTACAAACTCAGCTGTCACTTATTTAATATGGCGCTTGTACAATTGCTTTTCGTAGTACTGATTTGCGCCGTTAAAGGGAAAATTTTATCTATGATTTTAGTTTCAAAACTTGTTTTACTTTTTAAAAATTTACTATGCATCGTTCTTTGTGAATTTTCGCAGGAATCAATGAACCTTTCCACATTAGGAAGCAGACAAGTCCATACACTTTCCGCCTCCAGTCACCACTTACACCGCCACGACAAACACGAAGTCACCCTTCGGAACGCCGACGACAAATGGGGCTCCGGATCAACCACCCTCAGCCACGGAACCTCCCAGGGCGTTCTCATGCAAACTGAAAACAACAACGTAGCCAAATTCACAGCGCCACAGGCGTTAGATAATTTGCAACTGCCGCAGCAAACGGCTTCTAAAGATGGTAAAGACTTACCTACGCCTAGTTCGACGCCTACTACGTCCAGAAAGAGTCGGAGACGGTCGAATTTGTTTACGCCGTCGAAAAAAGGGGACGATAAGTTAAAAAATGGAGAATTGGGTAGTGGGAGAGCTATACCGCTAAAACAAGGTTACCTGTATAAAAGAAGTAGTAAGGCGTTAAATAAAGACTGGAAGAAGAAGTATGTGACGCTTTGTGACGATGGGAGACTTACCTATCATCCCAGTTTACATGTAAGAAAAACATTTTATACTATATACATACAGAAATTACCCATTTCTGGGGCGAGCCAATATACTTTTATTACCTTCCGTCACTTATAGGTAAGGAAGATATTGTCTTTGCTCAAAAAATTCGGTGATGAGTTTTTAATCAAAAAGCACGTTTTAGGGCCCCTAAAATACAGTTTTACTATTTTTACGTTGATGTCTGTATGCGAGTGTGTGTGTGTGTGTGTGTGTGTGTGTGTGTGTGTGTGCGTGCGTGTGAGTGCGTGCGTCCGTGCGTGCGTGTGCGACTAAAATTTTCGCCTGCTATAACTCTAATACTACAATTTCAAAAATTATAATTCTGTCGTATTTCTCTTCGTTACATCAATATGAAGAGCTGATTAGATTTTGGTTATAATTGGTCAACCGGAAGTACCCACATTTGAAGATTTTAACAGTTTTTATTATATATATGATATGATTGAAAGATAATTGATTTAGTATGTTTGGGTTATAATTTTACTGGAAATATAGGATCTTTTGCTAGAAACTTTCTGTATGGAATGTGTATAAAATACATACAACTGCCGGAAAGTAATGTACAAGAAATAGAATTGTTTGCAAGGAACTTTCTATATAAAATTTGTACAAAATACATAGAACTGACGAAAGGTAATGTGCTGGCCACATTAGATTTTTTAATTTTGTATTTCTTTAACACGTTCACTGCATTATTTTTTTTGTTTTGTGGTTTTACTATATTACTATTTACATACAATTAAACCCTAATGCATCAAGTCCAGTTCTGCAGTGACGATTATTTTTATTTGAAATATTTTTTTCTATTTAGTGCTATGTACAGTAAAGGCCTTAATCATACCAGAAGTAGTATCTCTGACTAGTCACGCATTATCCATGACTTCGGGTCTCGGAACTCAGCGATTCTGTTGTCGGATGAAATGGAGTCGGTTTCATTTCCTCTGACTATTTATTGCTGACTTCTCTAGTGCACATGCGCAACTGATTAGAGTACAGGACAGGAATATAACTTTACTGAGTAAAATATTACTGCAGAAACGTCGGAAATTATTTGATGCGCATAAAATTATTATTCTTGCACACAATTGCATTTTTTTTTCATCGTTTTGATTCATTTTACTAGAAATAATTTGCTGGCAAACAAATATAATATATGTTGTCATTGAAGAAGCCATATCATAACGAACTTCAAGTATGGAAATCCACTGAAAGTCAGAGAAAACGATTTTTCGACTTGCAGTAGATCGTGTTACTCTGTTGGTCATATAAAATAAAGCCGCAAAAAAGAATAATTTAATTTACTACCTTGTTATCCCTAAGTAAGTAATTATACGAATTTTTAATTCCAGGACTATATGGAAGATATCCACGGAAAAGAAATCTCTCTCCAATACGTAACTGTGAAAGTACCAGGACAAAAACCTCGAGGTTCCAAATCAATCATTACCGTGGCAGGGAGCAATGGCAGCACAAGTATTAACGAAGGATTAGGAGGCTTATCATTGTCAGGTAGGTCTCCATCTAAAGCTTTTCTGTACAAATTGAATATGCGAGAAATGTATTATAGGCTATAAAGACAAGCGTTTAACTGACAAAGTTCTTCTCACAGCGTTCGACGTCTTAAAAGAACCGGGCCTTAAGTATAGTCAAACTGCCAGTGGAGATGAGGGAATGGTGTTATCCAATAGTAATTCTTTTTTAAATGGGGATTCGAAAATGGAAACTCCTAATGTTAAGAAACGCCATCGAAGAATGAAAAGCAGCGGACTGAAAAACTCCGAATATGACGGTAATAATTTCATTATTTTAAAATTAATTTGTGATAGGAATAATTTTTACTTTGTTTCAATGTATTAATTTTCAATTGTATGCCTTGGCATATCAAGCAGCAAAAATGAACATGTGTAGCGGGCCTTGTTTTTGGTTACTAGTTTAATTGTTAACTTGTATATTTTGTATCTAAGATAAAATGTTTATATATACTTATACAGGGTGTTATATTTTAATGGACCCAGCAAATATCTCGCTTATTTATTAAGTTGGCAATTTTTTTCATATAACATGATTTATACAGGAACATGTAAGCTACTTGATGACGGATGTACATTCCTGATACTTGGCGGGCACTTTTTATACACCTAATTGGAAAGAGAATAGTGAGCCATGACTGTGGCTTGAAATAAAACAATTAACTAAAACAATTGTAACTATTATTATTAAACGAAATAATAAACATAAACCGGAAGTGGTATCAGGAATGTACATCCGTCATCAAGTAGCTTACATGTTCCTGTATAAATCATGTTATATGAAAAAAATTGCCAACTTAATAAATAAGCGAGATATTTACTGGGCCCATTAAAATATAACACCCTGTATATATATATATATATATATATATATATATATATATATATATATATATATATATATATATATATATATAAAACATTATCTTAGATACAAAACCTACAACTTAACAATTCAACTAGGCCCGCTACATACTCCCCCTCTTTATACGAAAGTTTAAAACAAAGTTGACACGTAAAAAATAATAATTATTACTCCGGATAAAGTTCAGGGTAACTATCCCTCAGATAAATGATAAAATATCGCATCGAAATAAAAACATAAATGATGTAAAATTATATTGAATGTCATTTTTCGATGCGATATTGTTCATTTATCCGACAGATAAGTTATCCAGCACTTTATCCGAAGATGGAAATACCGGCCCTAAACTGCAGAAATAGGCCTTAATGATCAAATAAATTTTAATTAACAAAGAAAGATTTTGTGAAAAAATAATGGACCCCGCAGCGACTCTAACCATCTGAGCTACAGGATCCCATCCCATTGAAATCTTTCACAAGTCTTTTTACAATTTTTCGTAAGCGAATAAATCTCCGAATCGAAGTAGATGAATACCGTCATTTAATCATTGATAAGAAATATTTGTGAAGTATTTGTGATTAACTCAATATGTTTAAACCGTAGAAATAGGCCTTAATGATCATATTAGTTTGATCACAAATAATTCTTATTAACGTAAAGGCGAAAATTTACAACAATTATAACGTTTACTCGCTTACGAAAATTTTTTAAAAGACTTGTGAAAGATTCATTGTTTTCAATTGATTAGAGCGTCCTACTAGATATGAGAAAGTCCAAGGTTCAAATCCGTGCGGGGTCCATGAATTTTTCACAAAATCTTCGTTAATTAAAATTACCTTGATCATTAAGGCCTATTTCTACGATTTAAGGTGGATTTATGCAGCCTACTTTTTATTTTACTTTTTCTTTTACTTTATAAAAGTTAAATGTGTGTTAATATATGTACTGCTTTATGTGCACACTTTTAATTTTACTTTAAAACCTTAAGTTGGCCAACTTTCAACTTAAGACCGTTAAAAAAAAAACAGCATCACAACTGCGCATGAGCTACACTTCACAAACATCAGCGTGTTGTGTTTTCGTTTTTGTGTGTAGGTTTTAGGTTATGCAAACGAAAAATGAGTAAAGAACAATATTAATTATTATTAGATTTAATTCAAAAATATCCCCACTTACGAGTATATGATAAAACAGATACTTTATTCAAGGATAGTGTCTGTATTAAATTAAACTGGTTAGTATATTTACTTACTAAGTAATATTATTTTTGTATGCAAAAATTAATACTATTCCTGGCCATTTTAACAGGGTATATTATTATCTATTTATATATACGACTATATTTCAGAAAAAATCACTTCTGCGCATGTGTATCGAAGGCTTTAAAGTAGCTGCATAAAGTACCAAACTTAAAATAAAATCGAAAATAAAAAGTAGACTGCATAAATCCACCTTTAAACATAGGGTTGCTCACAAATATTTCTTATCAATGTTATTGGTCTCGTTAGTTCCTCGAGAATTTCGAAATAAGTTTTCATTTTTAGCAAAAAAATCTACAACTTTTGTACAAATAATGCATTGTTTTCTATTTATCGTTTTTTTAAAACAATTGTTCTTTGTAGACTCTGACGGTTACGAATTCTACATTGTTTCGTTGGATAACAAACAATGGCATTTCGAAGCCTCGAATTCTGAAGAGCGCGATGATTGGGTCTCAGCAATTGAGCAACAAATTCTAAACTCTTTACAGGGAAATGAATCGTCGAAAGCCAAACGGATTAACAATCCTCTTGAAGCTGCTTCAATTCAATCTATTAGGGGTAGAGTTACCGGTAATGCAACTTGCGTAGACTGCGATGCTCCAAGTAAGAATTTTTTTTTTGAAACATGTATGATTTGTAAATGTTTTATTTTATTTTAGATCCAGATTGGGCAAGCCTTAACCTTGGTGTTCTTATGTGTATAGAATGTTCAGGAATTCATAGAAATTTGGGATCTCATATATCTAGAGTACGATCGTTAGACTTAGACGAATGGCCGTAAGTTTTCTCATTTCTTTAACATTAAAACCCTTAAGAGATACAATTTATAACAATAAACACAACAATAATATAAATAAAATATACTCAATGATCGCACAGTTTACAGCCAATATTTATTGTAACGCCCAGATGGCTATGTTCTCAAGTATTCCTATTTTCTATTATAATTGCATACTGGACATATCTAGAATAGTTTATTTCTGCAACAAAACGAGCGAGTACCCAAAAATAATGATAATTATATTTGTCGTACGGTAAGGACTCTAGTTTCGACTTCACCCGCTAGGTATCTTT
Source organism: Harpalus rubripes (assembly GCA_963082715.1). Taxonomy (NCBI): domain Eukaryota; kingdom Metazoa; phylum Arthropoda; class Insecta; order Coleoptera; family Carabidae; genus Harpalus; species Harpalus rubripes. The sequence continues at coordinate 16,439,915 of OY720449.1, forward strand.
ATTAAGGCCTGTGTCCACGATCCTAGAAATCGATCCGAGTTCTCGGATATAGGTCGCAATTCGATATTTCGGATCGTGGACACTACCAACTCGGACGTAAAAATCGAATAGAAAACAAATGAAAAAATGCGTTCTGTCTTTTCGTACAAGTTGCTAATTTCATTTAATTGTTACCAAATTAATATCTTGACGTTTGATGTTTGATAAGCTTGAAAATGATAAGGTTATAAATATTACCTAATTCTACTCATTTTTGATATTGATTATAAATAATTATTTATAAATAAATTAATATATTCGTTATAAAAATTTAATTTACTTACTGCCTGGATAATTTTTATTTTTATTAATTTTTAGTATTGGTAGAAATGGCTGAAACTAACTTCATAAATTCGACCAACCTGACATCTGTAGTCATACAAGTTCAATCAAAAAATGTGATCGAGAACTCGGAACGATTTATAACATCGATCCTAGAAATCGATCCGAGTTCTCGGATATAGTCCGCAATTCGATAACTCGGATCGTGGACACTACCTACTCGGACGTAAAAATCGAATAGAAAACTCAAATGGAAAAATGCGTTCTGTCCCATTTTTTCGTACAAGTTGCTAATTTCATTTACATGTTACCTATTTAAAACCTTCACATTTGGCGTTTGATAAGCTTAAAAATTATACATACATACATAAAATCACGCATTTCCCACTTAGTGGGTTAGCACAAACCCGAAAGAATAAAAATAACATCATCCAAAATATATATATATATATATATATATATATATATATATATATATATATATATATATATATATATATATATATATATATATAAGGTTATAAAATATTACCTATATAATTCTACTCATTTTTGATGTTATTATAAAAATTACTTATAAATAAATTAATATATTAATGGTAAAAATTTAATTTACTTACTGCCGGGATAATTTCTCGGTTATGTTTTATTAGTTTTTAGTGTTGGTAGAAATGGCTGAAAGTAACTTCATAAATTCGACAAACCTGACATCTGTAGTCCTATAAGTTCAATGTTTATCATCAAAAAATGTGATCGAGAACTCGCAACGATTTCTAGCATCATGGACACAGGCCTATAGACACCCTTTTAGATTTATGACCCAAGCTTCATCCTTTGGAATCATCTAATTTTAGATTGGCGGACATTAAAAAGCAAAGTGTTGACATCAAATTCTGTTACCTGTTAGGGAAATCAGCAGTAATGTTTGGAAGAGCTTTCAAAAAATCTGAATCAATTTGTAATTGTTATTTTCAGTCAAAATTCGTTGACATAAACTCAAGGATATTTCAGTGTATTCCTCCAATCCATCGATTGTTCTACGACGATCAGACATTATCGCATCATAGATTTTACAGTGCTTTCAGATGTCTTGGAGGTCGAGGGACGTCTCGGTTGAAGGTAATTTTCGGTAAAGCCTCACTTTGCTCAAAGCTTTCTCCCCGTAAGTTCTCCGGAGTATTGCGACAGTTGCTGCTGATGATTTCTCTGACAGAAATCAAAAATTTAATGTCTGCCATTACAAAATCGCCGAATACGTCAAACAGTGCTTAAGAAAAAAAAATGCACTGACCGCTTAGACGTTTCCCCAAGGATGACGTTTGGGTAACATATCCAAAACGAGTTTCTAGTAAAGATACCTAGCGGATGAAGTCGGTATAAGCGTCCTACCATTCACCAGAACATAATGGGCTACTTGCGTGCCATTTTTTTATTTAATATATTTGAAGAGACGATAAAAACTTGCTACCCATATTTTTTCTTTTGGCAAAATTTTCAATAATTCAGAAAAAAAATAATGAAATTTTAATATTTAAATTATCGCCATGTATGACGTAGAATTACGTCGAACCAATAAATGGCCGGAAAGCAATAACATAGGTACGTCCAATAGCAACGGCATGTGCGGGTAATTTAAACATGACAGAACATCTGTTTGACGTTTGTATAATAGTTTGGAGGTTAATATTTTCGTTTGTCATTTTAATCTTGTACGAGTATAAGCTAAGTCAAAATCCTTCAAAATCTTGCTTAACAAATCGAAATACGTATTAAAAGTAACAGAAACCACGCAAATTGTAAATAATAAAGAAAAGACACAGTGACAGAAAAATGAACTAATGTCAAAATCTAATTAAAACTCGCACTCGCTCGCCATCTACAGGTTACATTCTTAAATATGCATCCCTTTCTCCAGTTCAAAATAATGACGTCAAAGAAAATCTTTTTTCTTAATTTATTTAAAAAAAGCCATAATTTTTTAAAATAAAATTTATATTTTTACATACGTTTTCAACTTTACTTGTTATGTAGTGATAGATATCAGATTTTCAGTACCACGCAAGTAGCCTATTCTCGTTATTTTTGTACCCTCTCGTACTTACATACAGTACCGGCCAAAATAACAATATAACATTAAAATGAGTTCTTCTTCTTTATAGGCCTGGCCACCTGAGCGTGATGCTCGCAATAGGCAACACCCTCGCAAATTCCGTTTGGGAAGCCCGAACATATTCCCGAACGAAACCAAACCCAAATTCGAGTAGAGAAGAAAAAGAAAGGTGGATTAGGGCGAAATACGAAACCAAAGAATTCCTACCGCCTGTAAATCCAACTTTACCCCTAGGACAACAATTAGTGGACTCGATATGTCGATCAGATATGAAGGCCATCATTGTTGTCCTAGCCCACTCGGAACCTGAAAATGTTAATAGTACGGTCAGTAGTAGAGATTTGAGGACTCCGCTGCATTTGGCTTGTGCTATGGGGAATCTCGCCGTTGCCCAGCTTCTCATATGGGTAAGAAAGATATTTATTCATTATTTTTGGGATATCTGTGGGATTTAGAATTTTTTGGTGAAGGGTAGTAGAAAAAATAGTTATCTAGAATGTTTTAAATGTTTTGAAAGTGACGGCACCATCTAGCTATCAGAATATGTAATGTTTTTCCAGTCCATATTCAATTATGAGATAGTTTTTACTTTTATGTTAAAATAATATAAAAAGGCACGTCGTTCGGATTCGTAGAAATATTAAAAAATTTGTTCATAATATATGAATGCACTTATTTTCATTATAAACTTTTTTTGGTAATGTAATATATGGAATTTTACATTTATTTGAAACAGCGTATATCGTAGGCTTAATAAAAAAACAACCAATGTGAACATTTTGTAATTTTTGGTAATGAGTGTTTTAAAGTCAACAAGATACATTTAATGTTAATAATACTGTAAAGCCTCATTCACAACACGAAATTAATGGTTAGTATTAGTAGTTACGATTAGCGCAGAAAGCTTGGCATACGTAGTTGTAGTTTAGCGTTCACAATAACGAAATTAGCGCAGCCCAGGTCCGTGCTAAGTTCAGTTAGCGCAAACTTATGGTTAGTGGTTAACAGAGTAACCAATCACAGAACAGAGAAAAGAAAGATGTGACATTTTTGAGTTTGACAATTGTTTTAAAAGAAATAAATTACATTTTTGTTGAATTGAAGTAGAATTTGAAAGGTACTGACTTTATTATTATACTATAAATAAACATTTTTAATTTGTGTGTCATAAAAATATTATTTTGTAGGTTGTAGGCAATAAAAGCTTATTCTGTTGAACTTTTTTTATACAAAAAGAGAAAGATACAAAAATATTAAATAATAGTCAAATTTACTAAACAAGAAGTATTAAATTAAACCAGCTCTTAAAAACTTTCATTCAAATGTACTATTTTGCCGACAAAAATTGTTATTCATAGTCGTTAATTACTACTACTAATTATGAACACTAACCATAACTACTAAAGCCTTAAGCCTCATTCACAACACGAAATTAATGGTTAGTATTAGTAGTTACGATTAGCGCACAAAGCTTGGCATACGTAGTTGTAGTTTAGCGTTCACAATAACGAAATTAGTGCAGCCCAGGTCCGCGCTAAGTTCAGTTAGCGCAAGAGTTTGTAAGCTCCAAACTTATGGTTAGTGGTTAACAGAGTAACCAATCACAGAACAGAGAAAAGAAACATTTTGTGACATTTGTTGACTTTGACAGTTGTTTTAAAAGAAATGAATTACATTTTTGTTGAAGTACCGACTTTATTATTCTGTTATAAATAAACATTTTTAAAATGTGTGTCTTATAAAAATATTAGTTTTGTAGATTGTAGGCAATAAAACCTTATGCTGTTGAACTTCTTATACAAAAAGAGAAAGATACAAAAATATTAAATAATAGTCAAATCTACTAAACAAGAAGTATCAAATAAAACCAGCTCTTATAAACTTTCAAAATCAAATGTACTATTTGGCCAACAAAAATTGTTATTCGCAGTCGTTATTTTCATGTATTGTGAAGGCTGTTTACCAATATTTAACTACTAATTATAAATACTAACCATAACTACTAACACTAACTACTAATTTCGTATTGTGAATGAGGCTTTATTCACAATACGAAATTAGTATTTAGTGTTAGTAGTTATGGTTAGTATTTAAGCCTCATTCACAACACGAAATTAACGGTTAGTATTAGTAGTTACGATTAGCGCAGAAAGATTGACATACGTAGTTGTAGTTTAGCGTTCACAATAACGAAATTAGCGCAGCCCAGATCCGCGCTAAATTCAGTTAGCGCAAGAGTTTGTAAGCTCCATACTTATGGTTAGTGGTTAACAGAGTAACCAATGACAGAACAGAGAAAAAAAGATATTGTGACATTTGTTGAGTTTGACAGTTGTTTTAAAAGAAATAAATTATATTTTTGTTAAAATGAAGTAGAATATGAAAGGTACTGTCTTTATTATTCTGTTATAAATAAACATTTTTAAAATGTGTGTCTTATAAAAATATCAGTTTTGTAGGTTGTAGGCAATAAAAGCTTATTCTGTTGAACTTTTTTATGCAAAAAGAGAAAGATACAAAAATATTAAATAGTCAAATCTAGTAAACAAGAAGTATTAAATTAAAGCAGTTTTTAAAAACTTTGAATCAAATGTACTATTTTGCCAACAAATATTGTTAATTTCATGTATTGTGAATGCTGTTTACCAATCTTTAACTACTAATTATAAATACTAACCATAACTACTAACACAAACTACTAATTTCGTATTGTGAATAAGGCTTTATAATTAGTAATTAAAGATTGGTAAACATCATTCACAATATATGAAATTAACGACTACGAATAACAATTTTTGTTGGCAAAATAGTACATTTGATTCAAATTTTTTAAGAGATGGTTTAATTTAATACTTATTTAGTAGATTTGACTATTATTTATGTTTTTGTATCTTTCTCGTTTTGTATAAAAAAGTTCAACAGTATAAACTTTTATTGTCTACAACCTACAAAACTGATATTTTTATAAGACACACATTTTAAAAATGTTTATTTATAACAATAATAAAGTCAGTACCTTTCAAATTCTACTTCAATTTAACAAAAATGTAATTTATTTCTTTTAAAACAACTGTCAAACTCAACAAATGTCACATCTTTCTTTTCTCTGTTCTGTGATTGGTTGCTTTGTTAACCACTAACCATAAGTTTGGAGCTTACAAACTCTTGCGCTAACTAAACTTAGCGCGAACCTGGGCTGCGCTAATTTCGTTATTGTGAACGCTAAACTACAACTACGTATGTCAAGCTTTCTGCGCTAATCGTAACTACTAATACTAACCATTAATTTCGTGTTGTGAATAAGGCTTAACACTATCTATTAATTTCGTACTGTGAATGAGGCTTAACAGATACGGTAGTGATTTTCAATAGTTCCGTTGTACAACAAAAATATGTGACCGAGGTGGTATTGAATTTAAAACACTACTGTACCCTACAATATGAAAATATACTTGACCCGAAAGTAAAACACTAATTTTATTAGAAGTAATATCATAAGACCTCATGATTTTATCGATAAATTTTTATTTTGCTTAGCAACAAACACGAAAGCAAATTGCATGGTAAATCCCGACTCCGAAGGAGAGTGGGTTTCACCTATTGTCAATTTGCTTGAGAGAATTGCTCAAAAGCAAAACGAATGAGTGCTTAAAATAAAAGTTTATCTTAGAAAATCAGAGAGATTGTGTGGTATTTGGTGAGATAAATTCCAAAGACAACGCAACATGAAACAATTTAATTATTATTTTATTTTTAAACTTCAAATATTAATTAACTGTCACATTCACAGTTATAAATAATAACAACTGTTTATTTACTTGGTAGCGGAAATTAATCGGAGTAATGGAGTTTTATCAGTATAATACTGTTCCCATTGGTTGAATTTTCAAGTGTTTTGCATCATGTTTGGTTAAAAACTAGTCGTTGGAATTTATCAATGCAAATCTATTAAGTTCAAGGGTAATCTCACCGCTGCCACCACTATCCGCATTTTATAAGTCCTCGGATATTAGGAATTGCAGTTTGTTAATTAATCAAAATTTGGTAGAATCGCAAAATAATTCAATTAATACTCAGGTATTGTTCTACGAGTCACTAAGACACACGTTAAACAAACGCGTATTTCCAACTCTAGCAAAATTATATAAACTTTAATAATACACCGTGATCAAATGAATCCATATAAACTCCGAGTTCTTAATCTGTAATTTACAAAATCAATCTCAAGTAGTTTTTACATCGATTTACTGATTCACAAAGAATAATACAAAAAGAAATTACTTACATGAGTAAAACGCAGTTATAAAAAATTACACCACGACGAGATAGCCATACACACAGTATAATTCAGTCGGTTATTCACACAGATCTCAATCTAAGACATGAACAACAAGAATACAAGAAGTCATAGTTTTTACTCTGATTATATACTCTCTAAGCACGAAGATCGTTTTTTCGCATATATAAGGATGACGAAAAACACTTTGACTATATTTTACAGAAAGTGGAGGGCCGTTTTATAAAAACATGGATAAATTGAATAAAACAACCAATTCTTTCAGAATAACGACTTGTTTTAACTTTAAAGTTCATTAAATTACAAATTTCATTTAAATTTTCGAAACACATATTTGAAAGTCTTGTGTACCAAAAGCGGAAAGCGGGTAATATATTTTTTAAGCAGCTTAAAGCGGGTAAATCGGAAATAGGTAACCTGCTTTTTCTCTTAACATACCTTTGGTCTTAGAGAGTATGTATATAATTTAAGGGAAGAAACCTAATCTAACTCAAAACAACTCCTGGTTTATTACAAAACATTTAGTGTCCACTGGGACACCTAGTAATGGACAGACCCTTTTTAGGACACACATTTCTGCACAAAAGCCCTAATTGTATCTAGACCGGACTATTTCGAGTACAATATTGAGAGTACCTATCTGGAACGACATTATGCACTATTGATGTTGATTTCAAATATCACTAATTTTATGATTGAAACGGTCTATACATATAGTACTAAAGTTCTTCAAGATTTTACAGATGTCTACATTGGTTATTATTGCATTAAGTAGTATTTGGAGCGACTATGTTTGATTTCAAATAGAACGCAACGTATTTGAACATATTTTGTGGAAAATATCTTATTTTCTAATATTATTCGTTTTTAATAAAGTTTGAATGTTAATATTGCCACTAAATAAAATATGATATACGGGGAACCTTCCATAAAATTTAAAGAAATATTTTTTCTAACAAATGACATTTTAAGAAAGCGACACTATCTCAAAACATGCTTTCCTTATAGAATAACGCAAACGTAAAACTAGTCGACCACGACGGCCGCACATGTTTAGCGTACGCTAAAGCCGCCGCTAGCCTCGCGGCCGCTAAACTCCAGACCGCAAATAGCGTCTCTGCAGAGCTTACGGCCGCGAGTACTCGAGGCCTAGTGGAACTCCTTATCTCCAACGGCTGTCCCGATGTTTGTGTTACCTCCAGTGGGACGCTACCCCGACGTAGGGGGAGCGTGGGTAGGAAGGACGCCATGCCGCCGTTCGAAAAGCTACCGTCGTCAGTCATCTGAAAATTCAACCTCAATATGTGATGTTCGTATCTTGTGTCTTGAGTTCCCGTGTATGGTATATTTAAAAGTGGTCGAAAAGCAACTGCGCGATTTGTGTTTTTGTCATATAGGGTTTGAAAAAGGATATAAATATTTTGAGATTTTGTCAGAAAGTATTTAAAATGGCAATTGAAGACCCAGGGCAAAAAAGGATGAAAGTCTATTATCTAGAAAAATAGGACTCTCAAATGAAATATTTAAAGAAGGCAAACCCGGTATCAGTCCTAAGAAACAGGAGTTAAAAAGGATGATAGTCCAAGCATTTTTTGCTTAGTAGATTCGGTAAGCAGACTGGTAAATTCTATTAGATCCCACATAATTTGAACTCGACCTATCTGTGGATATAATAATGTCCAGTCTGAGTTTTAGACTAAGATTGCATACAGTCTTGCCTCAAAAATAAGGTTTCAAAATTTAAAAATGGCGTTTAGAAAAAAATGCACATTTTGTGACATTCATCTTTTTCCCATAGCCTTTAATTGTATAAAATATTTTCTGAACAGCATATACGAATAAAATTCGAATATGTTTATGAGTGTGACAAAATAGTCATAGTATCTTATAATATTAATATATTTATATATAATTTATGTAGATAGTAGTTAGGCAGAATTAATTTATAAAAGAAAACTTTTTTGTGTAATTGTTTCTCAAAATATTTATATTTCTTGATTCATGCAGTCTAAATACATTATGGACTATTGGGTACCTACTGTTTTTTTAATATAGGAAATACATTGTTAGAAATTTTAATCAACAATTGACTATATCTCTTCATCCATTTATTGAAAATTTCAATTAGTTTTGTTTTTTGAGAGTTGAATATTACTATTAATGCGTATACCAAATGACGTCACAGAAATTGGAACTAAATTAATTGAAAAGGTTTGGGCGAAATTCTATATATTTTATACAAAAATATGTATAAACTTTTTCCCTTGATACCAAATATATTCGAATTTGGCTCGTTACATGCATAAAATTATTAAAAGTTATTTTTCTTGATGACGTAGATTTTCTCGGTGACAATTTGGAGTAATACAGCGCTGCCTACTACTAAAATGTAGAAACATCATGGCTGATGAAATTTCTTATATTATTGATGTTCGTATTAAATCCATATTGTTCATAGTTTTATATTAATTTTACGTGTATGTAAAAGGTAAGAGCATAACCAACATGAAAATGTTAACTAAATCGAACACAATAATTAGGTGACAGCCCATCTTTACCGTATATTCGCGACCAAATATAACTAGACAAAACATTCCCTAACCCTCCTTACTGAATGTTTTGATTTCGGCTGGCCGGACAGAGAAACGAGAGAGATATGTCTTGTCTAGTTCGAGTATTTCTCAATAGAGGCCATGTAGAGTGTCAGTGTATGGACTAGTGTTTAGTTTGAACGTTGCTCACTAGAGGCCACCTAGAAGCACGTGTATTTTGTATTTTTAATTGTACTGTTATGTGAGTGACATGTTGGTTTTTCTTTAATATTAAACCTTTTAAATTATTTAATGTTAACCACGAAATTTTAACTAAGAACACTTGCGCCTCTAATGAGCAATGTACAAACTAAACACTGATACTCTACGTGGCCTCAGTAGTGACCTCTAATAAAAAATACTCGGACTAGACAAGACGTATCTCTACCTCTAGTTTCTCTGTCTGGCAGCCGAAATCAAAACAAACCAAATGACGTTTTATCTAGTTATATTTGGTCGTGGTTCCCACCAATATGGCCGCTCAAAAACAAACTTGTCATTTTGACAACAATGAATTTTGTTTTATATTTGATATGACATAAATTGCGATAAAAGAACTATACCTTGTTCGATTTAAGCCATTTAGTATTGAAAAAAATAGGGCATAGTTCTGAACTCTCTGATTGGCTGAAATTGAAGACAAGAGATACGTTTACCCAATGTAATTTCGGCTACTTGAAATTGGTGTTGACATCAGCGCCATCTGCTGAATAGCTTAAATGGAACAGAGCATATAACCAAATATTATTATATTGGTTTAGATTGAAAATAACTTGCTTTACATTATATTTGTTTTGCAAACTTTTGAGAAGTGTCATCAAGAAAATCTACGTGATACGCTAATCTTTTAACCATATTTGTTTCAAAGCTTCAAGTCTTACAGATCTGTAAACTTGTAACACTCATCTATTTTTATTAATATAAAATTGCGATTTTGTTAATTATTTACAGAAATGTAATTCAGCAAATAAAAGAGTATTAATTTACTGTTTCTTTGTAGAAAAATCTAAAATATTTTTATTGCCTTATTTGAAAAATAGTGGAGGCCCATATAATTATGATATAAAACTATAAAAGTGTTTAGTTTGCACGTTGCTCACTAGAGGCCACCTAGAAGCACGTGTATTTTGTATTTTTAGTTGTAGTGGTTATGTGAGTAACATGTAGGTTTTTCTTTAATATGAAAATTATTATATTGGTTTAGATTGAAAATAACATGCTTTACATTATAATTGTTTCGAAAACTTTTGAGAAGTGTCATCAGGAAAATCTACGTGATACGCTAATCTTTTAACCATATTTTTTTCAAAGCATGTCTTAGAGATCTGTAAAATTGTAACAATCATCTATTTTTAGTAATATAAAATTGCGATTTTGTTAATTATTTACAGAACTGTAATTCAGCAAAAAAGAGTATTAATTTACTGTTTCTTTGTAGAAAAATCTACAATATTTTTTATTTCCTTATTTGAAAAACAGTGGAGGCCCATATAATTATGATATAAAACTATAAAAGTGATTTTGTATTATTTATTAGTATTAATTTAAGCGCAGTTACTTTGAGATTACTGTTCAATTATGTCACTGTAAGCAGTAACACCCTGTTGTTGTAGCCCCCGAAATTGGCAAATAATGATATTTGCTGCACATACACATCGCCGGCACATGAACCTCTGGTATACAAATGTTAGTCAACCCAAAATGTCAATTGAAATACTCGTAAAGTGAATCCGACTGTTGCACTATGTAGTTTGTGTAGACTTAATAAATAATGACCACTAATTTTATCGCTAAGTGAGGATACTATATAAATATTTGTAAATTTTTATATGTATATGTGGTTTTGTAATATTTGTATGTGATCTTCATGCACTCATATTGACTTTTGTCGAGTTGTCATTGTCAATGGCTTGTGTGTTACGTATTCGTTTGTTTCGTCCTGTGGAGAAAATTCTCATTTGTTTTTGTTGTTATTTTCAATTGTAAATAATTTGGCCAAAGAGTATGTATGTATTGTTTTGTTTTCTTCTTTTGTATATACATAAGTACACAAAATAGGTAATAACTATGTACAGAAATTTATATATGTTGTTCTTAATTGGATTAAAATGTTATTAAACATAAATCATCATTATTTATTTAGATAGAAATATACAATTATAGGACAGATCTACATCTAGATAAACAGAAACACATTTAGTATTTAGTGAAAAAAATTACGTCTACACTGGTTCTTTAAATCTATCAATCTATTATCACAATGTTAGCTTAGACACTATAGTTAGTAAAGGTCCATTTATACTAATGTATCGCAAGAGATAACGCTGGTAAAGCGCAATGCAAGATGTACAGTATCTACGCAAAACAAAAAGTGAGATACATGTTTTACAGATTTTTATTTTAACGATGCAATATAGTAATTCGTAACAGAGATAATATATAAAATTCTGTAGTATAGGTACATTGGATTATTTTATTTAAGAATTTTTGAATTACAAAACAAATAAATGTTTTTTTTTTTAATTTAAAATTAACTGTACATTAGTTTTTGTCATACCTTAATTTCGGCCGATTTATATTTACTACGCAAATGGTGAGAAAATTCTACAAATTTCTTTCGACTACTTTATAAATATAGTTGCACCGCTGGCCCTTAAATTTGAAGCTAGGCATAAACAAAAAAATGCAAATCGAAATTTTAACTACAATATTTACTCATTAGACGTTTCGATACGATATTGTTAATTTACGGAAAATTTAATATTTAAGTGACATGGTACAACCGGACATTAAACTAACAAAAACTGAATATGCCCAGTTGCGCGCTGACCCTTAAATTTAAAGCTAGGCTTAAACAAAAAATGCAAATCGAAATTTTGACAGCAATATTCCACTACTCATTAGACGTTTCGATACGATATTGTCAATTTAAGGAAAATTTAATATTTAAGTGACATCGGTGCAACCGGACATTAAACTTACAAAAACTGAATATGCCCAGTTGCGCGCTGACCCTTAAATTTTAAGGTAGGCTAAAAAAAAGCAAATCGAAATTTAATTAGTCATTTGACGTTTCGTTTCTAAACGATATTGTCAGTTTAAGGAATACTTAAAATTTAAGTGTTAGCGGTGTAACTGGGCTTAATTCTATTAGGCATTGTATCCACAAGCCCTGTACATTTCTGTTACAGTATTGTCCCATCTTGCAAGGTAGGTTTTAAAGAACGCACTGGATTTTTACGAAGTTTGTCATATTGTGCCAAAAGTAAAAAGTGTCTAGAAGATTATCCTTTAAATGCCGGTCGACTTAATATCACCCGTCGCCGTCATTTAGTCAGTGTTTGTAAATTTTAAGTCTATTTAAAGTAGTCGAAAGAATTTTGTAACAATATCTCACCATTTGTGTAGGTTTTAAAATTTGTTGAAAATGTAAACCGGCCGAACTATTATGAACCTAGGCTCGTTTACATTGGAATAGTGTACTATATCAAATTTTCGATTTCTTTTTTTCTGGAAGAACATGGTGATCTAAGAATTTTAGAACAAATGCGATTTAAAAAATTTACGTAATAAAGCGAGATATGAATTTATAAAGTTCAGAATTTGGCGAGTGACGTAGCATGTATTCACCAGTGGTCGACAAACTGTTAATTCGCGTAGCTGAAATATTTTTATATACAAACTCATACGTCATATTCATGAAAAAAATATTATTAAGAATAAATAACATAAATAAAATATATTTTTTCCATTAAATTATAGAACATTGAAACAGTTTGATAATTGTTTTATAATATTATGACACAAACTATGGCGGCGGGTTCATGATGGTTTCACGGTGGGCGGGGGTACAAGACGCGCAAGTCTCGCTTTTCAAATTAGACAACCAGTTAGGGATGATACGCCACCCTAATAGACTAGGAAAGTAAACGTCATAAAAGGCGGGGCTGAGTTGCCACTATCTTTGTTTAATTTTCTAAACTGAATTATATGGTATAAAATAACCTCACTTTATAAATGATGGACATTTCTACCAATATATTCATCCCTATTTTGTAAAGAAGTTGTTAAGTCTTAGCAACGTTGCTATAAATTTTAACCAATAGAAACAAATGTAAAGCCTGTCATTTTCATGTTTTATTCAGTGTTCGCAATTATTATTGGTTTTTTGCAATAACAACGTTGCTAAGAAATAACAACTTTCTTAAAAAAAATAGGGCTGATTATTACTGTTATTACATCACTAATTATTATTAATATTCACCTAAACACCACAGAACACAACACCTTCGTCATAACAAGTCTGTTGACAGTTTACGTTGACGTTCTGAACCGAGCCAAGACAAGCGTTTTGTACAAATTTTTAATAACAATTAACTTAATTTATAATGTACACTAGACAAGATGGATAACATTTTATTAAATCTCTTCATCATAAGTTTTAGTAATACTTAAAATTTTTCACTAACTACGTCTACGAAGCCAGTAATTTCGATTTATTCGACGGTTCCCATGCATTTTTGCAGCCCAATAGACTCCGCTTCAAATTTCGCGCGTACTTAGCATCGCCTACTTTCCTAGTCTATTATTAATCCATTTCGGTAGCTTATAGTTTGCGAACGAATTCGCTTTCTTGTCCAAAGCTGCGAATACATCTGACAAACGTTGCGATTCGTTTTTATTCGTTTGCTATCCTATCATTGCAGCTCGTGCGCAGACATTCTCGGAAACGTTTCTGGGTAGCATGACACATCCGACGAATGACTGACCATACTTACATAAATTTAAAGTGGATTTATGCAGCCTACTTTTTATTTTACTTTTTCTTTTACTTTATAAAAGTTAAATGTGTGTTAATATACGTACTGCTTTATGTGCACACTTTTAATTTTACTTTAAGACCTTAAGTTGACCAACTTTCCACTTAAGACCGTTAAAGTAAAAGAATATCACAACTGCGCATGAGCTCCACTTCACAAACGTCAGCGTGTTGTGTATTTGTTTTTATGTGTAGGTTTTAGGTTATGCAAACGAAAAATCAGTAAAGAACAAGATTGTATGTTATAAGATTTAATTCAAAAATATCCCCACTTATATGATAAAACATATATTTTATTCAAGGATAAAGTGACCAAAATGAATGTTTGGAAAAGTATAGCGTCTGTTTTAAATGAAACTGGTTCGTATATTTACTTACTATGTAATAATATTAATGTATGCACAAATTATTACATTCTTGTCCATTTTAACAGAATATATTTATCTATTTACATTTGCGATTATATGCCAGAAAAATCATATCTGCGCATGTGTATTGAATGCTTTAAAGTAGCTGCATAAAGTACCAAATTTTAAGTAAAAGCGAAAAGAAAAAGTAAAATAAAAAGTAGACTGCATAAATCGACCTTAAGGTTTTTTTCTTTTCTTTTCGCTTTTACTTTTACTCTAAATTTGGTACTTTATGTAGCTACTTTAAAGCATTCAATACACATGCGCAGATGTGATTTTTCTGGCATATAGCCGCAAATGTAAATAGATAAATATCCTGTTAAAATGGACAAGAATGTAATAATTTGTGCATACAAAAATATTACATAGTAAGTAAATATACTAACCAGTTTCATTTAATACAGACGCTATACTTTTTCACATTCATTTTGGTCACTTTATCCTTGAATAAAATATCTGTTTTAATATATAAGTGGGGATATTTATGAATTAAATCTTATAATACACAATCTTGTTCTTTACTAATTTTTTGTTTGCATAACCTAAAACCTACTCACAAAAACAAATACACAACACGTTGACGTTTTTGAAGTTGAGCTCATGCGCAGTTATGATATTTTTTTACTTTAACGGTCTTAAGTTGAAAGTTGGTCAACTTAAGGTCTTAATGTTTGGGGTTAAGAAAGTAGGCCATAAGGTTCGTCGTTATTTAAGACATTAGTCAACGTCGTTTATTGTGTCAATAGGACGTTTCAGACATTGATTTGTCCATCCTCAGCTTTACAGATTTTAAGGTCTTAAAGTAAAATTAAAAGTTTAACTTTTGTAAAGTAAAACAAAAAGTAAAATAAAAAGTAGGCTGCATAAAACCAGCGTTCACATAGCAACCTTACCAGACATTCGTGGCGAACATTTTCTTTTGATGTATTCCAGGCTTAAGATAGTTAAAATTTAACGATGGTATAGTACTCCATACTGCTGTCAATTTTTTTTTATTATAAATGAAACAAAATGTCTGATTTATTTGTGCGTTACATTTAGGCGTTATCCCTTCCGTTACATTACAACTTCCGTTTAAGAATAAAAAAGTCACACCACCCACGCCACCCTACTAACCCTCTCAGTCGCCGCCGGCACTGTAAATCCACTAACCCCTCCTATAACACTAACCCCCATCTTGCCTCTATCGGCGTTGACGATAGGTCAGTCGGGATCATATTTACAGTCGATCCTCAGCACCAACCCAACAGCCAGGATGGTCAAGACCGCCAATCCTAGCTCTATCCCAGCTAGGACGTACATGTCCCCTCCTAGGGCCGTGATGTTGCCCTCTGGGAAGTCCAGGTCCAACTCCTGGGGCGGTTGGGCTAAGGTAATGGTCACGTTGACGATAAGAGCTGCTTGAAACGAGCAGGCTATGCCCCAGAGAATGGTTAGGGGGACGGCTATGCGGACTGAGGGGCCCAGGAAGCGAAGGGGGGAGCCTGGCATACATGTGGAAGGGCGGTAACCTTCGAATCCCCTGGAGGTGTGGATGCTGGCCGCTGGAATTAAGAGATATTATCAGGTAATTGGAAATTTATAAATGATTTATAGTATTACACATTTTGTAGCACAGTTAAGTCTGGTGAATTTACAGCCATTATGGTGTTCTTTGATTCACTCCAATAACGCCGTAAAATATTGGCCGTTAAGCCGGGTCTACATTAAAACGAACATTGTTAGCAACATAGTTCGCGAATAATGGGCAATAGACAAATAAAGCTACATTCACAGCTACTTTTTTAATGCGTAATGATAACGCATAAGACATAACTTTAATACATAATGCTAATGCGTAAGGTTAAGAAAAACAGCATTTTCTGCAACAAATTTAATTGATAGTTGACATCTGTATTTATTCAAATTACTTGTCAAAATTGAAGTTTATCGTGACAGAAAAGTATTGCTGAAGCACATTTCCTTGTTTATTTTTTTATTTAAGCACATGATATTAAAAATGTAGCACTAGATGCAGCTATTTGTTTTAAGATTTCTCGCAAATTTATTTTGACAGCTGTCACAAATTTACTTAATGCATAAAAGTTTGGAGTGGTTTGGAGTTTGCAAGCATTTGTTGCTATGCATTGTGTGTTATATTAAAACTAGCTGTGAATGGTCCTGTGCGTTGCTATATAACATATTATCTATTAGCATTATGTATTAACGTTATGCATTGAAAAAGTAGCTGTGAATGAAGCTTAATTGTTCAAAATACCATTTTACCTCCCGCTACCCTTAGTAGAGGAGGTATAGGGATCGTGGAAAAAATCGTATATCGATATTTTGGTAAATGACCACGTTTTAAGGTCCCTAGAATCCAATTTTAATATTTTCACGATGATGTCTGTGTGTATGTCTGTATGTGTTTGTGTGTGTATGTATGTGTGGATCCTCCACTCTAACTCAAACACTCATTCAGAAAATTTTGAAACGTATTTCGAACTTTTTCTGTACTTAATGGAAAGAGCCCATTAGATTTTGGTGAAAATCGGATAGTGAATTCCATTCTATCCCGGTATTTAAAATTTAATCTTCATTTTATTATAGCTCCGGTGGTTCAATGGTTAGAGCAACGCCTCATGTTATGAGTGCCCTCGGGGCTCTGGGTTCGAATCCAAAATCCAGCTAAGGCATGGATGTGTGTGAATGTGAACCCACTCTGTAATTGGGATTTAATCCTGTTGAGGGGTTTAAAGAAAATGTAGTTACTTGGATTCAAAATTAGAGTAAAATTCGCTAATCCAAAAATAAGGATTAACTTAATCTTTTTTGCGACTCGGGCTGTAAATGGCGGGAGATATTGTGTTGACCACACCAGATTTTTTTTAGATCAAATATAGTTTGTATTCAAATATGTATATATTCTTGAATATATAAGAGCACAGTTAATGCTAAATTTAAAATAATATAAAGTAGGTAATAGTAATATTACATATTCTTTTTTAATTAAATTATAAAATAAAAATAAATTTTTTATGTACATCACTAAAAATATGAATTTTTCTATATTTTCTTTTGGCGCTACGACAGGTATAAACAATTAATTAACAAACCAGTTGAACATTGCACGTGGAGCTATGACCAAGTGAAGCGTCAGTCTGCTAATTTGTATATAACTTTGAGGTAGATTTATAGTAAAATAGTGTTTATAAATTACTAAATGTGTAAATAAACTATTAAAATTATATGGAAAATGTGTGGAAATACAATACAAGTGAATTAGATACTTTTGAAGTTATTACAGAAAATTGCAACACGTGGATCGCAGTCTAAGGTAAGTGACCTTTTCTGTGTTTATAATTTGTTTGGAGAAACCATACTAAGTTTTAAACTGAATTACATGCCTATAGTTACAGTACATGGCTAAGCATCACAAATACATTAGAATATAAGCGTTCTCAAAGTTAACAGCGTTTGCAAAACTTCCAGACATCAGTTTTTTGGCCTGCCTTAACGGCCTTAACTGAGTCTGATCCTAAACGAACACAGCAAGCAACAACGTACCTTACCCATTGTGCTCTAGATTGTATTTGATAAAAACAAACCGTTTAATTTATATTACACGGTAAATCTCTAGTCGCCAACTCTGATTTTCGTAATTGTGCATCTGTGAAAACAACACAATTTTCTTTAGTGCTACTTGGGGAATTAATTTCATTTATCTCTTCTTGTTTCTTCCCCAAATGATATATTTCAGAGTGGCACGCTAAGTTGCTCATTTGTTTGCGGGGAAATTAGATTTGCAGAAGGTTGAAAGGGAAATGACACAGTTAGCAGTAGCTGAACTTTAGAAGCACCACTTAGACTTGGTATATATTTGCATTATTTGCATATTAATTTAACATTTACGAAGATCGCCCCTATTACATTAATCAATGATTTTATATGCAATGTTTAAATAACTTATCCGTTGATCCGTTTACTTTTATGTTTCATTATGGTAAATAAATCGGTTATGAACGCATGATTTTCCATTCATTAATTTTAGTGTAAAGTACGTTACTAACCTACAAAACAAGTAACGTTTTAATAATTCTATCCCGGTATTTAAAATTTAATCTTCATTTTATTATAACTCCGGTGGCCCAATGATTAGAGCAACGCCTCATGTCATGAGTGCCCTTGGGGCTCTGGGTTCGAATCCCACTAAGGCATGGATATGTGTGAATGTGAACCCACTCTGTAATTGGAATTTAATCCTGTTGAGGGGTTTAAAAAGAAGCTAGTTACTTGGATTAGATTAGACAATATTTTAAGAAATAAACTGTCAAAATTAGAGTAAAATTCGCTAATCCAAAAATAAAGATTAACTTAATCTTTTTTGTGACTCGGGCCAGTGGCGTATTAAGGTAGTTTGGCGCCAGAAGCCCTTGAATATTTTGCGCCCCCCCAGCCGCCCCCCTGTTTTGTTTAACTTTAATGAAACAAAAAAACATACTTGAACTTTTCTAGTAAGAAACCAATACAATAATTATAAAAATTAAATCTAACAACTGACATAGACCAATGATTCCAAAAATGACAATCAGAGCGGATAAATGGGAGTTTTTTAAAAGTAAAATTCAGCAAACATTAAAACTAAACTTTTAATTTTAATTAATATAGTATACTGACAAATTAATATGACATTTTTCTTGCTTTGGCACTGGCAAAAATATTCACTGTGTCGTCAAAATTAATTTCATTTAAAAGAGTTTTTTCGATGCACATAATAGCCAAAGCGTTTAATTTTGTTTGGGATAATGTGGAATCCTTCACTCTCTTCAGTGCTGAAAAGGATCTCTCGCCAGTAGTCACTGCCTTTGTAAGCTAACATCCGTAATAAAATGACAATATTAGGAAAAACATTGTCAATGTTCTGCCTGCAGACAGGCGCCCGCCCCTACACATTTAATAAAAATCTAATATTTTGACTATAGGCACAAACTCGTAGGATAGCTAATAGTTCATTAAAACACAAGTATCATAAGGCAATCTGTTAATGTACGAGTCCAAGTTTGGAAAACGAGCCGCCAGGCGAGTTTTACAAAGGACGAGTGCGTCAACAGGCCTTATGATACATGTTTTTTATACTATTTTTTCTATTGAGGTAATTTTACAATTAGATTTTTTAAAAAAAGGACTTGTCAAAAGTATGAGTTGGTGTTTTTGTAACAGTTATGTTGGTAGCGCTTCCCGCTAAAAATTGAAATTTCACATTTTGACAGTTTGTGTATCTTGTGATTTTGTCTGATTGTTTACATTAAAACATTGTATCAAGCATTATACAATTATGAAATAGGAAAACCAATACATACAATGAACTCCAAGGTTTATTAATGAACCATCCTGATATGAGATATCGGTGGTTCGTGTTGGTTACTATCATAAATAAAACTTGAATATGGGATTGAAGGACGTTATGTGGACCATCGAGCCTTTTTATTGAGAAAACAACATATAAATAAAACTCTTTAAATAATGAAATACTTTAATGAACAATTTATTATTTATTAATTACTTTCCACTATTTTGTCAACACTCACTGCTCAGTTGCACAGATAACGGCAACAGCTGTTCTTACACTTTTTAATACAAAACATATATGGCATATATTCGATAGTTCGCCACAACGTGGAACTGGAAATCATGGATTAAAACGTCAACTTTTCATATTTGTTTGCTAGTAGCCGCCACAAATTGAGTAGACAGTGTCAACATTTTCAAGTAACGTGCATCATACATTTCATAACCTGCATGGAATAACAATACATTCAATTCAAAATTGCATTACCATAAATGTAAATTGTAATAAAAAAAACTTACCGTTTTAATTATTTTGACAAAGTAAACCTGAGAGCATTGTTTCTTGTTTTATAATTTTTTAGTTGAAATTTTAACTTCACAGATTCTTATTCTTTCTTAACTAACACAGCTACAGCTATAAATTTCTTTTCTTTCTAGTCCTATCACCTAGAGAAAGGATAAAAATCCTCAATTAGAAATAATATTTTAACACAAACAATTTACCATTTTGAGGTTAACTGTCAGTTATGAAAGCATGACTACCACCTCTACAATACAAAAGGCGCCAAAAACAGTACGTTTATAGATTTTCTAAACGTCGTGTTTTCAGTGAAAAACAGTGCTTTTATAGAAACATAAGAACACCGAAATAGAAAAAATAAATTATTTTGCTTTGCATCTTTTTTAACTATAATATCCAACTCATGCCTGCGCCTGCTAGTTTATATTTTTTAAATATGTGATTTTTTTTTCAATTTCAGGCATATTTTTGCGCCCCCTATAATTTTGCGCCAGAAGCCCGGGCTTCTGGGATAATACACCACTGACTCGGGCTGTAAATGGCGGGAGGTATTGTGTTGGCCACACCAGATTTTTAATTTTTGGAAAGTTATGAATTAGCGTAATGTAGTATTTATCTCATTTTGTGCTCATCAGCATTCATTAATTGCGGACAAAATTAACAGCACTGCTGAATTTCCAAATGAGCATGTATTTGATATGTGTCAGATTTATAATTACGCAGATATCATCAGGGTTTATTTTACCAAACAGAAACAGCTACGTTTACCCTACAGTAAATGAGATTACATGTCACAGCTCAGCTGTACGGCCTAGGTTTGACATGTTTAAATTAAAGATTACCTTTGATGTTTTCCACAGTCCTGGAATAATAGACATTATTCACAATTTTAGAGTTTATACGAGAGTTTATATCAGTTTATTCATTTTCCAATTTTAATTAAAAATATGATCGTATCATTTCAATAACATAATATGTTTTGTTGTAATTATGAACGTGCTTATGTGAAAATTAATTTAAAATTGAAATACAATTATAATTTAAAACAAATAAAATAATTTATTTAATATACAATAACATGTTTATAATAATTTAATTATGTAGCCTGCAGTAATGTTAATGTTATATTCAATACATTTCATTAAATAATAATGTCTATTATAAATTTATTTTGATGAATATTACGAGCACTTTGCATTGAACTATTGAACATACATTATGTTTGTAAAATTGAGACATACATATATTGAATAATGATCATACCTACTACATTTTCATCATTAGTTCTTGCGTGTAATTAAAATTAAAATCATATGAGCATGACATGAATACCTAACAAGATTTTGTCAAAAACCGAGCAAATCACGAAAAATATGTGTCCCGTTTGTAGTTCTACAAGAACCAAGTTCGTTCTACTTGATATCGATATTCGATAATATATCAGAATGTTTTCAACAAAATAAGAAATTGAAATATATATATATATATATATATATATATATATATATATATATATATATATATATATATATATATATATATATATATATATACATTTTAAATATCATTGTCATAATTTTCGTCCGATAAATGTAAAATTCCTACAAAAACCAAACAAGGTCATTTAAAAAAAAAAATAAAAGGATGGATCCATAAAATACAATTCAAACTATACGCCTCATTTTTATATAACAATGAATGGTTTTGAACTGAGCATTTACTTGTTTCCTGAAATTTATATATATTCGGGTTTTTTTTTAATCGTCAATTGTAATTGGACTAGAAATTTGAAATAGTTATTTATGCAACAAGTGTGTAAAGTAGTACTTTTTTGGTCGAGTGCGATGTTTAAATTGTAGCACGTGTAAACATTATTTTACACACGTGTTGCATACAACATTTTTCCTACAACCGAAATGTTAGTGATGTTTGAGCGTTAAAAGCCCTAATTCACAATGGGCATAAGCATAAGAATTACGTAAGCATAAAGTTGAAGTATAGGTTTTCAAAGAGCGTGTTCACAATGCTGTTACGTATTTCTTATGCTTACGTAGCTACGTAACAGTTCCGTATAAGAAATACACAAAGTTGAAATCACTACAACTTTAGGTTTTATTATGTAAAATGTGAAACTGCGCATTCAAGTTGTATGTCAACTAGTTGTTTTTGTTTGTGAAATGAAATAACAGCTGAAATTGTAGGTTATATTTCTATTTCTTTTCATTATAAATTACAAGTTAATTTAATGAGATCGTATGAATGTTTGTATGTTAAGAAAAAATAGATGTTACAAAGATGTGTTAAAAAAATAAAATATGTCAATCACGGCCCTTACACGAAAATATTAATAAAATAAATAATTAAACCTGTTAATATCAATTATTTCACTCGCAAATTAATAAAATAATGACACTTTATTATCAATTTACTCTGAAAATCATAATTTTTATGTTATGCTCATTGTGAACACACGTAAACAGAACTTCATTTTTATGTTATGTAGCGGATTTAATTCAATCTGACGTCAAACTAGAAATTTGAAATAGTTATTTATGCAACAAGTGTGTAAAGTAGTACTTTTTTGGTCGAGTGCAATGTTTAAATTGTAGCACGAGACGAAAAACACTATTTTACACACGTGTTGCATAAAACATTTTTCCTACAACCGAAGTGTTAGTGATGTTTCTCATAATACTGAGTGTACAAGTATCCAGCATCTTCAAATACTGTTAGTGCTCTTTCTCATAATAATGTACAAAATGTAACTTAAACACCTGGAAGAAACTCAGACAGAAGTGGATTTGTCTTCTATTATTGTATAAATTGTACATTTAATATTAATATTAAAAATGTTTTTAAAAATTAGATTAGTACTCAATCTGTTAAACAATTATTACATTTGTTTCATTTACAATGTATATTAATATTTCTTAATAAATTTTATTACTTTCATTATTATTTACTACCTAATTATCTACTTGCCAAGTAAATTAACCGAATTTTACTGTTACCTAGCAACGTTTATTTACTTTAAGTACTTTTCACGCACTAGTGCTTGAAAATTGACTCTTTATGCACTGTAAAGAGTGCGTGAAAAGTATTACACACACATTACCTTCCGTCAGTTCTATGTATTTTGTACAAATTTCATACGGAAAGTTCCTTGCTAAATTAAATATTCTATTTCTTGTACATTACCTTCCCGCAGTTGCATGTATTTTATGCAAATTTCATACAGAAAATTATTATTTTGTGACGTTTTCTATATACAGTGTAATGTATCTGCAGAAATAAAAGATTTATTATTATTATTATTATTTCTTGTACATTACCTTAAAGCAGTTGTATGTATTTTATACAAATTCCATACAGAAAGCAAAAGATCCTATATTTCCAGTAAAAATTGTAAGACAAACACACTATGTCAATTTCACTTGACACTGACATCTTTCAATCAGAATTTTCTTAATATAGTAGCTGTTTTCATAACTATGGCTACTTTATGAAATTTAATTTCTTTATAATTTTTTAACTCTATATCCATTTAATATTAAGTATAAAATGCAGTCAAATCGTACAGAGAATAAAATATACTTTAATATTTATAATAACATCAAATGTGAAAAAATGATATTTAACATAGTTTTTTCAAGAAAAACTGTTAAAATCTTCAAATGATGGTACTTCCGGTTGACCAATTGTAACCAAAATCTAATCAGCTCTTCATATGGATGTAACGAAGAAGTACACGAAAAAATTATAATTTTTGTAACTGTAGTATTAGAGTTATCGCAGTCGAAAATTTTGTTACACACACACACACATCCACACACACATCCACACACACACACACACACACACACATACAGACATCATCGTAAAAATAGTAAATTCGTATTCTAGGGACCCTAAAACGTGCTTATTGATTAAAAACTCATCATCGAATTTTTTGACCAAAGACAATACCTTCCTTACCAAAAGGTAACGGAAGGTAAAAAAATAGGTGTACGCGATTTTTTTGCAAGCCAGTGTACATCGCGGGCCAGGGACCCTCGGAAAGTACACTGTTGACCTATTATTTTTAATATAATAATTTAATATTGTCCCTTTAACTCCCGTGATGCTTTCAACGTTTAATATCCGACTATAATTGTTTAATATTCTTGGGATAACGGATCAGAAAGTTTTAACAAAATTTACGAAATAGGTGGGCTATAATGGGTCCGTTCAAGTCTTTGACTTTATAGAAATTACATGTCGCATATGAATTTTGAATATAAATAAATGAAATAAAAATTGCTATATATTTTGTATTTTTAAACCAATAATAATGTAATTAAAGTTTTTAGCGTAAAATGATCGCTATGTTGTGGCGTCAGCGTTATTACAGTCGTCCAGTTGCCCTGTGAAAATGTTACTATACAGTGGACCGTGCATATTTTGCTCATAAATTCGCGATTAGCTTTACACCTACTCTAACATACACATATTTAATATATCCTAGTAATTTATTATTCAAATCAAAAGAAAATTTACTTATTAATTAAATAAATTTATATCATAATTTATGTTTTAATTATTGTAATCTCAATACCTGTCATTGTTGTAATCATTTACTAAAGAGGAATGTAAATATTGGATTACTTTTTACTATGAATTATGTTTTGACTATTGTAATCAACACTGTCATTGTTGTATTTAATTATAAATAGAAAATAGTTTAAATACTATTTTTTGTGCAACCAGACGCGAAATAAGCATTTCGCAGTCGCAATACAGGCCGCGAAATTCAATTTTCAATTCAAATCGTGAAAACGAGCAAAAATTATTAATTTTACTTGCCAGATTTTTATTTATATATAATATGTACATACTAGGGAAGTTTTCATAAATTATCATTTTTATTGTTGAAACATTTATTGTATATTATGTTAATATACATATAAATAAATATACTGCTCATACCCTATCTCTCACTTAAGAGGATTCTGCTACAAACATTATTGTCTATCCTTGTCAGTTAGTGTAAGAATTTCCCTCCCGCTAGTTCCCCATTCTCGTTCTACACCAATAAAATCAAAGCAATTTGGCGCTTGCGCGGAGTTATTCTTACAGACAAGTGCAGCTATATATGTCTGCACTCGTCCAATGTTAGTCTCACATATTTCACTCCCACCAGCAGTATAAGTTTTATAGGTATATTATTATATTCAATTATTAATGGTAACGCATGTCGGTTCTCTCTACTTATGACGGAGTGACGCTAACGTCACAACTTTCGCGCCAAAACTTTATTAATTATTTTAGGCGTTATTAAGCATAATTTCAAGAAAACAAAAAACGCGGAATTTCTATTTTTAAAGTCTTCGTAACATATAAAAAATTCAAAAAAAAATTGGACGAGCCCATTGATCCTGCTTGTTTTTTAGGCTTTATCCAAGTATCAATATCAATCTCTTGACAACATTACCATAGCAACAACTTACAATGACCTTAGGCCCTGAAAGCACGGTTGTTATGATAATAATAGGTAATATATCAGTCGGACATTAAAATAAATTCTCATATTCACCTCTTTAACAAATATATGATAAATCCGACCAGTTAACCCAATTTTTGTAATTAGTTTTGTAGGAGATTAGGTGATTTGCCCCCATTTTATCTCGTCAGAAAATGAGAATCGATAATAAGAAATGATTCCCAATTTGTCAGTAATAAATCTTCCGGGGGGAAGGATTTCCTTGTCAGATATTGAGGATATTGATCTCTGGAAGCGTACATACCGGCAGCAATAATGGTCGCACCGCCGGCCGGAATGCCCAGGCCCAAATTTAATTTTCCTTTTTCCTCGATGATGGCCACTGTGCCCATCACCAGCGCTGCAATGCCACACACGATCTGCAAAGGAAAGGACACTGTCAGTATGTCATGCATATAACAAGCAACATCTAAAGATGAAACAAATTGGATTCACAAAGTGCTCAAAAAGATGCACAAAGCGGAAGTAATTGAATAAATCTATTTTATTTTTGAAGGTTGTCTGGTTGACTGCATGTATAGAACTTTGCTAATAATTGTGGTTTGAATACAGCCGTTTAGGTTTTATATTCAAAAGATGTAAAACGATTTTTGTAAATTCAAAGTTTTAAACAAATTTTGTAGCAAACAATTAATGACGATGGCTGTAACTTTTTACCTTCCGTCACCTTTAGGTAAGGAAGGTATTGGCCTGTTTTCCGAGAGCACTTTTACAATAAAACCGCTTTTATGGAGCACAGTCCTCATAAAAATATAATGTAAAAGCGTGCTCCATAAAAGCGTTTTTATTATAAAAGTGCGCTCGGAATACGGGCCATTATCTTTGGTCAAAAAAATCGATGATAAGTTTTTAATGAATAAGCACGTTTTAGGTTCCCTAGAATACGATTTTACTATTTTTACGATGATGTCTGTATGTATGTTTGTATGGATGGATGGATGTATGTATGTATGTGTGTGACGATTTTTTTGGATCGCATAACTTCAATACCACCTTTCCAATTTTTTTTGCGTATTCCTCTTCTCTACATCTATATGAAGAGCTGATTAGATTTTGGTTACAATTGGGCGACCGGAAGTTCCCTAATTTGATGATTTTAACAGTTTTTCTTGAAAAAATGCTGTTAAATATCACTTATAAATATTAAAGAATATTTTATTCTCTATAAGATTTGATTACATTTTATACTTCATATTCAATGGATATAGAGTAATAAATTTATAAAACATTAAATTTCATAAAGCAGCAATTTGTGCTATAACCATGGAAACATCTACTATATTAAGAAAATTCTGATTGACGAATGTCAGTGGCAAGTGCATTTGACACTATGTTCGTGTTATAATTTTACTGGAAATATATAATCTCTTACAAAAAACTTTCTGTATGGAATTTGTACAAAATACAAAGAACCGGAAATATGGAATCTTTTAAAAGAAATTCTCTGTGTGGAATTTTTAAAATATACATAGATCTGACCATGATCTGACGGAAGGTAATGTGCTGGCCACATACGATTTTTTTTTATTAACGTCGGTTTTGAACTGACGCTCAATACGAGCCGATCCCTTTGAATTTTAATTAGTAAATAACATACGGGATAATCCGAGAATACGTGACATAAAATGTTTGACACAGGAAAACAGTTTCTTTCAAATATTATCTGTACTGTAAAACTTTTTACGATGATGTATTTCATCGTGCATTTCAAAAGGTGCAGCGCCGCGCCGTGCGGGTGGGCAGGTTGTGCCCCGCGCAAAGGCACCTGACTTTGAGGGGCGCCGTTTCAAGACAGTAAAGTAAATAATAGTAAATTTTTATATAATTCTATTCGCTAAGACAAAATTACTATAAAACAAATTAACGTTATAGAATTGAACAATATATTTTTTAATTTGTTTGCTCTAGTAAAATAATTATCGTAGCAATCGGTTCGTTATTATTCTAGCATTGTTATTGAAATAATAACTATGAAAATGTTGATTACAACAATGAATATATTGATTATAACTCAAGAATATTGATTACAAGAATGAATCCCACAATGAATCCAATATTTAAATCCCTATTATCATTTTGCAAAGAATCAAATGCATATACAAATCTGAAAACTGTTTTAAAATTGTTGATTACAACAAACGATTTTGATTATAACCTATTGATTACAAGAATGAACAAGAATTGGTTAGGTGGAAGATCAGCCTTGGCTGAACCTCGCCTTTGAGGTATTTCGCTCAATAAAGTTTATTATTATTATTATTATTATTATTATTATTATTATCTAGGAAAATTTCATCAATATAATAAATCTAGCATTTTTGCAGAACAAAAAGTATAGTTTAAACTTTAATTTGTAAATTTTATATCATGAGGGTAAGGGGCGCTAAATACCCACGGAGCGGCCCTGAAAAGGAGCACGATATAATAACTGTATTCTTTTCCTTTTCTCAGTTCGTCTCAGCTTACTTCAGATAAACTCAGTAAATTGTTGTTCTTTTTGTCCCAACTAAGCTAAGCGGTACTGAGTAAGTGCACTTATGAAAGTTGAGGATTCGTGGTTGAAAATAAAAATGACATTCAATTTTAGAGTAAGAATTACTCTTTCTATATGTGCAACATTTTTTTTACCTCCCGTCATATTAAGGTAAGGGAAAAATTATATTAAAATATAATCCAAAACTTTTCAATTTTAGTATTTAAGACTATCATATCAAGGAGAATAACATAATAGATTTTACCTAAAATTAATAACCCGGAAGTGATAGTTTACTTGAAGCTCTGAACAGATTTTCGTGAAAAATATATTATGATATATTCAAAAACTTTTTAAATTTGGTATTTAAGGCTTTTATATTAATGAGAACGACATATTAGATTTTTTCTAAAATTGATAAACCGGAAATGACATTTTATTTGAGGCTCTGAATAGATTTTCGAGAAAAATATATTATCATATATTCCAAAACTTTTCAAATTTGGTATTTAAGACTTTTAGATTAATGAGAACGACATATTGGATTTTTTCTAAAATTGATAAACCGGAAATGATATTTTACTTGAAGCTCTGAACAGATTTTCGTGAAAAATATATTATGATATATTCAAAAACTTTTTAAATTTGGTATTTAAGACTTTTATATTAATGAGAACGACATATTAGATTTTTTCTAAAATTGATAAACCGGAAATGATATTTTACTTGAAGCTCTGAACAGATTTTCGTAAAAATATTTTATGATACTTATACCAAAATTTTTCAAATTTGGTATTTGAAACTTTTATGTTAATAGAAAGACATATTACATTTTTTCTAAAATTGATAAACCGGAAGTGGTACTTTACTTGAAGATCTGAACAGATTTTCGTGAAATATATATTATGATATATTCCAAAACTTGTCAAATTTGGTATTTAAGGCTTTTATGTAAAGGGGAGCAACATATTAGATTTTGGCTAAAATTGATAAACCGGAAGTGATACTTTATTTGAAGTTCTGAACATAGTTTCCAAAACTTTTCAAATTTGGTATTTAAGATTTTTATATTAATGAGAACTACATAATAGATTTTTTCTAAAATTGATAAACCGGAAGTAGTACTTTACAGAAAGTTATAAACAGATTTTTTTGAAAAATATTTTAAAACATGATCCATAACTTATCAAATTTTAAACTTAACATTTGGAGCTCTTAACAGATTTTCGAGGAAAAACATAATAAAATATAATCCAAAATTTCCTATTCCAGACTTTTCTATTTATTTGGAACAACAA
Source organism: Harpalus rubripes (assembly GCA_963082715.1). Lineage (NCBI taxonomy): Eukaryota > Metazoa > Arthropoda > Insecta > Coleoptera > Carabidae > Harpalus > Harpalus rubripes. Next base: position 16,469,621 of record OY720449.1, read on the forward strand.
ATTAGATTTTGTTTACAAATGCTCAACCGGAAGTGATACTTTACTTAAAGCTCATTGCTATTTGAAACATGGAATTGACAGGAGGTTATGTGTTGGCCACATCAGATTTTTTACCTTCCGTCACCTTTAGGTAAGGAAGGTATTGTCTTTGGTCAAAAAATTCGGTGGTGAGTTTTTAATGAATAAGCACGTTTTAAGGTCCCTAGAATACGATTTTACTATTTTTACGATGATGTCTGTATGTGTGTGTGTGTGTGTGTATGTATGTATGTGTGTCCGTGTGTGTGTGTGTGTGTGTGTGTGTATGTAACAAAATTTTCGTCTGCGATAACTCTAATACTACAATTCCAAAAATTATAATTCTTTCGTATTCTTCTTCCTTGCATCCATATGAAGAGCTGATTAGATTTTGGTTATAATTGGTCAACCGGAAGTACCTTCATTTGAAGATTTTAACAGTTTTTCTTGAAAAAATGATGTTAAATATCATTTTTTCACATTTAATGTTATTATAAATATTAAAGAACATTTTATTCTCTATAAGATTTGACTGCATTTTATACTTAATATTAAATGGATATAGAGTTAAAAAATTATAAAGAAATTAAATTTTATAAAGTAGACATAGCTATGAAAACAGCTACTATATTATGAAAATTCTGATTGAAAGATGTCAGTGTCAATTGACATATTCGTAGTATATTTGTGTTATATTATAATTTTACTCGAAATTTAGGATCTTTTGCTCGAAACTTTCTGTATGGAATTTTTATAAACATACAACTGTCGAAAGGTAATGTACGTATAAGAAATTTAGAATCTTTTACAAGGAACTTTCTGTATGGATTTTATAGAAAATACATAGGCATTTACGAAAATTCTACCGGTAGATACCGCATCTACCGACTGTGTTCAAAAACACGACTGGTAAAAAGTTACCGTGTTCGAAAATTGTACAATATCTACCAGATCCATCTACTGGATTCATGAAGAATCTAATCTCAAAAAAAATGTAGTGATGCAAAGCGAAGTGCACGCGCTAAAAGTGGAAATGTGTTCAAAGTATGACTGCTCAGTTTGTTAACTACATCAAATTTCAAATTTTCAATTTTTACCTTCCGTCACCTTTAGGTAAGGAAGGTATTGTCTTTGGTCAAAAAATTCGGTGGTGAGTTTTTAATGAATAAGCACGTTTTAAGGTCCCTAGAATACGATTTTACTATTTTTACGATGATGTCTGTATGCGTGTGTGTGTGTGTGTGTGTGTGTGTGTGTGTGTGTGTGTGTGTGTGTGTGTGTGTGTGTGTGTGTGTGTGTGTGTGTGTGTGTGTGTGTGTGTGTGTGTGTGTGTGTGTGTGTGTGTGTGTGTGTGTGTGTGTGTGTGTGTGTGTGTGTGTGTGTGTGTGTGTGTGTGTGTGTGTGTGTGTGTGTGTGTGTGTGTGTGTGTGTGTGTGTGTGTGTGTGTGTGTGTGTGTGTGTGTGTGTGTGTGTGTGTGTGTGTGTGTGTGTGTGTGTGTGTGTGTGTGTGTGTGTGTGTGTGTGTGTGTGTGTGTGTGTGTGTGTGTGTGTGTGTGTGTGTGTGTGTGTGTGTGTGTGTGTGTGTGTGTGTGTGTGTGTGTGTGTGTGTGTGTGTGTGTGTGTGTGTGTGTGTGTGTGTGTGTGTGTGTGTGTGTGTGTGTGTGTGTGTGTGTGTGTGTGTGTGTGTGTGTGTGTGTGTGTGTGTGTGTGTGTGTGTGTGTGTGTGTGTGTGTGTGTGTGTGTGTGTGTGTGTGTGTGTGTGTGTGTGTGTGTGTGTGTGTGTGTGTGTGTGTGTGTGTGTGTGTGTGTGTGTGTGTGTGTGTGTGTGTGTGTGTGTGTGTGTGTGTGTGTGTGTGTGTGTGTGTGTGTGTGTGTGTGTGTGTGTGTGTGTGTGTGTGTGTGTGTGTGTGTGTGTGTGTGTGTGTGTGTGTGTGTGTGTGTGTGTGTGTGTGTGTGTGTGTGTGTGTGTGTGTGTGTGTGTGTGTGTGTGTGTGTGTGTGTGTGTGTGTGTGTGTGTGTGTGTGTGTGTGTGTGTGTGTGTGTGTGTGTGTGTGTGTGTGTGTGTGTGTGTGTGTGTGTGTGTGTGTGTGTGTGTGTGTGTGTGTGTGTGTGTGTGTGTGTGTGTGTGTGTGTGTGTGTGTGTGTGTGTGTGTGTGTGTGTGTGTGTGTGTGTGTGTGTGTGTGTGTGTGTGTGTGTGTGTGTGTGTGTGTGTGTGTGTGTGTGTGTGTGTGTGTGTGTGTGTGTGTGTGTGTGTGTGTGTGTGTGTGTGTGTGTGTGTGTGTGTGTGTGTGTGTGTGTGTGTGTGTGTGTGTGTGTGTGTGTGTGTGTGTGTGTGTGTGTGTGTGTGTGTGTGTGTGTGTGTGTGTGTGTGTGTGTGTGTGTGTGTGTGTGTGTGTGTGTGTGTGTGTGTGTGTGTGTGTGTGTGTGTGTGTGTGTGTGTGTGTGTGTGTGTGTGTGTGTGTGTGTGTGTGTGTGTGTGTGTGTGTGTGTGTGTGTGTGTGTGTGTGTGTGTGTGTGTGTGTGTGTGTGTGTGTGTGTGTGTGTGTGTGTGTGTGTGTGTGTGTGTGTGTGTGTGTGTGTGTGTGTGTGTGTGTGTGTGTGTGTGTGTGTGTGTGTGTGTGTGTGTGTGTGTGTGTGTGTGTGTGTGTGTGTGTGTGTGTGTGTGTGTGTGTGTGTGTGTGTGTGTGTGTGTGTGTGTGTGTGTGTGTGTGTGTGTGTGTGTGTGTGTGTGTGTGTGTGTGTGTGTGAGTGTGAGTGTGTGTGTGAGTGTGTGTGTGAGTGTGTGTGTGAGTGTGTGTGTGAGTGTGTGTGTGAGTGTGTGTGTGAGTGTGTGTGTGAGTGTGTGTGTGAGTGTGTGTGTGAGTGTGTGTGTGAGTGTGTGTGTGTGTGTGTGTGTGTGTGTGTGTGTGTGTGTGTGTGTGTGTGTGTGTGTGTGTGTGTGTGTGTGTGTGTGTGTGTGTGTGTGTGTGTGTCTGTGTGTCTGTGTGTCTGTGTGTCTGTGTGTGTGTGTGTGTGTGTGTGTGTGTGTGTGTGTGTGTAACAAAATTTTCGTCTGCGATAACTCTAATACTACAGTTACAAAAATTATAATTTTTTCGTATACTTCTTCGTTACATCCAGATGAAGAGCTGATTAGATTTTGGTTACAATTGGTCAACCGGAAGTACCATCATTTGAAGATTTTAACAGTTTTTCTTGAAAAAACTATATTAAATATAATTTTTTCACATTTGATGTTATTATAAATATTAAAGAATATTTTATTCTCTATACGATTTGACTGCATTTTATACTTAATATTAAATGGATATAGAGTTAAAAAAATTATAAAGAAATTAAATTTCATAAAGTAGCTATAGCTATGAAAACAGCTACTATATTAAGAAAATTCTGATTGAAAGATGTCAGTGTCAAGTGAAATTGACATAGTGTGTTTGTCATAATTTTTACTGGAAATATAGGATCTTTTGCTTTCTGTATGGAATTTGTATAAAATACATACAACTGCTTTAAGGTAATGTACAAGAAATAGAATATTTAATTTAATAATAATAATAAATCTTTTAATTCTGCAGATACATTATACCGTATATAGAAACCGTCACAAAATAATAATTTTCTGTATGAAATTTGCATCAAATACATGCAACTGCCGGAAGGTAATGTACAAGAAATAGAATATTTAATTTAGCAACGAACTTTCCGTATGAAATTTGTACAAAATACATAGAACTGACGGAAGGTAATGTGCTGGCCACATCAGATTTTTTATAATTAAATACAATGAGTGTCTGCTCGCGAATCTGGGGAACCGGGTTCGATTCTGACTGAGGCCAAATATTTTAAATGGCACAAAATTGACTTCTGTGGTGCACTCTCCACGCCAGAAATGAGTGCCCGTGAGGTGACGCCTGGTAAACGCCCACACGGTACAAATATGTCATCATCATTACCGAATTCTGTGTACAAAGCAGATTGGCACACCCAGCAATGGGTAATATGCCGTGAAGATATATTTATTTATTTATTTAAGTACAATGAAATATTAAATGTTTTTTAAATTGTTTTTCCAGTTTTTCATTGGTTTGTATCTTTCGGACGTCACAGGCAGAGTAATTTCACGTCAATTGAAAAAGTATACTTTTAAATTACTACTGCGCTTAATTCAGAATTTTGAACAGAAAGTCATATCGAATTTCAGAAGAAAAAAGATGTTATTTTTTACAGTACCTACCTCATTTTATAAATATTTTTTCTACTTCCACTTGAAAAAATTATCATTTCTTTACATTCTGGAGAATGGATATGTAGGCAATACTAGTTACTGAACGGATATAATTTCATATCCATTCTATGATGGATATGAAATCCACGAATCACAAATCACGTAAGTCGTGTAACCTAGGCAACTGTCTATTCATTTATTCCAAGATTATGAAGAAGAACGATAGAAATGTCACATTTTACATTTCAATGTTTAGAAGGGAATATTTTTGGTATAAAAAGAGATTTCAATAATTTAATAACAATTAACTGAATTATATTATGAATTAGTTGTGAGGATTGAAAAGGAACGTACAAAAAAATTGGAATCAGAACAGTATGAAAAGTCACATTTGACAAGTCAATGTTATTCATTTTAGATTTAGCAATAATTTCAGAATATAGAAAAAGAGAGTGAAAGATTTAATAATATTTACATGAAGTGTAATCATAAGCTAAATAAATTAGAAAAATCGTAAATAATAAGTAAACATATTGAAAAATTCTCGGAAATGCAATCAAGATAATATATTTATTTGATTATGCCGACGTTTCGATTATACTATGATCATCCTCAGGGTTTTTCTCCTGCATCATTTTCCCAGTCGATCATCGTTACTCCAATTAATTAAAAATGTTCAATAAAATTTCAAATATCTATAGTTGTATTTTCCTTCTTTTCGTTAGTCGTAGAAAAAGTATGCTGTACAACTCGAGTGGAATGTCCAAATCTACTCTTGTTGTACAAACTATTATTCCAGTCTAGTTTGAAACGAAATTTTAAAATTTTGAAATAGGTCATTCTAGCAACAACTGAATAAATTATTGTAGTTAAGTGTGACAATCTGGTAATTTCGAAAAATAATGGTATGACTAACAATATTAATTTAATAGATTCTTTTGATGAAATTTTAATTAAACTATGTACTTATTACAAAGCTTAAATAGGAAAATATCTGAGCAACGATCGTCTTTAAATTTCAATTAAGTTTGAAGTGTCGGTGTTTGCTGTTCATGAAACTAAATTCTAAATTCCATGTTATTTTAGTAGGTAAACATAGAACATGATTCCATGTAGTACCTGTAGCTCCAGGTAATCGAAAATTAGCAAACAACGCGTAGCTCTTGTTTAAAACAAAGAAAAAAGTTTCAGAGCTTTTCGTGCAGTTGATGCCTAGAATTTGAAATGAACTTTATTGGGACTAAATGCGTTATGTGACATATACCCAGAAGCCTGATCCATAAAAACTTTTGCTCTTTGCATTTTCAATTTTGCGAATGTCAAATTTAATATAGCAGTTCATTTCACGTAAGAAAATAGCGTTGGTTTAGATAGGGAAATAAATTCTGATCTTTGATTGGTCAGAATGGACGCCTAGTTTACAAAAGCGAAAAAATATTAGCAGTCAGAAAATTTAAAGAATTAAGTGACATTTAATCATGTTTTTGGTTTCAACGTTATAATTTTTTAATATTTAGGTATGATACATACAAATAAAAATCTGATGTGGCCAGCACATAACCGCTCGCCAGATATTTTACCTGGTTGTACGCATAAAACAAAAAAATATTTTTAAATACAAATACATATATTCATGTCTCATTACAAAATAATTCTCACATATATTTGCAAAATCTATGGGATATTTTAATATAAATTATGTACAATACATACATTTTCTTTATATTCAATATCCTGAAATTTTCTTTTTCTACTTTCCTTTTCTTTTTCTTTATATTCGTCATTTTTTCGCAAATTCCTTTTATATTCTTTTTACGTATATACTTTTGCGTTGTTAACTTTCTTTTTATTTTCATAATCTTCATAATGAGGTACAAATATTATTGACAGTGGCATACAAATATTTTTGACAGTGACATTTATGTGTCAATTACAAACATTTGCCTTGAAGTAGTTTGATCTGAGATTTTTTACATCAAATTATTTTATATGCATTTCTTTATCTCTAAATCTATAGAAGATATAATAACGAATTTATATTTGTCGAATAAAGAATGTAACGTTCTTTAATATAAGTATTTACATAAATTTTCGATAAATAATATTTAGATCATTGTTACCAAACCTAAATCAACTCTTCCCATTATTGTTAGATTGAGGAATCCGTAGTTAAAAATGTCTTTAGTCTTATAGTACTTGAGAAAGCGTGGATCCAACATCCACACACACGGACATCATCGTAAAAATGTTATAATCGGATTTTAAGGACCTTAAAACGTGCTTATTCACTAAAATCTGGATATGTGATTTTTAGCATGAATTCAATAACTCTCTTAGCGAGAGGTAAAAATACAGTGTGTTCAAAAAAATTCTTATTTCAGAGTAGGCTATGAACAGTGAAACGTATGTCTATTCATTATTAAATTCAAAAGTCAAATTGATCTTAAAATGTAATTTTAAGGAGAAAAGACAATAAAGAAGGATACGGTATATTGACATTCGCCGTTTCCTAATTTGTTTCCATTTCTAAAATAAGATTCAAGAAGAAAAGCTTTGATTTCTGTAGATAACATTTTTGATAATCTCATGTCAAATTGACATTTAATTAAATATTTTTTTGTGCAACCGAACGCGAAATTAGCATTTCGCAGCCGCAATACAGGCCGCGAAATTAAATTTCGCAACCGTTGTTATGGTAACGGCCGCGAAATTAGGTAAACAATCACTTTGACATTTGAGAATTGCATGGTTTTGTTTATCAAATGTTAATCCCATAGCCACCTTGAAAGCTAACTTTCTATTTACAATGAAACTGTTTAAAATTAATAAAATTTATAATTACATATTTTTTACGGTTGCACAAAAAATATTGTGTACACCTTGTCCGCGAAATCCTTTAGCGCCCTCGAGATTGTTTTGCCTCGGCCGCAAGCGGCCTGGGCGACAATTTTTCTCTCGGTCCGCTAAAGAGTGATTTCGCGGCCTTGATATACAAATAACTATTAAATTGACATACGTTTCTTTGTTCAAAGCCTATACTCCAAGTTAGGATTTTTTTGAACACACTGTATTTAGTATCGACAAAGTTTGGTTTCACGAATTTAAATTATTTATTAGACAACATAATAGTCCTTAATTTGAGTAATCTTTCATTATAGTACTTGGACCATAATGAATCCATTAGAGTACTCAGTATCATAATGACCTAATAACGTTGCGATCCTTATAACATAACTATTATTTAATGCATATGAAAACGGAAGGCTCTCAAGCGCCATCTCCTATTTTCTTACGTGAATTGAAGTATAGGTTTATAATTTATGTAAATAAAAAAAAAATTGTACCAATGCTGCAACTAAATTTGTAAATGAAAACTGCTCTATGTTTAAAATTTTAAATAAATGTACACACCTAATCTACGTCTCCGTCGAGAAATTGAATTTTATACAAAAAATGAAAAAGAAAATAAGAATATTCAAGCGTGAACAAATAATTTTTTTATTCAAATATGTCGGCTTAGCACATTATGACAGCAGGCCATATTTTTACGTCTTTTTACGGCGTGAAAAGTGTCAGTCATAATTTTTGTTTTCACAAGTCCCTCGTTTGTCAAACGTACATTCCAACACGAATTTCAGAATACTTCGTATTTCCAATTCGCAATACGCAGTTGTATATTTGTATAAAGTCATGTTTTTCGTATATCTGACCTCAAATACGTCCGTGGTCTCAAGGGTTGTAACATAGTTTAGAAATTCCGATCGAAGAACCGGGCCAGAGATCTCAATACTGTAAGATTGGACATTGCTTTTTATGAAAACAGGTTTAGAGAGAAATCATATATTGCTATATCCCATTATCGTTTTGATAGTATGTATGTTCTGAATACGGTGTTTAAATAACGTTCATGATACTTCAGTTTTAATTAACGCAGCATTGTTTGTTTGTATTTAGTGTATGTACCTCAATGATTAAATAGGGTGAACCACTAACTTGTAATGGCCAACCGTGATTGTTGAATTTTTAATTGAATTGTATATTGAAGTGCACGTGCAATTTATTTGCGGTCGTTATAAACAAGCTAAACTGTGCTCTTATACCAAATAGCTGTATTGTATTTTATACGGAACTATAGACTGTAAATATATTACTTGATTATGTTGTTTTAAGGTGATTCTATCATTATAAGCATTTACTAAAGTGTTTAATGAAGTTTAAGGGAGTTATGTTTCATTAGGTTTTTTAACATGTATTTTTTTAAAAAAGGTTAAACAGCGCAGCGGTAATCAGAGCTATTTGAAATCAAAATATAGCGAAAATACAGTGGCAATCGAGGTGGCAATATAGGAATACTGTTTCACAAAGGGGTTTTTTTCGTAGTAACTCATAAAATAAAGGGTAGATTTGTTCAAAAAGCAACCTAACGACAGTTCAAGTTACTTGGGTGTAGTGCACGAGACTGTCATGATATAAATACTTTAATGCTTTTACAACTATTACAAAACATTCGAAGATGTTAGACAGTGTGTACATTCTATGTTGTTTATTGTATTTTTCGTGGTACCAGCGAATTAAACTTAAATATAGAGTGCTCTAGAATGGTTAAAAGTTCCGCCTCGTTCTGATTTTTTGTTTGCGGCATAGTTGTGATAGTGAAATACGATTGACAGATTGTATTGGCGTACATATTTCCGTTCATTTTCATCATTCCTTGCAGTAAGAATATATACTTCCAAAATAAACTTATGTTCTTCCATAAACAACCATTCTAACGTAATGATTTGAATAAATAACAGTTTAATTATAAAGGTAAAATCAAACTAATGTCAAAAAATTCAAATACATAACACCGCTGTCATTTCCAAATGTCGGTAATATATGAAACATAATTTGACATTACCGGTAAATTGATACCAATTTTTTTCCGTGAAAGATAATTTTTATCATAATTAGAACTTTTTCAAGCATATATATATATATATATATATATATATATATATATATATATATATATATATATATATATATATATATATATATATATATATATATATATATATATATATCTATTGAAAGAATTTTTCAGAAGTTATCATTTTCTTTCAATCTAAGTTATCTGTGTTTGATGTTATGTTACTGACTATTCCACTCATAAATTTATAAGCCAATCCAAATTCAGGATTCTACCTAGTTACCAAGTTTAATTTCGACAAAACGTCACAAAAAAATTTTCGCACCCTTTAAGTCAATAAGATGTTGTATTGTTACAAGAAAGTGAGTTTTGATAAACGAATTTTTTTTGACGTTTTAGAAACATAGGCTCGTACCATGATCACGGTTTTAACTAAAACGCTGTTTTAAAAAAATATCAAATTTCATTATTTGATAATAAATAATATCAAATTTATCAAAATATGATTTTAAAGCAGAACATATTTTGTATTGAAACAAATATTTTTTAAAAAATCGTTCTTTAAACATAAGGGCGAAATTAAATATTAAAATTTAAATTTGACATTTCTTAAAACAGCGTTTTAGTTAAAACCGTGATCGTGGTACTAGCTATATTGTTTACATACCTGTCAAAGTGTATATATTTTCAGTGTTCAGTTTTTATTAAAAACGAGTCGATTCAGACAGGAATCTATTTAAAACGTTGAAAAAGCAAACTTATTTTGGAAATAGTCATCCGAATACCCGTGGTTAAATTTTATCCTGGAAAAATTTTCCGATTGCTTTATTCCAGCCTGTTGCCAATTTATCTCGTGATATTGATCAAAAATCACTCGTTCGACAACTCGTAATTTTTTTGCCAATGCCACTCGATTAATTGCTAGGGAACTAGCTCTCGTAACAATCTGATGAAAATTTTTCCGGCAATAATTTACCACTTATGATATTATGATTTATTTGGGAACTTCAGGTTAGATTGTCCTAGGAATGTAAATGAAAAATTCCGTTGTTAGCTCTAAATAATGTTATAACTGCTTCCAAAACAGAAAAAATATGTGAATCCAGAACCTTCCTATGTCTAGTAGGCAGGGCCGCTCCCTGCGGGTGGACAGGTTGTGCCCCGCACAATGGCGCCTGACATTGGGAGACGCCGTTTCAAGATAGTATAGTAACTAATAGTAAACTTTATAAAATGCTCTTTTTCGTAAACACAAAATTTATACAACTTACAAATTAACGTGATTGAAGTGAACAATATATTTTTAAATTTGTTTCCATTAGAGTTTTAGTTATAAGGAAAATAAATATCGTACCAATCGGTTTGTTATTTTTTAGAATTGTTATACTGAAATAATAACTGTGAAAATGTTGATTACAACAAAGAATATATTAATTATAATTCAAGAATATAATGATTACAAGAATGAATCCAATACTTAAATACCTACTAGCATTTTACGAAGAATCAAATGCTTTATGATATACATTCAAATCTGAATTCTTAGTGAAATAATTTTATTTTTATTTTCTACCGATATTGAATTTCCCTTATTTATTATTGAAAATTAAAAAGTAAAAGAAATATCCTGTTTCACGGATAATTTTCTCTCATTGTTATATTGCGAACTGTAACTATTAAATTGTTGATTACAACAAACGATTTTGATTGTAACCTATTGATTACAAGAATGAATCCAAGACAATTTCATCAATATATTAAATCTGGCATTTTTGAGGAATAAAAAATATTTAATTGCAAATTTTACATCATGGGGGGAGAGGCGCTAACATATAACTTTGCACAAAGGCGCCTTATACCCACGCAGCGGCCTTGCTAGTAGGATGCTCTCTAAGCATAGGAAGGTCCTAAGTTCAAATCCCGGCGAAATGTTCTTTTGTATTAAATTAAATTATAATGAAAATTGCGACGACGATAATAATTTTTCAATTTAATGGACAGATTTGAGTTTCAGTGCTAAGAAAGTACTTAATTATGAATAAATTTCAAAACTTGTAATTTCATTAATAAATAGATTACTTTCCCTTCCAAAGCTTTCATTATTCTTTTGTATTATCCTGGAGTGAATTATTCAACTCATTTTATATTTATGCTAACCTCAACGAATAATAAATTTATTCGTAAAGTTTATGGGTAATCCTTATTCTTATTTATGAAATTCAGGGAAACAGGACTCTGTTTATGTAGTATAATAAGACTGAATATATAATATTATGAGCTAAGTTTCATATTTACAAACAGCTAATGTAGGAATTTGTACCACCAACGCTTTTAAATTAATTAAAATGAAACATAAAACTTGGTATAAGTATATGTGCAGTGTAATATAAAAAAATGTTTATTATAGTTCACGTTTTCCAGATGTTTACGGAAAACGTTTTTGCGTCTCGCGATATGTGAAATTTAATTTTTCGAACCAGGAATTTGAAAACAACGCAGTAAAAATAAACTATTTTATGTCGAAAACAAATATGTGTATTTGGATCTGCTATCGTGCTATCTCTTAATGTTCTACAAAAACATAAAAATTTATATTACTGTCATATTGTAGAACTTTATATTTATTAACCAATAAGGTGCATTCACAAATGAAAATTTGGCCGCATATTATGTAACGACTCCATTCACACTTCCGAATTTAAGGTCTCTAAATCCAAATTAAAATGCTAAACATTGCAAGGTCCAAACTTTAGGTTTATGATTTAGTTTGACGTTACAAACTTCACCAATGAGAACGAGACTGAAATGATATAGATATATACACCTATCTTTATTTAATTTCCACTTGGTGGATTCGGCTTTTTAAACAAATGCGAGAAGAACATGGAGACTGCCATAACTTAATTGCCGAAATATAACCAATAATGCCAAGCGAATAACAGTTCCACGGCGCACAGGTGTCTTTTCGAGTACTGCTCTACCGATATTTTAATTTTGTTTTTGAAGCATTTACCTAGATGTCTGTACATATCAAAACTAATTTTCAGATAATTTAAACTTTCATTTATGATTGACTCACTTAAACCTAAACAAAAACCATAAACCTAATTTTTATTTGTGAATGCACCTATAAAGTAAGCAAATTATATATTATTAAATTTACAAAATAACCCGGTTAATTTTGGTTACTTCTAATATCTAACCGTGGTTATGATTTATGGTAAACCAAAGCAATTTGTTACAAAAACAAGCAGAAGTATTTTGGATGCAGTATTAATAAATCAACTACTTTAGATACCTTTTTACTTCCTTGTACAAAGTAAAGGAAGTATTGTATTCGCGAAAAATTTCGGTTTCCAGATTTCAACGGAAATATCCATTTTGGCCATCCCTGAATCCATTGTGACTAATTTCGTCGTGACGTCTGTACGTACGTATCTCGCATAAATCAAAAACGGTAAGCCGTAGAAAGTTGAAATTTTGTATTTAGGACTTCTACAACATCTAGTTGTGCACCTCCCTTTTTGGTCATTACATAATTTCCAGAAATGGTACTTTATTTGAAGCCTATAATAGATTTTAATGAAAAACTATATTAAAATATAATCCAAAACTTTTCAAATTTAGTATATAAGACTTTTATATCAATTGGAATAACATAGCAGATTTTGGTTAAAACAGGCTAATCGGAAGTGATATATTAACTGAAGTTGTTAACAGTTTTTCTTGAATAAAATGGTTTCATTTTTATTTTAGAAATAAATGCTTCAAATAAGAGTATTAGAGAATTACATTCTGCGTCTAGCACATCAAGTATTATTAAATTAGCCCTTTGTATAAGCGAGATATGTAAATTTAAAACATAAAATTTTTGGTTTTTGTAATGAAGCTTGCTATGGATTAGGATAAAAAATAACAAAAAAAAAAAATAGATGTTAATGTCAAATTACGTCAAATACGTGCAATTATAATTGAGTCTATACTCCATATTAGTCTTGCGTACAAGGAAGTCGTGTGGTGTCAACATTAGATTTTTTTGGAAATACTAATGTTAAGTATTGGGTTCATAGCGTTTTTTGATCCTAGAGCATGAATGCCTTAGAAAACAATTTGCTAGGCATTATGTCAATATTGTTTTAATGTTATATTGTGATAAGGCGAGGGTAAGAGCAATAACAGATAAATAACTTTTTTTAAACTTTTCTAAATTTTAGTTTCAATAATCATATTTTAACTCTGTTTATCTAGCGTTTTTTGATCCTAGAGCATGAATCCCTTAGAAAACAATTTGCTAGGCATTATGTCAATATTGTTTTAATGGTGTATTGTGATAAGGCGAGGGTAAGAGCAATAACAGATAAATAACTTTTTATAAACTTTTCTAAATTTTAGTTTCAATAATTATATTTTAACTCTGTTTATCTATTTCAGTAAAAATTCAGTTAAGAAATTCTTATCGTAGTATGATAGTCACGACATTTGTTTGTTGATCATTTAGTCTAGAAATTATTATGTGCGTGACTTTGAATGCCCTAGACCAGGGGTCGCCAAACTTTCTAGCCTTAGGGCCATACTTATTACCCTAGTAAGTTCCGAGGGCCAAAACCAGTGCTAAATTTGAATAAAATTAAAAATGTAAAGAACAATGCGCCGCAGGCGATTTTTTTTTAGTTCAAGGTCAAATATCTTTAAATTGAATATTTATTCTGGAATGCGTAACGCGTAACTGCACTTTTTAACCCTCATTCATGTGACAGAATAAATAAAAATACGCATCTGAAAAAAGTTATAAATAATTTAATAATATTAATACGTAAAAATAACAATAATTATTTACCGCAAAATAAAATTTCAATACAGTTAAAAAAAGAAAACTTAGAACATGTTCATGGTACTACTTACTTGTGTGAGAAAACATTCTCCAAAATGAAGTACACGAAGAATATTTACAGATCTAAGTTAACCGAAGAGCATCTTAAATCTTTTTTAATAATTGGTACAAGTAAAATTAGTCCACAACTACAAACTATTGTCAGTAAAAAATCACAATTACATCTCATTAGTATTTTTTACAAGTGAACAGCCCGCGGTTTCATTCGCGTTAATTTAGCTTTTCCGTTCCTGAGGGATTTTCAGAATAAAAATCATATGTGTGATTCAAGATATATACATTCCAAACATCGATAGACATACATATACGATACTCTTTACACCAACATAACTACCGAGGTTGAAACCGCGGGATGTTCACTAGTTTATAATATTAGTAGGATTCATTTCACTTATTTGTTAATTATTATGCTTAAGTTAAATTTTCTGCGTATTATACTTGTCATTAATCTTTACCTAACAAGTAAATAAAACCGAGTTATTATCATTCTGTGTTTTTTTAACCAACTTATCACCGCAACAATAACAACAATAAGCCATTAGCTGTCGCGGGCCGGATTGGTGACATTGGTCATTAGCTGTCGCGGGCCGGGTTGATGACACTGGCGGGCCGAATTTGACCCGCGGGCCGTAGTTTGGAGACCCCTGCCCTAGACTATGCATCCTGTACCCCTAAGATAATCCTGTCCTGAAGATTTGTTTTTAAGAGTTCGTAGCGTCGTGAAGACGTTAGTTGCCGGAACATGTAGTGTTGCTTTAGTTTTGGGGCGCGTGCTAAATGCCCGCCCGCTGAGTTACGGAATGTAACATGTTAGGCTATGTTTAATTAATAATAATGTAATCTTAAATCATTTAAAAAAGATTAGTTTTTTATTCAGTAAATCTGCAAACAAGTAATGTCCATGTCCGTAATGTAAGTGTTCATTCAAGTGAAAAGTGTATGTGTGTTCTTCCTTATCACCAGTCAGTAAGAATAAAGTGTGTCATCGTTGGAGTAAAACAGTAAGCAGCAGCAGAAGACGGAGTAAACAGGAATAAGCAGTAGCATCATCAGCAGCTTAAGAAACACCCCTCGTTTTACAATTGTTTCATTACAAATTTGTGCAATAGATAATAGATGTGTGAATTGTCAAAAGCAAATGCAGTGGAAAGTTTCCGACATATCCTTTTATTTGAGTTTAAGAGAGGAATTAAGGAATCGGATGTCGCTAAAACTATTTGTGTCGTTTACGGAGATAACGCCATTGGAAATGTACAGCACGAAAATAGTTTTCTCGTTTCAAGGAGCCATTTTGGGTTCATGACTTCTTCACCAGCGGATTTCTTCAGACTGGGATTTAAAAAAACTGTCAGATCGTTGAGAAGCAATCGTAAATAATGAGGGAAAATAAGATTGTATTTTATTTGTTGAAAAATAAATAAATTTTGAATAAAAACGCTATTAACCTGATGCTAGTGGTAAATTCTATATTTCGTTTGGAAGTTATTTATACTGGCATAAAATTTAAAAGAAGAGAAATATAGAACATTTAATAGAAATTATCGGCATATGTAACTTTTTTCAGTATTATAATTCTATTGTATCATTATAACTCTCAATTGATGTTGCAATAGGCTACTTGCGTGGTAGTGAAAATTTGATATCTATCACTAAATACCTAAAGTAAAGTTGAAAACGTATGTAAAAATATAAATTTTATTTTAGAAAAATGATTTATTTTTTAATAAATTAAGAAAGAAGATTTTCTTTGACGTCATTATTTTGAAATGGAGAAAGGGATGCTTATTTAAGAATGTAACCTGTAAATGGCGAGCGAGTGCGAGTTTTTAATTTGATTTTGACATTATTTCATTTTTCTGTCACTGTCTCTCTTCTTTATTATTTACAATTTACGTGGTTTCTGTTACTTTTATTATGTATTTCGATTTGTTAAGCAGGCTTTGGAAGGATACTCGTACAAGATTAAAATAACAAACGAAAATATTAACCTCCAAACTATTATTCAAACGTCAAACAGATGATCTGTCGTATTTAAAGGCGATTTCGGGCGACATACCCGTTCACTTCTTCGGATCAGTTACGGTCACATGCGGTATGCTATGGTCAGTGGTGGCGCCAAAAATCAATGGTTCACTTGTTGACACCGTGCTTGGAGGTTATGTATATTCTGCGACATTTAATACTGTCAAAAATAGTGTCTGACAATTAAAATGCATTAACGGAGAAAGATAGTTTTTTCCATATTTATCCAAAAAAGAGTCAACGAAAATAATGTCACTCTGTTTGACATAAGACCACGACTCCGACTGTTTTGACTTTTGACATTTCAAAAAAATACATGATAAAAAGAGATAAAAATAGTGAACAGAGAGCTGACCCGACTAGCAAACCCGTTCAGCTGTGAGCACTGATCCAAGCATACCGGGTATGTTGTTCCTAGCGCCCGAATGTGTGAACGCACCTGAACGCAACATACCGCAAGTGAACGGTTGTCGCCCGAAATCGCCTTACATTACCTGCACATGCCGTTGCTATTGGACGCACCGATGTTATTGCTTTATGGCTATTCATTGGTTTGGTGTAATTTTACGTCATACATGGCGGTAATTTAAATATTAAAATTTCATTAACTATTTTCTGGCCAATTAATGAAAATTTTGCAAAAAGAAAAAATATGGGTAGTAAGTTTTTATTGCCTCTCAAAAATATTAAATAAAAAATGTCTGATTATGTATTTCATTTTATAAACTCTATAATTCATTGTCACCAACAATAGTTATTTGTATCACTAGGCAAGAAACTGAACATTTGCGAGACTGAACGCGAGGCCTGCAAATACGAGATCTCGCAAAACAGTTTCTGGGCGTGTGATACACAAGATTTTTTGTACCGACTTTTCCATAAATTTTTCGTATATTTCTCTACACTTTATTGTGTTACATAACCTAAAAAATGAACATATATTTTTATCGGTTTTGCATTGCAATTTTAATTATAATTACTTATATTTGAGCTTAAAATGCGTAATTATTTTATATCTATTGAAAATATAACATACAAATATTAGTTATATGTATTTTATTTATTATATTTTGCATATGTTTAATGACAGATGGGGGAAACTCAATCGTATCACGTGAAGTTAGTTGTAGTTATAAAACAAACTAGTCCTAAAGTTGGAACTTATAATTAATCTATACGAGATGTCAGTAATGACAGCATATTATTATTTTTATGACAAAATTTAGTTATTTAAGTTACAACAATTAAAGATTTAGCCCTAAAATTTGAAAACATTTTGCTAATTGTTGTGTTGAAAATAATCTTAAATTGATATATCACCATAACAGTAATGCCAACTCCTTTTGCCGGCCGAGGTCAGCAACAGCGCATTTCTGGACGATTTTGAGTTTTGTAATACTAGTCAAAATGGACGGAGGTACGAAAATATTATTATTGTTGTAATCAATGCGTTTCATTTGTGTTTTCAAGTTCAATTATACCAAGTACCTAGTAATGAGAGTTTTTGTACACATTATTGTGTTCTATGAGGGAACAATGTTTTTAATTTTGTTAAATGTTTTTAAATTTTAAATTAACCTGACACAAATACCAATTACCGCGTTAGTACTTATTTTACTACTTACGTATTGCCAAGCTCTGGTAATTAGAACTAGAAAAACTGTCATCCTTTATAAATTCTCTTTTCAAAATATTTTTTACAAAAAGAATTTTCCAGTAAACTTCCAATTCCAGAAATGGATCATCCAGGTTTAGCACTACTAATAAAAATATTAGACCATCTGCCGTGCAATTTCTCTGAAAGCCGTGCGCTCATACTGTCAGCAGTACTTTTCCTGAGTGATCGCTATGAAGTCATATTGATCACAAAATACTCGGACTCTCAAGCGAATATTTCCATCACTAAAATGTTTTTCGTTTGCCATTTGATGTCAACGAAACAAATGCTCTGAATTTACAAGCGATGGCGATTTTTAAGCTGATTTATAACTTTTGTTGAATGTTTTGGTTTTTATATTTCCAAACACGTTCGATATCACCATATCTGATTGTTGAGGCCTTTTATTTTTGTTTGTGAAACAAAGGGGCTGGAAAGTGTACATTATAGTCCATTTTCGATGACATTTATTGATACGACTTTTTGAAACACCAACTCGGGATGTATAAAATATTTATATATGAAAACGAATACAAAACTTTAGAAGTTGTAATATTTTCTATATTTTGCTTATATCCATAATTCAAATCATAATACATAAATACATTTTGAAACGAATACTATTTCAATATACAAGTTGTAAAAAAAATGTGTTTGCCATTCCTACACGATTGAATTGTTCTACGAAAATTTGAATTATTATACAGGGTGAAAATGAAATAAGTGCAATAAATTTAACCAGTAATGTAACTCGATGAGAGCTACAATATTTCTTACGTCTTTTAGATTTTGAGTAAAAATTCTTTAAATATTTGTTGCATATTTCGTTACCCGCCCATGGAGAACAAATGGCTGCTGCCGTATTCAAGTAGGATACAAACAGCTCAAAAATTGTCGGTTACCGGTTACACTTACAGTCATTAATTAATAGACGAATCAAGGGAAATAACATTATTATTAATTAATACGTAATAATACAATTTTTAAAATAAATAAATTTAAATGTTGGATAACAAAATTATATAGTTGTGTATTAAACCAGGATTTTAATCACCTGTGAATAGTGTGAATAGAGGAAGACAAGGAAGAGCAAAGCAAAAGCATAGTTATTAGGTTATGAGATGTTTATTTATCGTCGACAAATCATAATAGTTTAAATACGTTATTCAAAAAATGTAAGTACAAACTTTAGTCCATTTAAACGAGGTACATGAGTACCAATAATTAGTCGTCCATTTATTGTTCCCGCCCAAACCTTTTTTAATGAAAATTTTTACAGCATTTTCGTCTGTCGAGATGTGTATTGTCCATAATAAATACACCTTCCCAAGTAAATTTAGTCTCATTAATGAACATTATGAGCCATTCCCAAAATTGAAGTGTGTTATATGCTGAAAACATAGAACTTTTTGCACATGTTATGGATATAACTGTTGCTTTTTTTAAAATTCTCATATGTGACACTCCGTATTGTGATGTGATAAAGATGTACAAGATTAACAAATGTGCGAATATTAAGAACATAATGATTTGGTGACGATTTGGAAACGCTCCGTGTAAATGCGTCGGCAACTCCATGACACTGTCCTTGACACTGTCTTTATGTCAACCGTGATGTCACGTAAAATGTAGTACAGATACGAGTAAAAAAATAAATAAACCCTAGGTAAGTAATTACAATGTCTGTGTACTCGCATTTTGACAGAATTTTACCTTATAAACAAGTGCAGACACGTGATCAGCTGATTTGTGTGCACATGTCGTTTTGACAAGAACAGTGTCACTTGGACAAGACCAATGTTTTGACTTATTTTGATTTTGAACTGCTAAAATGTTATTAATGTACAATTTTCAGGCAGTAAAACACATGAAATTAAAAATAATAACTTTTCAACAGTTCAAAATTAAAATAAGTCAAAACATTGGTTTTGTCAAAGTGACATTGTCCTTGTCAAAATGACAAGCGCACACAAATCAGCTGATTCCTAGCACGTCAAGGACGCTCGAGTCACGTGTCTGCTCGCGCCCTATTGCCACTGCATTCAATTATCACAAAAATATTTGGAACGACTCGTCAATTTACGGGGTGGTAAAAATGCTAAAAAATTTGCGATTTCGAGAAAAAGTTATTTAGAAATATTGTTGCTCTCGATGAGTTGTATTACTGGTTAAATTTAATGCACTTATTTCATTTACACCATGTATATAAAATTTACTATAAAACACTTCATACTATATCTTTTCAACTTAAATTTCAGACAAAGTATCTTCAATTTCAGAAAAATTAAATTCAATTTCGGAAAAAGTAACTTCAATTTCAGAAAAAGAAACTTATTTCGGAAAAGGTAAATTCATATTTTGATATATTTTCTCTGAAATTGAAGTTACTTTTTCTGAAATCGAATTTACTTTTTCCGAAATTGAAATGAATTTTCTGAAATTGAAGATACTTTTTCTAAAAATGAAGTTGAAAGGGTAATGTTCAATTAAACATTTAAAATCAAAAAGACAGACCCGCTTCTTTACAAACTCTAGTTAAAGTGATAGATGACAGGTAGTAATATAAGTAGCAAAATTGTTCTTATCATCTATGGTTAGTGCTAACTGGAAGTTAAAACTGTTGTTCGCTTCATCACATCGCTTTTAACCATCACTTTAATACTTAACTAATAGTTAATAAACAGTCACTTTATAACTAGAGGTGGTATGCCAGGTATTTTCATCTCTGGTTAACCAGACTGTTTACTTAATTGTCAGTTAAAATGAAAACATTTTTGGATTTAACAAACAGTTAATTTAACAAACAGTTTAATCAGAAATGAAAATACCTGGCCTTAATTGCTATGTTTATGTTTCAAAGTGTTTACAAAAAAATCCTATTTTTTCATTTGTCATATTTTTATTCATTTTATTCAAATAGAGGTAAGGAACTCTCGGCAAAAACAACCATAGTCCAAATATTGAAATATGAGTTATAGTTTGTTTCAAGATATTTGCAAACGCACCTGCTTCTACTTACGCAGCGGATGGCGAATTTAATAGTATATTACGTAACGAGAGTTGTAAGAAGCATATTACGCATGAAGTGTAATTCCACGAATGCGTAATTGCATTACAACTCAAATTATGTACTATACTTTTTCTACAACCACTCATTATTTCTAAGTTAAAACAAAATTCAGATACATTCGTTATTGCAAATTTGACTGAAATATTTATTATTGTCATAATATTATATTAACTTAACAATATGAGTTATAGTTTGCTTCAAGATATTTGCAAACGCACCTGCTTCTACCATGGGTGTAACTAGAAAAAAATTCTAGGGGGGGCCAGGCCCTTTGAGTTCGAAATGCAAAGTAAATTGGAAGTCTCATTTTGTCGTATGTACGCATTAAAAATGTATTTTGAAAATCACTGTTCTAGAATATTCCAAAAATTATTGAATCCCATTAAATTCTAGAATATTCCGGAAAATTCTAGAATATTCTATAAGTTTTTGGCAATTTTAAATGAGTATATAAAAGGGGGGTGAGCTCAGTTTAGTTTTAAATAACGACACAAACAGATAGAACTTTCTGGAATTTTCAAAAATATTCTAGAACGTTAAAGAATTTTATGGAAAAGGAATTTCTAAAACGTTCTGGAACTTTATGAAAAATTCCAGAATTCTTTCGAAATTCTGAACTTTCTGAAACATTCTAGAACTCTCTGGAACTTTATGAAAAACCTTATTAAAGTTTTATGTGCATTTTAGATTATTTTTGAACATATAAGAAACTTTTCGAACTCTCCGGAATATTTAAGTATACCTATAATGTGGATTGTTTTGAAATTATCTACGTGAAAACTCCCAGGCATCGCTGGTTACTTTAGCTAGTGATTAAATACAGTGAATTTAAGAATAATGTGGTTAGGATGTAAAGTACAAAACGGTTATTTTATTGTTTAAAAAGAGCATAATTTGCCGAATAATTATTGCTTAATCAGAATTTTTCAAATCGAAAAATTACTAAATTATTTACTACTCACTTTAATTCCTGTCGATTAATCAATTTACACCACACCATTCACAAAATTATATCAATAATTAAAATATAAAATAATTACACAATATGTATTTTTTCCTAGGGGGGGGCATGGCCATTCTGGGGAGGGCCGGGCCCCCCCTGCCCCCCCCCTAGTTACGCCTATGGCTTCTACTTACGCAGCGGATGGCTTCTTAAATGGGTTTGATTGGTAACATGAGAGATTTTTAACAAAATATTTGAAATCCGGGACTTGAAATATTTGTCTGGAATTTAATGTATCACTTGAATTTTAAGAAATCCAGAACAAAGAATATGACAATACACCAAATTTGCACTAATCATAAATAAAAGCAGGTATGTATATTAATTAACGGGATTTTGAAAAAGTACCACTACGCCGTTTTCTCAAATTATGCTAATTCTCCCCTGACGTACAAGAACATAAATACCATGCTGTTTTGCGGTGTACTGCGTCATTACGAAGGCAGGTAGATTTGCAAATATCCTTCCTGAAACACATCATACATACTCGTACAGCGAATGTACTTCATTTTAAAGTTTGAGCGTTTCTACAAAAACGTTCTATAAAAATGTCTAATTATTATGTATGTAAAGTAAATTTTCTCATATGTAAACTGATCCTGAGAAAGTAAGAAAGCTAGAAAGTTTAGTTTTGATTACCTGTCCCAAATTTAAAAAAAAAAATCGGCTAAGGTTATTTTCGCTAAAAGTAGAGTTACTAACAACTAAAAATTTTACGAAATTTTACAATTTTTTTAAAGAAACGAAACAAAAACTAAATTTACTTGTAATCAATTCGGTTGCTGAATTGTGTTCGATTAAGAGTTTCGGCAAAAAATGACAGAGGTTATACTATTTTTTCTTTTATCTTGACTAAAAAACAGCTCACCCAAAAATAGTGTTATTTTTATATTCCGACCTGTATTTTTATATCCGGATAATCAATAACAATTAAGAGTGTAGGATCGTATCTGACGCAAACACTCAAATTAAAAATGTAATATCTATGATTTTTTATTAGAAAATAATGCATTTTGCTCTACAATCTCGTGGATAGTAGTTTGTTAGCTTTTAAAAATTGAATATATTTTATCATATCACCACTGTTTACGTTATCTATTATGATAGCTGATGGAAGAGAAAAATGTAATGTAAATAGAACGTGGTTTTATGCTACATTAAAATAAATGTAATTTAATACTTTGTATAAGAACTGAAAACAAGCAAAATCAAGATATAATTTAACTTCATCAAAACTTTTAGACTGTTTGAGAAGATTTGTATTTCTAATCGCTTTAAGGAAAACTAAGATGTAAAATACGTTACCAATCAATTCAGAATTTACATTTTACTGATTATCATGAATGTTCTTTCATTCAGAATCATCTAATCCTTAATTGATTTTTCATTAATTAATGAATTTTATAATTAAATCTTTTCTTGACTGCTAAATGTCTTGTCTTACATTTCTCAACATTCTTAATATTCATGGACATTAAGATAAATGTGCATTGCGCATACACGCTGTAATACTGCGAGTATATAGTATGATTACAATATTACAAATATACAAGTATACAGAAAAGCAAAGGAAGGCAAATAGAACCGAATAAGGAGTGGCACAATTTTAGTTTTCTTCTTTTCTGTAAAATCGCGTAGATGTTCTACAAATGGAAAAACATTTGCAGAAAAATCAGCAT
The DNA here is from genome assembly GCA_963082715.1 of Harpalus rubripes. NCBI lineage: Eukaryota > Metazoa > Arthropoda > Insecta > Coleoptera > Carabidae > Harpalus > Harpalus rubripes. Next base: position 16,493,099 of record OY720449.1, read on the forward strand.
ACATGAAAAAGTTCAGTTAGTTTTTAAGTTTTATTAAAAATTTTAATATGAAAACTGCTGTGCGAAAAACGAAATGGGTTTCTCAGAATTTTGACTCCAAAATCATTTAATCTTTTAATAAGAAAATAGAGAAAATGAAGGAAGCCTATTACCAGTAAATAATTTAATTAATAGTTTTTATAGTTTCTAGAAGTTTTAAAACTATTGGTATTGGATTATAAAATAAACGAGGGTGATTTAGGATTGACCCCTCTGGTGCACTCTCCACGCTAGCAATGAGTGCCCGTGAAGTGACGCCTGGTAAATGCCCGCACGGTACAAATATGTCATCATCATTACCGAAATTTGTGTAAAAATCAGATTGGCACACCCAACAATCGGTAATATGCCGTGATGATATATTTATTTATTTATTTTATTTATTTAGAATGATTGACAGGGAAAAACAATACTAGTGAACTGCTCAAAATGCATAATGACTGGTGAATTTAATAGTATATTACGTAACGAGTGTTGTAAGAAGCATATTACGCACGAAGTGTAATTCCACGAATGCGTAATTACTTTACAACTTGTGTAATATGTACTATACTTTTTCTACGACCACTCATTATTTCTAAGTTAAAACAAAATTCAGATACATTCGTTATTGCAAATTTGACTGAAATATTTATCATGTCATAATAATATTAACCCAACAATCAGTTCTGCCAACTTAAATTTGTTTGTCGTTACATAACAGTGTTATGTAATGAAAGTTCATTATGTAACACTATTCGTAATTGCGAACTTACATTGTTAGTAGTCTGTTCTGTATAATGACCCACTTACAGTAGTGGTAGTAGAAAAACTTGTTTTCATTTTCTTGGTTTCTTAACAGTTTTAACGAGAAATTTCAAGATATAAGTAGCAATAGCTATAACCTCCGAGCATATACTGACTAAAGAGGTAATTCCCTATGCCAATGCATGTTGTGATCGGAAAATATGCCGAAGGGGGATTTGCGGGGCTGGAAGTCATGGTGTATTGCGGGCAGCGTTTTGTTTTGTTATATGTCACTATGTCACTCACTGCTTGTCATTTGCTGTAACCTAACCCTTTTTTATATTGTAATACGGTTTTATACCGTGTTGTGCCAAATAGCAATGAGAAATACAAAGAAAGTACAGATATTTTGTTTCATATGTAAGTAATTGGGATTTTTTTGACATATAATATAATAAACAAAGTGTAACTTTTAGGTTTCCCGCTAATAATGACGTGAGAGAAAAGCGACTGAAATTTATTGGAAATAAAGATGATTTACATATTTCAAAAACAGCAATTAGTCATACTTTGTAAAAAGGAAGTACAAATATTAAGATAGTACGCAGCCCGCAATAAACCACGGCTTCCGTCCCCGTAAATCTCCCCTTCCGCATATCTTCCTATCACAACAAACACCGTAAGGCGGTCTCTAGTCAGTATATGCTCGAAGGCTAACACTTGTTTTCGTTTTTATGGTTTTCATAAATTATTAATAAACGTCAAACGCCAATTTGACAAGGAAAAGACAAATTAAATAATTAATGTTTATTCGAATAAAATACGTGTCTCTATTTAAAAAAAAAATATTATGATGGAAATAGTTACAAAAGAATACGAAATTTATTTTCCATAAGTCAAATTGACATTTGGATATAATTTATGAAAACCAGAAGAACGAAAGTATCATGGCTATTGCTACAAAAATAAATAAACTGATATATTTAAATTTCCTTTTAAAATTTTGAAGAAACCGAAAACATATTTAAAAATGTAGAAACAGTTTTAATTGTGAACAACTTTACACCCTACGGTTTTTGTCGTAAAACTAATAGGAGAACAGGAATTCGCAAAAAAAACTAAAATCCTATATTAAATCCCTATGTTTGCACCTGACCGTCAACACCCTGTACAACAAATAATGCCCAAGGGCATTATTAGTTGTTGATATGGTAATGTTGTCAAGAAATTTATATTGACATTGCGATAAAGCCTAAAAAACAAGTAGAAGCATTAAGCATTCATAGCCTATCTACATCCCAAATTTTATTAATCCGTAGAATATTAAAAAAAATATAGCAACGTTGAAGGTACCACGGGAGTTAAGCAGAAAATAATGTTATTCAAAAATATAATGCTTCGTCGTATTTCACGTGTATACAACCTTCTGAGTCAACTTCCTATGAAGTCTTCGTCAGAAGGTGGCCAGCACAGCAGGTAATCACAGACGCGTTTCGCACTTCTTGGTGCTCATCAGTGTGATGTAACCTGGGGGCCTCTGTCTCATCCACAGAGGTGGAATCACGGAGCAGAGGCCACCCAACCTAGCTGTGCTAGCAACGGTCTTATGACCGTTCGCTACAGGTATCTGGCCTGTAGAAGGTAGTGTTAATACCCACAGAGCCATCTACCTGCAAAAGGCTTGACTGAGCCAAAATTGCAAATTGCAAACTAGTTGCGAATTTTGCCGTGAAAACGTACATTATTCAAAAATATAATGCTTCGTCGTATTTCACGTGTATACAACCTTCTGAGTCAACTTCCTATGAAGTCTTCGTCAGAAGGTGGCCAGCACAGCAGGTAATCACAGACGCTGATGAGCACCAAGAAGTGCGATACGCGTCTGTGATTACCTGCTGTGCTGGCCACCTTCTGACGAAGACTTCATAGGAAGTTGACTCAGAAGGTTGTATACACGTGAAATACGACGAAGCATTATATTTTTGAATAATGTACGTTTTCACGGCAAAATTCGCAACTAGTTTGCAATTTGCAGAAAATAATGTCTTCGGTCAACGTACACGCATCGGACTAGCGGCCCTCGGAAAGTACAATGTTGTCCTTATTATTGTCCTTGTAACACCCTTGATACTTTAATTACTATATTGTAAAAGAAAAGTTTATGTCTGATCTAAAATTTTCATAGAAAACTAGGAGCTATTAAAATTTATAATAGAATAGCGTAGTATGAACTAAAACCGTAATTTCAACTTCTCAAGTACAAGGAGATCGGCAGCACATTTGCTTTAAGAAATTGGAAATGCTAATTTCAATTTTCTCTTCTATTAAACGTGCTATTTTTTAATTTCAAATGATGAAATGTTTGCAAATTTAATTGAATTTTTGGTCGGACAAATAAAGGATGATGCTTAGGGTGTGGCTGAAGGCTCATTTCAAATCCCCATCATGTTTTCAGGCTTTTAGTGTGAAATCACTTCGCAACATAAATGTCTACAATGACATTCGGTGATATTAAATTTTTATATATTTGGGTTTCCTTTCAAAAATAGAAATAAATTATAATAAACAAAGTTGAAAATTCCCCATCGGGTTGAATTAAAAGTTGTATTCTATCTTGACAAGTACAAAATACATTGCTGGAAAAGTAATTTTCATTTTTCATATTCGCTTTTGAAAAATATAAAAGTTTGAAAGAGCATATTTACAATTAAATTGTCGAGAAGAGAAAATTGGCTGAAAACAAGATTCCTGTGATTGTATTGTGAATGTAATTTTGCTGACAAGGCAATAAAGCGCATTACCTGGAGAACTCGTAATCTAAGTACAACAGCAAACGGATAAGCCCTGTCGTTTGTTGGATCCAACGGTTCGTTGTCGTTCTCAGCAGGTTCGTTTACTTTCTCTTCGGAGTGATCTTTCCTTCGGCTCAGACTCTGCAACAGAATTATCTGCATTTCAAGCTGATCACGGGAAATGATACTCAATTCTAAGATCTACTTAGATAGCGATACAATTCGATTTAGTTTTACGAGAGAACAAAACAGTTTACCAGAGAAAATAAAGATAGTTTATAGGACAAAATAAAGATAGTAACTTTCGTTTCTCTAACATACACCACTTAAGTTTTAGGAAAATTTTAGAATGGATTGCAGCGTTTCTTAACCTTTTCAAGGCGCAACCCAAATTTATCTATTGTATTGGTTTCGCGACCCACTAGAAAATTATTTAAAAAATAAAACACAAATGTCTTATTATAAACTATAATCTATTTACGAAAATTAGAAAATGAATATGTACGAATATATCACATACCTATCTATTTATAAACAAAATAATATAAATTTAATACCATAATAAGACCAACAATTATTTCAAATAAAACGAAACTTGTTACATGAATTTGATACAATTTTAATTTTGTCTAATAGTCAAAATGTCCGAAACATAAATATTAGGTACATTCCCATATTCGTCTAATTTATCTTTCGAACATGATTCTTCAATATTTAAAATAAAAAATCTGATGTGGCCAGCACATTACCTTCCGTCAGTTATATGAGGTATTTACGAAAATTCTACCGGTGAACTGTTACCGGTAAACAGCTTTTTATCAGGTTATAGCGACCGGAATCGATATTTTAAGAACGCAAGTGCTAAACGGGGTAGATCCGTAATCTATGAAAAAATTTGAAAATTTAAAACAGGTCAGAAATTTGACGTAGTTAACAAACTGAGCAGAGTCCTACTTTGAACATATTTGAACACTTTTACGGCGCACGCTTCGCATCACTACCTTTTTTTGAGATTAGATTTTTCATTAATCCGGTAGATGGATCTGGTAGATATTGAACAATTTTCGAACACGGTAACTTTTTACTACTCGTGTTTTCGAACACAGCCGGTAGATGCGGTATCTACCGGTAGAATTTTCGTAAATGCGTATGTATTTTCTATAAAATTCATACAGAAAGTTCCTTGCAAAAGGTTCTAAATTTCTTGTATGTACATTACCTTTCGGCAGTTGTATGTATTTTATACTAATTCCATACAGAAAATTTCGAGCAAAAATATCCTAACACAAATATACTACGAATATGTCAATTGCACTTGACACTGACATCTTTCAATCAGAATTTTCTTAATATAGTAGCTGGTACTAGCATAGCTGGCTAATTTATGAAATTTAATTTCTTTATAATTTTATAATAAAATAAACCAAAGACAATACCTTCCTTACCTAAAGGTGACGGAAGGTACAAATACAAGTAGCTTACAAAAATTAATGTTAATTAATGTGTACCCTGAGTTTGCATAAGTTTTGAAAGTTCTTCCAATCGCGGCGGTTCCTAAAATTTAGTTTTAGTAATTACAAGAGCAGAAAAACCAGATTGGCACATGTAGATAGGTAGTAGCAAAAGGTAATAATATTTCAATTATTTATTTCCCAAGATTGGTTATTCTTTTTTTAACCAACATGAACTCAATGCCTTGGTAGGGTTATTAGGAGTAACAATTCTGCATTGTAATGCTAACATAAGTAACATTTTAGTGAAATTTAATATTATCCATTTTAGAAAAATATGATTGGCAATTAGTCAAAATTATAAAATTCTGAATAGTTTACGCGACCCACTCAAACCCCTTCGCCACCCATATTTGGGTCGCGACCTATAGGTTAAGAAACGCTGCTTTAAAGGGAAGTATATTGAATCTCAGGGCCTTATTACTCAATAGGCAAAACTAGGCGACTATCTAGGGGCAAAAACGCTAAGGGGGCGCCACCGTCAAGCACAAAGCATTGAGATTAAAATTTTAAAATAAAAATTAACGTACACATCGCTCAAATTCTCTAACTATTTCAGCAAGTAGACATAGACTTGCCACTAGCTAACAGTCTATATGCATCATTAACTAACTACATTGAGAGTTTAACAGATCTATTTGTAGGATATGAAATGAAAGGGAAACAATTAACTAATTATGAGACGTATAAAATAGACCCAAATAAGTGCCGTAAAAAGAAAAATATATTTGGCGAGAATTGATGAAGTATTTTAACGGCTCTGATGACATGGGAATAAAGCATAAAAAACATAAATAAAATGCATTTTTCCCTCCCGCTGCCCTTGGTAAGGGAGGTATAGGGATCCTGCTAAAAATCGTATATCGAGATTTTGGTAAATGACCACGTTTTAAGAATCCAATTTTAACATTTTCACGATAATTCCACATTTTGAAACCTTGTATTTCGAACTTTTTCTGTAATGGAAAGAGCCCATTAGATTGTGGTGGAAATCGGATAACCGGAAATGGCACTTTACTAGAAGCTCAAAACAGTTTTTCCTCGAAAATTACCTTTAAATGTTATTTTTTCAAGATAAATGTTATTATAAAAATTAAAGATTATTAAATTTTCTATAGATTTGCATTAATACTTTTTCTATATATTTTATGGATAAATTTATAAAATTATCTATAATTTAAATCCTAGCGCCTCCGCTTTAAACAAACAAAACGCATTTATTCATATGTATGTAACTGACAGATAAATGTCACTATTAAAGAACTAATCATTTCAAAATAATATTAGTAACGTTTTAAAAAGAAAAAAGTAAATAGAACAATAAAAAAGGAATTCAATACAGTTTCCATCATAAGTAAATATGTAAGCATGTATTTAGATTAATAAAAATTAACGATTCACAAAAATGTTTAAGCTAATCCTCATTTTTGGATTAGTGAATTCTATTCTATCCCGGTACTTAAAATTTAATCTTCATTTTATTATAGCTCTGGTGGCTCATTGGTTAGAGCAACGCCTTATGTCATTGGATTAGATTAGACTATATTTTAAGAAATAAACTGTCAAAATTAGAGTAAAGTTCGCTAATCCAAAAATAAGGACTAACTTAATCTTTTTTGTGACTCAGGCGTTAAATGGCGGGAGGTATTGTGTTGGCAGATTTTTTCGTAATAAGTTATTGAACATTTTGACCATTGTTTGTTAATATTGTGACACAAATTATGGCGGCGGGCGGCGCTAGTGTTTGTGCATTTATAGTTTTACAGTAGGCGGGCGTACAAGATGCGCGAGTCTGCTTTTAACATCAAGCAAACAATCCAATTGCTCAGGAGACGATAGGTCATCCTAATTATTAATCGACTTCAGTCTTTTGTAGTGTGCGAATTAATTAATATTTAAATAAAATTCTTTCACTAATACTCATTAATTTACCTATATTTTCTCATTCTTATCTAATATAGTTAAAATTTGACTATGGTATATTACTCCATTAGGCAGACAGCAAAAATCTTATGGGGATTTAGAAGAAAGACTAGAATAAAATAGTTTTCTTTTTCCAAGCAATTTCGTTTTGATTTTTAGAGGCATCTGAGAAAATAGCCTAGGGGCGATTTTATGCTTAATCCGGCCCTGTCGAATCTGCTTATTATTACAACAAAAAATACCATTTGTAACACGCGAATTAATCCTCCTAATATATTCAGGCGAGACCTGTTTTTTTTTGGACTTATTACAAGAAATAAATTTTCCGAAAACGTATGTGGCATATGTTAGTATTAGACATTTAAAAAAATTTAATTGGGTATTTCAAAATACGATTGTCTTAACAATTATCAAAACAAAAACTTTTAATTTAATAAATATCAGAACTTCGTATTGTACCGAACCATATTTTACAGTTTATCAACTACGAATACAATTTGCGCTACAATATACGAATAAAAATTTTATTGTAGACATAAATCAGGATTTCGAATCTTCCAATAAAAAAAATTGTGATACATGTGAGTAACAGTATTTAATTAATTGCAGCCCTGTATTCGATATATGAATCATCAATTTTTTATACGATTTAATCTCCATTCGTTCGGAAACAATTTTCATTTTCTGTTCGAAGTTAAAAATTGCTGAGCATCACACTTTTGAGTAAAAAGTAAAAGTAATTGAGAATTTACTCTGTTAATTTCTTTTTAATAAAATATTTACCGTTTAATTTTATCACAGTTAACTTTTCGAAAAGTATTGAAGCTTTCAATGATTTGTTATTTGTCTACAAAGTTTTAATTATGTTTGTTGGTTAAATTTTCTTGAATTATATTTGAACAATGTTCCGTTGTTTAAGTTTTCCCAGAAATGAATAGATGATAAAACTATAACGAAGAAGGAAGTTTTCGCAAATTGTAAGTTGCTGTTCTTGTGCAATTTCTAGAGCAATTTCTCTGGGAGAAGCGGTACAATAAATTCAAACAATATGCACTTTAACTCTTTGAGTAATTTACAACAATATCCTGTCAAGTTTTTGAAGTTGAAATGTATTATCGAGCTTCATACGAGTACTTTTGTAAAGTTCTTGGAATTTATTTATAACAAAAAGTAAAAAATTAGAACACATACTAAATAGAAACAAAATAAGAATAAATATTTACTGTAATTATCGACCTAGTGTTACACACAAAGTTATAGTGCAAATTATTTTATATACGTTAGAACACATAATACAGAAATAATAACAGAACTTGGATATATATTAGAGCACTCTAATTGCTCTTAATTCCTTATCTAGTTTTCTGATTTAATTTAGGGTAAATTCTTCTGCAAAATTTGGGCACACCTTTATAAATCTGATGTGGCAAGTACATAACCTCCCGTCAATTCCATGTTTAAAACAGTAATGAGCTTTAAGTAAAGTATCACTTTCGATTGATCGTTTGTAAGCAAAATCTAATTTCTCGTTCCAATAAATAGAAAAATCTGTAATACGAAATTTTGGATTATATTTTATTGTTTTTCTGTTAAGAGCTCCAAATTAAATACGACTTCAGGTTTATCACATCACACAAGTTTGGATCATGTTTTAATAGGTATATTTTTTCAAGAAAATCTGTTTATAGCTTTCTGTAAATTACAACATTCGGTTTATCAATTTAAAAAAATCTGATGTGGCTAGCACATAACCTCCATGTTCAAAATAGCAATAATCTTCCGATTGATCGTCTGTAAACAAAATCTAATTTCTCGTTCCAATAAATAGAAAAGTCTGTAATACGAAATTTTGGATTATATTCTATTATGTTTTTCCTCGAAAATCTGTTAAGAGCTCCAAATTAAGTACCACTTCCGGTTCATCGTATAATATACTATCAAAATAGAGTTTTAAATACCAAATTTGATAAGTTTTGGATTATGTTTTAATATATTTTTTCAAGAAAATCTGTTTATACCTTTCTATAAAGTACTACTTCCGGTTTATCAATTTTAGAAAAAAATATAATACGTCGTTCTCATTAATATAAAAATCTTAAATACCAAATTTGAAAACTTTTGGATTGTATCAATATATTTTTCACAAAAATATGTTTAGAACTTCAAATAAAGTAACACTTTGGGTTTATCAACTTTAGCCAAAATCGAATATGTTGCTCCCCTTTATATAAAAGTCTTATACCACATTAGACAAGTTTTGGAATATATCATAATATATTTTCCACGAAAATCTATTCAGAGCTTCAAGTAAAGTATCACTTCCGATTTATCAATTTTAGCCAAAATCTAATATGCTGTTTCCTTTCATATAAAAGTTTTAAATACTGAATTTTTTTTTAAATATGTCGTAACATATTTTTCTCGAAATCTGTTCAGAGCTTCAAGTAAACTATCACTTCTGGTTTATTAATTTTAGCCAAAATCTAATATGTTATTCCCCTTGGTATGAAAGTCTTAAATACTAAAATTGAAAAGTTTTGGATTATATTTTAATATATTTTTTCATTAAAAACTGTTATGGGCTTCGATGAAAGTATCACTTCCGGTTGTCCAAGTTTACCCAAAATGTAACCAATATAAATGTATAAAGCTTAAATACGGAAAATAGAAATTTTTGGAAGTTTGTTGTAAGAGTTATCGTGGACGAAAAAAATCGTCAACACACACATACACACACACACACACACACACACACACACACACACACACACACAAATACATACATACACACACACATACATACACACACATACTTACACACACGCACACGCGTACGCGCGCGCGCACACACACACACATCATCGTAAAAGTAGTAAAAACGTGTTGTGGGGACCCTAATTCGTGCTTAATTACTGAAATCTCACAATCGAATTTTTGGACCGATAGGTAACATTACCTCCCTTACCTACGGTATGACGGGAGGTAAAAACTGGAGTAATAATTACTCAAAAATTGTGGAGCAAACTGTTAATAATTTAACTTTATTTTTATGGAAAATTTAACAGTGAACAGTATAAAAGTAAATATACTCTGCCAGTCAACTATGACAACATTGCACTGCATCATTAATAGTGCAAGTTGAATCTACAGCTATGATAAATATCATGAGCTTGGCAAGTATACAAACATTGGATAAAGTTAGACAATATATTCCTGCTACAATGCACCGAAACTTCAGATATTAATCAAAATCATTGAACTGAGCTTCTCGCTATCAAGCTGCATCTGAAGAGAAATGTACCAGTGACAGTATTGTTTATTATGTATTCCGTTAGAGGAACAATGCACTAAGTCCAAAAATAGCTTCGCATTGTCGCCCCTCTAACTAGTTATATTTTACTGCTGGCCGTCGGAGATAATTTCCTATAGGGAGAAGTTATCCATAAAAAGAATTAGGTTCCTGCTATTAGTCCAGTTACATTTGGGACATACGGAGTCTATTAGAAAAGTATCCGACCTTATTTTTTTTGCGAAAACCTGATGGATTTGAATCAAGCGCGCTTGCATGAGCCGATCTTGAACCTTCGTGCGCATATGTGAATTTTTTCCCGCCTGTCGTTAGCATCTGTTGCTGGCAAACAGCATTTGAGTGAGGCAGTGTGTAGTGCTCTCGTCGGTTTTTCATTGTAAGAAAAATGATGGAACGACTGGAGTAGCGCTATTGCATCAAATTTTGCCTGAAACTGGACGACAGCCAGGTGGAAACCATTCGGAAGATTCAGACGGCTTTCGGTGACGATGCTACGGGCATCACACAGACCAAAAAAGGCCCGCCAAGTGCGCAGCAACGTCGACGTGATGCTGACTGCTTTCTTTGACTCCCGCGGTGTGGTACACCACGAGTATGCACCACAGTGTCAAACAATCATCAAAGAGTACTGCAGGGATGTCCTCCGTCGCCTACGTGATGCTTTGCGGCGCAAGAGACCGGAGTTGTGGTCAACAGGAAATTGGCGACTCCATCACGACAATGCTCCAGCACATTCCTCGCACTTGATTCAGACTTTTTTGGCGAAGAACAAGACTTCTGTGTTTCAACAGGCTCCTTACTCTCCTGATACGGCCCCCTGCGACTTCTGACTGTTCCCCAAACTCAAGAGGCCATTGAAAGAAACGCGATTTCAGACAAGAGAGGACATTATGGTTGCAACGACAACCGAGCTAAACTCCATTCCGAAAGAGGCTTTCTCGGAATGCTTCCAACAATGGCGGCACCGCTGGGAGAATTGTGTGGAGTCTCAAGGAGACTACTTTGATGGTGATTTGCTTTTCAATGCTCCAGGTATGCCAGTTTTTTTCCCCGGCCAAAGGTCGCATACTTTTCTAACAGACTTCGTATTTATTATACTTTAAAACGGGATATTTCATTCTGAAAATTATATTACATTTTTTGCAATGTCCTTTAATACATTTTTGCATTCGAAGAAACCAATTTTTCATAACTTTTTTATCCAAGTTTCTGAAAGTATGCTATTTATCTCTTTTATAAAAGCTTCGACAGTTTCGTTGCCTAAAATAAAACGTTTGCAATTTATCTTTGACCTGTTGAAATAAAAAGAATTTGGTACTATCAATTGAATTTTTTGCTCGTTTAAGGCTAAGCGTGCACTATAACATTATGCGTTGCATCCAGCCCTTATATAACTTACTAAAGTAAGTTTTCGAACAATTTTTGATTGGACTACACTGTGTTTTAAGGAAAGTTTATTGAATTTGCTTATTATAATAATCCTCCTACGTACTCAGGCGAGACGTTTTGAAACTTTTTTGAAGTTACTTACAAGTAAGATGTAAAACATTATGTAGGAGCCCCAAAATGAAAACTATTAATGCGTAGGATTTTTCGAAAACTAATAAATTGTAAAACCCACTGGCCAAAGACTCAGAACTAAACTTCGTCGAATAGAAGAAAACGGACAACTAGCTCTATATTAAACAGGAATGTTAAAGCTCAAGCTATGTTAATTACCGTTATAATAAGCAGATTCAATATACTTACCTTAAACCACAGTAGCGCCCATGTTAAAATTTCCGGTAATCTTATGTTAAATACTTTTAATAGTATGCATATAATAATAAGTGGGGAAAGCTTTTTAAAATAAAAACTTTTTCCCAATTATTTATTTTACACTTGGGCATCATCAAGCTCATATTATAATATAAAATCAAAAATGTAAGGATGAGAATGTCGTCAAAAAATATCAGAGGTAACAAAATACGTGCATACATCAGAAATAACTAAAGATAACTAATGTTATCATACATCAGAAACAACTAAAGACTAATGTTATCTTTAGTTGTTTCTGATGTACTATGCATTTATTTTACTACGATATGACTAGCGAATGAAAGTTGCCGTTTAAATTATTTTATCCAACACCGACTCATAATATACTTGTTACTATGGTTATTTCAAATAACTAATGTACAACATTAGTCACTCCGTGAGAGAATATTTTAGAAGTTACGGAGGAATTATTATTGATTTTTGTGTTTTTTTAATATAAATAAAAAGTAATTTTCCAAAATTATTTTATTATTGAACTAATTTAACATAATTATACTTATTTATTTAAATTAATATTAACATTTATGCTAAAATTGGTTACTTATCTTTACACAATGACAGCTGTCATGTATGACTGATGAAACGAAACGAGTTACTTGCTTCGGAATTAAATTCAAAGATGCTGCTTGTGCTTCTAAGTGAGTACGTTTTAAAGGAAGATTCTCATTGTCACCATTTTAATGTATTTTTCTTTCAAATAATTCCCAATGACAGACAATAATTATTACAGCAAATTTTTTTCAATAATAATATAACAAAACCATAACAACCATTCAATTGCTTACTTTGTAATTTAATAGTATATTAAAGAACGTGTTTTATAAGACATGTTTTTTTCGCACGCGTCAAAATTTAGAAAACGAGCGTCAGCGAGTTTTCTAATTGACAAGTGCGAAAAAAAGTCTTATAAAATGAGTTCTTTATACTATTTTTTATATTTTGAACCTTCTACAAACTAAAAATTTCAAAAAAACTGTTAATATTAAACCGAGTTGATTTAGGGAAATTTGTAAGTGAAATGTTGTAGTTGGTAACATTGAATTGACCACATTCAATTATTATTTGAAAGTTCATGTCATTTCAATATTTACGAACAAATTTAAGTGAATTTAGTGTAATCATGGAAGATGAAATCAGTTGCACTCCGCCTGAGCTACGTAATATAGCTCAGACTACAGGAAATAATCTACTTCCTAAAAAATCGCGCGAGATTTATGAGAAAGAATTTGCAAATTTTGTCACATGGTGTAAAGAAAATAATGTTAAAGGCGTAACAGAGAATGTTTTGATTGCTTATTTTGAAATGCAAAGTAAGACGAAAATATGTATTATTATTATTATTATTATTATTATTATTATTATTATTATTATTATATTCATTAAATAAAGTGATTAATTAAGTAAAAGAAATTTTGAGGTTATATTGAAATTTCTTATCTTCTAGCTTTGACGTTTGACAATTTAACCCTTTCAGCCTCAGTGTACAGGAAATTTTTATTTTTTCTTATATTTGAATTAAAACTTGCTTTAAAATTAATTAAAAATAATTTTCTATCGTTCAAAGGTTCAATTTACAAATTTTTAGTACTACTAGGTCCATCTATGTGGACTAATTCGAACATTATATTAACATTTACTTACTCAATTTGTGATTATATTTGTACATTTTCATGTAAATAATCTTCCCTAAATAAAAAATAATAATAATAACGACATTATATTATTAAAATGAATTGTCAATTAACTAAAAATAAATTAGGTAAAAATGGGTTGAAGAAACGTCATCTAGTACCAACCGTCTAAAACAAAAAATTGCGTATCGAAATGAAGGTCATTACGATACGCAATTGCGTATCGTAATGACTTCATTATGAACGCAAAATATAAAAAATGTTTTAAAACTACATCAATTGAAAAAATCTGATGTGGCCAGCACATTACCTTCCGTCAGTTCTACGTATTTTGTATAAATGTCATACAGAAAGTTCCTTGCAAAAGATTATATTTCTTGTACATTACCTTAAGGCAGTTATATGTATTTTATACAAATTCCATGCAGAAAGTTTCTAACAAAAGATCTTATATTTCCAGTAAAATTATAACATAAACATACTGTCAACTGCACTTGACACTGACACCTTTCAATCAGAATTTTCTTAATGTAGCAGCTGTTTCCAGAGTTATAGCAAAGCTGACTAATATATATGATATTTAATTTCTTTATAATTTTTTAACTCTATGTCCATTTAATATGAAGTATAAAATGCATTCAAATCGTATAGAGAATAAATAATTCTTTAATATTTATAATAACATAAAATGTGAAAAAAAGATATTTAACATCGTTTTTTCAAGAAAAACTGTTAAAATCTTCAAATGAGGGCACTTCCGGTTGACCAATTATAACCAAAATCTAATCAGCTCTTCACATGGATGTAACGAAGAGGAATACGAAAGAATTGTAATTTTTGGAATTGTAGTATTAGAGTTATCGCATTAGAAAATTTTGTCACACACAGACACACACACACATACACACACACACACACACACACACATACATACACACACACACACACACACACACACACACACACACATACAGACATCATCGTAAAAATAGTAAAATCGTATTCTAGGGACCCTAAAACGTTCTTATTCACCAAAAACTCACCACCGAATTTTTTGACCAAAGACAATACCTTCCTTACCTAAAGGTGACGGAAGGTAAAAAGTGATGGATAAAACGTTATATTACACTCGTGTGGAATGTATATTAGTCACTAAAGAAAATTAGCCTAGGCTAATTTTTTTCTTTCGTGACTAATATGATACATTCCACACTCATATAATAAATAACTATTATAGACGTGGTTTCTTTTGAAACCGTAGAGAAGAATAGAATTCTACGCAATTTCTATATGAACCTATTTAAATACTGGACTAGGAAAGCGCAGATATGCATTACTAAGTGAATATCAAAACAGGGGTGCGTTTAAAATATTGTAAGCATTTTTGGTTTATGTTCATTATAACAAAATATTTTGATCTTTAAACTATTTAGTTTGGCAATTCTGTGAAATAGATTTTTTTAAATTTCCTCAACAGTAATTCCGACTCGAGGGTTGCTTACAACTGAGACGAACGAAATAGAATTTGCGGTATTAAATTTTTTAAATATATCCCTGAATCCTGTTGCTAAGGTCATTTTAAATGCCTCCTGGTATTGAGTACAATTCTAATCTTCTGTGACGGAATACGTAAGGGTCAGGTTCCTTTTAAATCAAATCACAGACAAACAGCTGTTTGTCTGTGATCAAATACAGGGAAATGTTTTCAAAAGAAACCACATCTATTAAATAACGTCAACTTTCATTCGCTAGTCATACCATAACTCTGATATTTTTTGACGATAATTTCTTCCTTTTTGATTTTCCAACTGTACTTTAACTATTCCTGATGATGATTCATTTGGAATCGAAACGTAGGAAAGTTAGTTAAATTACTATTTAATAAATACTGTTTGCCACGACTGCATCTCCAATTATTTCTAATCCGTATAATAGTAAGCTTCATTTTATCTGGTAAATTTGGAATTAATGCTATAATAATAGCAGGTATTTAATGCCAGAAAATATTTCAACTCATCGATCATTAAATTTGGTAATTAATTTAATTCATCAAACGAATAATATTTGCAGAATAATTATTATGCCTATCATATACGAGTACCTATGTTATGTTGTACCTTCAATCAATAGGTGAACAATATAAGCCGTACAGAGCAGAAATTATAATTTCAATAGGGCTTTAGATATACAGTAGCCCAGTAGAGTAGAGACAAACCTAATTAATTCAGATGCCAAACGCTATTTATAGTAACATTATAGACTGTTGCTCCTTTCTGGCATGATTAACAAAACAATGGTGTTTCAATACAATTAGTTCCATGACGGTGTTATCGTGCTCTTGTTTTCAGAGCTAATTATTATCTAGTGCTCCGTGCATATATCACAATATTTTGTTTCAAATTATTCGAATGGATATGAAAATACACAATTTCTGTTTTCATTAGCTAAATTAACATTTTCCTATCTAGATATTTTTCAATCATTAATATTATCTAATATTTTTATTAATGAAAAAAGTGTTATAAATTTTATGAATGTTTCAAACTTTATAATTAATTTTAATCTGTCACAGTTTTGATTAATGGCAGTTATGCTGGCGTTGACTGCAGAAAATGGAATTAGCATAGGAAATAAGTTTTCCTTTTATTGTGGTTTTCTCGTTATAAAATAGACATCCCTTGGTCAAAACGCAACTGAATTCACAATAGCGAAAAATTGTCATCTGTCACTTCTTAGTTGTTAAATAAATCGACAAAAAGTAATACAGGAAAAAGATGACATAGTCATATATACAGTCGGATCCAAAACACCAAATAGAACTGGAGCAGGAATACATGGAGCTAAAGTCCTGAGGCACAATCAGTCGATTGCACTCGGGACTTATACGACAGTATTCCATGCAGAATTGTACGCAATTTTAACCTGAGGCAAATTACTACTAGAGAGCCACTATCACTATAGCAACAGAAGAATCTCTATAGTAATAGACAGCCAAGCCGCACTAAAAGCACTAGAATCTTGTGAGACAGAATCTGGATTTGTTCTAGAATGCATCCACAGATTAAATGCAAATGCCAAATAAAAGAATTCACAAAAATAGATATTTTCAATAGTTTAGTTAAGTTGATTTTTTAAATATCTAAACAATAAGTATATTTAAGACAAATATATGACTGTTTAATAAATACAAAAATTCTATCGAAAATCAAATTTTTCGTCTTTCGAAGAGAATAACTATAAAGTTTGTTCCAACAAAACTTCAGAACCGTTCAGAACTTTACTGAGTTTGCGCAAAGCCATTTTACCGTTCCGACAAGTCGAATTTAAAATTCAGAACTTGTAGTGCAGTGTTCCAAAAACAAGTGAATTGTGTTCTGAACCGATTCTAAACAGTTTTTAAAGTTCCAGGATTTTTGGACGTGCTATCTAACCTGACTTATTTTGTTTTTGTTATTTAAATGTTGGAGAATTCTTGGACGATGTTATGGAAATAAGGCAAAAAAAACAATGAAAATTATATACGGATAATAATGCTTCAATACAGTGATAAAGTTTTTTTGGAACATTTTACTGTAATATGACGAGGGTAAGAGCAATAACAGATAAATAACTTTTCATTAACTTTTCTAAATTATTATTTAAATAATCATATTTTAACTCTGTTTATCTATTTAAGTTATAAATGTCAAAATTCAGTTTAGAAATTCTTATCATTTTATGATAGTCGTGCCTGGGTTCGCCCTCGTCATACTATATCAGTGGTAAATGGTATCCAACATTGTGTCTATATCTATAGTCACGACATTTGTTAATCATTTGGTCTAGAAATTATTATGCATACGTGCGTGACTTTGAATGCCCTAGCCTATGCACCCTGTACCCACCCCTAAGATATCCCTGTCCTGAAGATAGCGTGTTGTTTAAGATAGTCGGTATTAGTTAGTAACGTCGAGCAGACGTCGGTACTCAGACATGTAAGAGTTTAAGTTTTGGCTCGCGTTCTGCGTAACGCGAGTATTTTAGCCTAAGGATGCAACGGCATATTTAGGATTTAGTTATTTTAGTTTTAGTTGGTAAATAATAAGTTAAATAAGTTAGTGCAAGTTGTAGTGTAATTATAATAATCATGTAAATAAAACTTTAGTTAGTCAGTAAATTACATAATATAAGTGTTCATCAAGTGTAAAGTGTAAGTGGATGCGTGTTCTTCCTTTCCACCCGTCAGTCAGAATAATGTGTGTCATCATTGGGGGAAAACAAATAATCATCATCTTCAGCCCCCCTCGTGTTACAATACATCTATTATATTTTAATGATGAACTTACCTTCCATTTCTTCAGTTTAAATATATTATACCTAATCAAAAGCACAATGTTTTCTGACAGGTGGTGTAATTTTATAGGTTAGGACAAAATTCTCAACCGGTTCTAGATCGTTCCAACACTAGTCAAGTCGGTTCTAGAACTACAAGTTCGCGCAAGAATTCTAAACGGTTCTGAACTTTCTGTTGGAATAAACCTATAAAAATAGCTAGTAACTAAACGTTTTATACATTCATGTATAAACTGTCTCTTGAATTGTTTTGTACTAATTTGTCGTTTATTATGTGAGTTACTACGAAATTACCTTCCTTGGGGATACTATTTATATATTGCCAATGTATTTTCGCTCTATTTTCGTATCAAATATGTCAGCTCACGGCTGAAAACTTAGAAAAACTCATGAAAAATAACATACACAAATTTCATTAAAAACTGTCATAAATGCTTATAATGATAGAACCAACTTAATAATACCAATCTAAAAATAATAATACAACTGTGTTACGGCTTCCCTCGCCCAAATTTTATAGTTTCCTGCGCGAAATAGCTACGTTCTTTCCTTGAGCGAGTGT
The DNA here is from genome assembly GCA_963082715.1 of Harpalus rubripes. Classification (NCBI taxonomy): domain Eukaryota; kingdom Metazoa; phylum Arthropoda; class Insecta; order Coleoptera; family Carabidae; genus Harpalus; species Harpalus rubripes. Next base: position 16,511,743 of record OY720449.1, read on the forward strand.
AATTACTGAGTACTGAGGGACTTAAAAACTGTTATGTTAATTACAGGTTGATTGAAACTGTCGAAGCTGTCAAATTATAAATCATGATTTCAAAATTCTCTCTGGTTAATTCCATATATTCAATTAAAATAATACGTTAATACATAATGCGTCTCTATAACTGGGCCTACTCGTACTGTACATGTAGGATGCAAAAGGCAACTGCTCCTATTGACGTCAATAACTTACTACTGCTCTGATTTCCACCAACCAACAGTTTGGGGGGAAATTACGTGAGGTGAAAACTCAACCGACCAACAAGATTTTATTGTGCGGAAAATCAGTGAAAGCAGTGACTTTTATTTCGAGGTACATTTTTTCACGCTGAATTTTACTTTCTCGGAAAAATATCATAGAGAAATAATCAATTTTGAACGTTGTCTGACGTAATAGAAATGTAGTGTTTTATTTTTGTTTCAAAGAAGTAATAACACTGATAAATTCCAATGACTAGTTTTTAACCAATCATGATGCAAAACACTTGAAAATTCAACCAATACGAACAGTATTATACTATTTCACTCATAAATATATAAACCAATCGAAATTTAGTTACCAAGTTTCATTTCAACAAAACACCGTCACAAAATTTTTTTGCACCCTTTAAGCCAATAAAATGTCTTATTTTTACAAGTAAGTGAGTTTTGATAAGCGAAAAATTTTTGACGTTTTAGAAATATATTATTTACATAGCTGTCAATGTCTGTATATTTTCAGTGTTATCAGTTTTTATTAAAAACGAGTCGATGCGGACGGGAATCTATTTAAAACGTTGAAAAAGCAAACTGAAACATAATACCTCTAAACACAATAAAAATTACAAGATTTTTGTCAAGAAAAAAATTATATAAAAGATTACCTGATTTTTTTTTGGAAATAGTCATCCGAATATCATTCGTGGTTAAATTTTATCCTGGAAAAATTTTCCGATTGCTTTACTCGAGCCTGTTGCCAATTTATCTCGTGACATTGATCAAAAATTACTTGTTTGACAACTCGTGATTTTTTTGTCAATGCCACTCAATAAATTGCTAGGCAACTGGCTCTCGTAACAATCTGAAAAATTTTCCGGCAAAAATTTACCACTAATGATATTATATATAATAAAACTCCGTTACCCTGTTAAATTTCCGCTACCAAGTAATTAAAAAGTTGTTATTGTTTATAACTGTCAGTGTGACAGTTAATTAATATTTTAAGTTTAAAAATAAAATAATAATTAAATTGTTTCATTTTGCGTTGTCATTGGAATTTATCACACCAAATACCACACGACCTCTCTGATTTTCTCAGATAAACTTATATTTTTAAGCACTCATTCTTTTTGTTTTTAAGCAAAATCACTCAAGCAAACTGACATTATGTAAAACCCCTCCTCCTTCGGAGTCGCGATTTACCATGCAGTTTGCTTTCGTGTTTGTTGCTAAGCAAAAAAATCAGGAAGTTTTGTGATATTACTTGTGATAATTTATCAGCGTTTTATACTACAGCTAATTTTTTTCTTTCATTTATGAAAAACTTTCTCATTTATAAGATTCTTTTCTCGTGCTTTATATTTCTCGAGTTTTTATGTTTGATATTTAATTCTAATAATCTTTTCATTTTATACACTTTGGTGAAATTATTTTCTATAGAATTTTATTCAATACGATTCCAAATATAGGCTCTTTAAATGAATTGAACGTGAATTGCATTGGTAAATAATTTGAGTTTGAATAAATTAATAATCCAGGATTAAAAGGAATTATTAAAAAAAAATGTAAAAAAAAATATTTTAGAAATTATATAAAATAATTCTTTCATTCAATATCATTACAGAATTACATGTAATCCTCTTTATAAAATAATACAGGGTCCGGCAGAGGAAACGCACGGTTTTCAATGGACCATTATACAGATATTGTGCGCTTGATTAGAGTGAGTGGTCTAAATTGCCCTGTGGTGTGAAATTATTTATGTTAGATGAGGAATGAAACTTGTCCTTTTTTCACAAAAAGAGTGTTAAGAAAATTGTTTTGTAAAGAAAAGAACAAGTTTGATTTTTCTTTTGATAATTCCTTCACGATAACTCAACAATATAATTATTACTGGAAAAACTTGGAGAAGAACAGTCTGATGAAAACGTTTGAAAATTGTTTTATTATAGAGCCGACGTTTCGACACCAAATATGCCTTCTTCAGGGAAATGTAAACTTACTAAGTTGAAATTAAAAAAAAAAATGTTGAATTACACAATCAAAAAAAAAAAAAAATCAACAGTAAGTTTACATTTTCCTGAAGAAGGCATATTTGGTGCCGAAACGTCGGCTACGTAATAATAGTTATTTATGGTATAAGTGTTAAAAGTGACATTTTATTTTGTGAGAAGGAAGTTTGGAACACGACGCGAAGCGCAATGATCCAAAACTTCGAACAAAATAAAACCACTTTTAACACGCATTTCATATCATACACTATTTTTTCAACAAACACATTTATTTCATTTAAATTTGTATTTGTAATTTTTTTTTTGACATATGTCAAACGTGTCGATTTGTTGTTCCATTCGTCATTACCAAGGTAATTTACTTTTAACACTAGAATTAAAATATCGCATTTTTAATTGAAGTATGCCGTGTTAAAAATTCAATTTTTAATAGTGTTTGTAGAAAAAATAATTTTCATACGTTTTCATCAGACTGTTTTTCTCCATGTTTTCTCAGTATTACTTTGATCCAGTCGAGCAATACATTTTTAAAAATATAATTATTATTTACATGTTCATGATATGGTCAGCCAACTTCATAGATATTTATGTCATACTGTCATCTTTCATTCCCAAATAAGAAATGTTTTTGTCTACTACAATAATAGTTGGAATACATTAATGGGTCCCGGGGTGCAAAAACAAATCAAATGAAAACAAAAATGTGTCTTTGCATTTCTTATCTGCGATTGGTAATAGCTAAAGTTTAAAAAATTTGCAATAGATGTCTCATTTTCAATGAAAATGGTCTATTAGGCAAGCGTTACGCAAAAAGTATTTCGTTTTTATTTTATTTTTTTACATCGAAATGAACCTTAACACAATGACAAATTAAAAACATTATTATCTCCATGTGCGGGAAATCACATCACGGAGATGTCCCCCGTTTTCTGCAATGTATGATACCAGAAATTCCTTGAAGCCGCGAACTGCGTTCTCAATGGCCGTGTTCATCACGGCACAGCGCTGAGCACCAAATTTTGTCGAATACAGTTGCTGGACCAATCACATTCGTCCATTCATTGCTTTCGGCAAACTTCGACGCTCAGCGCTGTGTCGTGCTGAACGTGGCCATTAGCTGCCGCGGAATTTGAATGATTTCAGTAAAATTTCTTCCTTTAGTTGTTGCGGCGTGCGCGGCTTATAATAACGTACACGTGTGATTTCAAGAAACCCCAAAGAAAAAATTCAGATGTAGACAAACGCAGTTCACAGTTTCAGGGAACGCATGGAATCATGCATTATAGAAAACGGGGCACATCGCGATGTGATTTTCAGCACACGAGATAATAATGCTTTTGATTCTCCATATGAATATTTTTTTTTAAGCCACATACTTTCTGTGTATTATAATTAATTATAACGGTTTCACTGTTATTATTATTTAGCTGCAATATTATTACTATTTTTTATTGGTTTATTTACTCTTTATTTCTTTTTATAAATAAAAACGTTTCTCTTATTGTATGCCGATTTATAAAACAAGGATAGAAACTTAGATTGTCTGTTCTGAAACAATTGAAGAGCTCTTAGGAAAAACAACCTTAGTCCATTATTTTGCATTTACGATAAAGAAGCAACTTTCTAGTTTCCTTTTATAGATTTCTGTATCTTAATTTACCTCAGGATCATGTTTAAATATTAGAATAGTTATTTGTATATCAAGGCCGCGAAATCACTTTTTAGAGTACCGAGAAAAAAATTGTCGCCGAGGCAAGACAATTTCCAGGGCGCTAAAGGATTTAGCGGATAAGGTGTACATAATATTTTTTGTGCAACCGTAAAAAATATGTAATTACAAATTTTATTAATTTTCATTGTAAATAGAAAGTTAGCTTTCAAGGTGGCTATGGGATTGACATAAAACAAAACCATGCAATTCTCAAGTGTCAAAGTGATTGTTTACCTAATTTGGCGGTAGTGTTTCTGACGAGACGATCGAGCCGAGAAACTACATTGTCTCGTCTAGTCTTGTCTAGAAGACAAAAAATTAACTCTCGTCTCGATTTTTTCTCGTCTCGAACAATGGAGTCTCGTCTCGGCCGAGAATCTCGACGAGATTTCTCGATTTTTTTAATGGATCCAATATGTAAGTTATTATTATATATTTACCGTAAAAACATATAAATAATATTCAACGTTATTAAAAAAATTGAGACCAACTATTTTCTTCGGTATCAATTTTATACCTATACAACAAATTACAAAGCTAGAGACAGAGTGATTTGATACAGCACTACTATAATAATAAAATAATGTTCTTATTCATGAACAGTTACAAATAAATAACAAGTTAACAAAACTTATTTAGATTAATAAAATATATAATATAAAAATAATGTTAATTATTAGTATAAACATTAACTAAGCGTGATTAGCGAACATTTGTTTAGCATTGTTTTATCTCTGTCAAACGTTTATGAATTAGTTTAGAGAAAAATACTTCAAATAATTGTCGTAAAAAAATTTAATTATATGCATCTTTTATTTGAAGTATTTTTCTTTAAAATAATTAATAAGCGATTGAGAGTTGAGAGATAAAACAATGCTAATCAACTGTTCTCTGTAGTGTACTACCAGCCAGGCAATTTGCACCACCAAAATGCAAATTTTATGCTTTGCTTAAATAAAATAATGAAAAGCGAAGTTAGATATCATTTAAAATAATGGACATTACTGTCAAACATTCGAACAGCTTTTATTTATTTAAATCAAGTTTAAAATTTAACGTCTGGAGGTTACATTATTTATCCAGTTAAAAAGTTTGCTGTTAACCATGATGCTCTTTGCAGAATCTTTATTAAGCCGATTTCTATGTTTTCGTAACACTAGACCAGCTTCCAAAAATAATCTTTCCGATGGTACGGAAGTAGCTGGTGCACTTAAAAAATCTCGTGCCATTTTGGTTAAATTAGGATAAATAAATATCTTGGTGCTTATTCCAAAATTTTAAAATGTCCTCTGCTTTATCTGATCGTTTTGTAGCTAAATATAGATAGTTTTATTTAAGAAATTTTAGCCCGATCCTGTATTAGATTTATAATTTAAAAAATATCATATTTTTTTAATACAAATTTACAAAATGTTCTAATGAAAATATAAAAAACTGTACTTTTAAAAATACAAAACATTGTCGAGAAATCTCGGAATAATTGCCGAGAATCGGGAATCTCGACATGTAAGTTTCGTTTCGTCTCCTGAGTTCAAAAAGCTTTCTCGTCTTTCGAGACGAGATGAGACGAGATTCGAGAATGTCTCCTCTCGTCAGAAACGCTATTTGGCGGTAGCTACCATGACAACGGCCGCGAAATCCATTTCGTGGCCTTTACCATAACAACGATCGCGAAATCCAATATCACGGCCTATATTGCGGCTGCGAAATGTTCATTTCGCGTCCGGTTGCGCAAAAAATTATTTACTGGACGTTAGGAAATGGAAAAATAAACATTGATGAACAATTGCATAACAAATATTTTATATAACGTTTTTTATAGAATCGCATAAAAAATATAATATCTTGTGGCTAAGATACTTTTTGTGAAAAATGGTTTTACCAAATTATTTGGCACCCTTGAAAGTACATGTCGCTTTATTTAACTCATATTTACAATATTTGTTATTTGTTTTTAATTTTGAACGTTTCCAAATTATTTAACAAGTTTAGTAAGCTTTTAATTAATAGCGAATTAAATATAGTTATTTATTATACAAGCAGTTCAAATGGATGTTTAACGAGCAGGAAGTTTAATTTAATTCCGCGAGTTAAACATTCATTTTAACCGCGAGTGTAATTCAACTGTTAATTCAATTTTGCCCTAAATAAACTTCTCTAATTTGAGTGCAAGATTTTTATAAATGAGGCAGAGCTTCAAATATCTATGTCACTAGTCGCTGAGTGCCAGTTTTTTTATGCGTTGCGTTGCCATGGATTGAATTGTTTACATTCCAAGAATCTGAAACGATCCTCACTATGGAGTTTACTCCATGCTAAAAACTTGACTCATTATTTTCGAGAGCGTGAAAAAATAATGTTTTTAGACCAGAAAAATCTGCACTATGTGGAAATGTAATAACTTACGAATAAACATGATATTTGCTACCCAACTACCGAATAATTTATTTGTAAATGAAAAGACAACAAAAATATTTATCCGAAGGATAAATTTATCTAAACCTTTATTCGCAAGTGAAAATACCGGCCCTTTTAATAGAATAAATTGGGTAGGATGTGAACTTATATGGGACGGGGCTCGTATTTCTAAACGATATAAATTTCGGTATTGAAAACAAATTAAATTTATCTTGCTTTTAGAGGAAATTTGCTGATATTTTTGTTAAAAGGTTCTAAAAGTAAAATTCTCTGAAAATGTTTGTTTAACAATTTTCCCATGATAATATAATACTCTGGGTATTTGTGCATTGAATATTAGCTTTTTATAAAAAACAGGAAATACCAGTAACTATAAAAATACATCGATTATAGTATGTACGGAATTTCCTATATTTTTTTGTTTTACCGGACATCCTACAAAAAAATATTGATATTATCCCACATACTCTACCAAACACATATTTAACATATCCGAGTATTTTTTTTTATTAAGATCAAATGAAAATTTACGTATTAAATAAATTTATATTATAATTTATGTTTTAATTATTGTAATCTCAATATTTGTCATTGTTGTAATCATTTAGTAAATAGTAATGTAAATGTTGGATTACTTTTTATTATGAACTATGCTTTGTTTTTGTTTATTGTAATCAATAATTTCTTTGTTGTATTTCATTATAAATAGAAAATAGTTTAAATACTATTTTAATTATAATAATGGCACTAGGTGAGTATGAAAATTTCAATATTATATTAATGAAAGTCTTATGCCCATATTCATAAACGCTCGTTAAATTTTAAAACGGCTCGTTAAAATTTTTGACAAATGGAATCAAACGTTACAAATTACATTTCGATTTTTCTGTCAGTGTCGACTGTTTTTACTGGATAAAAATTATAACGAACCGTTAAAATTTTTACGAGTGTTTATGAATATGGGCATAAAAGTCACATTTATTAAAGCGAATAATGAACTTGATTATGAAAACGAGAAAAAATTCTTAATTTTACTTACCTGATTTTTATTTATGCATAATATGTACTATCGAAGTTTTATATAAATTAACATTTAACACTACTCCTGTACCTATTCATGTAAATAAATCAAACAAATATATATTTTGAAATGATATAATAGCTATCTGGCTTACTTTATAATCATTAGCTCTAAAGATTTTTGATCACAGTTTGTAATGGATACGTATTTTTATGCATGCAACATTTATTACATATTGCCATATTAATGGTAACGTATGTCGGTTTTTTCTACTTATCACGGAGTGACGCTAACGTCAGAACTTTCGCGCCAAAACTTTAATAATTATTTTAAGCGTTATTAAGCGTAATTTCAAGAAAACAAAAAATACGGAATTTCTATTTTTAAATTCTTCGTAACATATAAAATATTCAAAAAAAGTTGAACGGGCCCATTCATATTGTTTCGACTAAGGAAGGATATTCCTTTTTAAAACGATGCTCGTTGTTGACATTACTTTCGCTATAAATAAATAATATAAATTAATAATTCTTCTATTATTCATGTTTATAACAAAAGAATGTAGACTTGTTATATATTATTGAATGTCTTGTAAAATGAGCAAAAAGAAGAGACTATTTTGAACATAGGTTCTCATTTAAAAAAATCTAATTACGCCGTTTTATTTTACTTAGAAAACAGTTTAAATTTGTTAAAACATTTTTTCTCTAAATATTATAATAAATAATTTATGAGGTATTTTCGAAATGAGCGAAAAACGAATGTTTACTTGTAGTTCAGGAACAAAAGAAGATCGAAAAATCCTGAAAAGTTGACCCTGGAATGTACAAACGGTTTTGCTCTATCATAAATATTACCTGAGGTACCTTTAATAAATATGGAAAATGTGACAGCCTGTACATCCAATAGTCGTTAGAGACGCTGACACTCAAAATGTGTACAAATTGCTTATGGGAATTTTATTTTCCATTAATATCGGCTTTATTAAATTGGCGTATATTCTTTATCAAATTATAAACTGTATGCCCTCAAAAGTGGCTGTTATAAAATCCATCTGTGTTATTATTAATTAAATTCTGAGAATGGATAAAAGTCCAAAGTTAATTTAGCGAGTACTTATGAATTATTCATTTTTAATCTGAATATTGAAGACTAGTTTCAATATCATCAGTGTGACGAATGACCCATAATAGAAGATTTTCACCCATTTCAAAATGAATTTGAAACAGGGAAAAACAGTGGAAAATTATTTCAAGTGATACTAGATATAATAAATAAGGTTTATTCCAGAACGTTTATAAAATGAACATCTGTTTCTCTTTTAAAACTTATAGGTTTATTTTCTTGGCAAAAAAGTCTATAAAGTTCAGATTTATTGGTCTATAGTCAGGACAGCCATAAAAGGATTCCTTTGAGAGTGGAAGTTGCTCTTTATACTAAAATTTCTTACTAGCTATCTATAAGTTGCTTGAGTTAAAAGTTTTCATTATTACAAATTTTGAAATTACAGCTTGTCCTACGAGTTTACATTTTCAGTAAACAGAGTATAAAATCAACGAATATAGTGAGAAATTTTTAAAATATACATTTTATACTTACAAAAACTGAATATGTTATTCAAGTATTCCGCCATTTATTATTGGGTTATATTGCGTTTATTATTAATACCAGTTTTAATTTTATTAGGCATTGTATCTCTGTGTCCTGTAAATTTTTCTGTGAATACTGTTCCGTGGTCCATATGTTTTGCAAGATAGGTTTTACTGTACGCACTGGATTTTTACGAAAAGTCTTGTCTAGACGATGACCCTTAAAATTCCGGTCAAACTATTATCAACCGACATTTGGCCTACAGTTTCTATATATTATGATATATTTAAATTACCTCGCCGAATTTTTTAGAAATTTCTCAAAGTAAGTTTAAAATTATTTATTATTTCAGTCTTTACTTTGTGATACATTTTAAAGATTAAGTTGAAATGAAACACAGTAACTTTGTTTATATCACTTTTTGTTTTACACAATTTTTGTGACTAGTTTAAACCATTTCGCTCATCATCAGACAATGAGCACAATAAATTTTGCATAAAGAGAGGGGAATATATTAGGTCCGTTTGGTCGTTTAGTAAAGTGATATTTTTATCTTTTTTATATTTGTAAATTTCTAAGGATTCTGATTCTAGTAAATTTAGTTTTATACCTTTATTTGCAAAATGAGTTTGTATTATTTCTGTATCAGGCGAATGATTATTTTCTAACAGGTGGCAAGCATAAGTTGTTTTTTTAAGTTTAAATGACCTTAAATGTTCTTTGAATCTAGTTTTGAAATTCTGACCAGTCTGACCAATGTAAACTCCTTTATAATCTTTGCATTTTAGTTTATATACACCAGATTTTTCTAAAGCATTTTTATAATCCTTATTATTCAGAATATAATTCATGAGTCACGTGACATCTTTTCCGCCAATCAACATTCAGAACCTCTATAGTTACATGTCTATCACAGCGATGATAAAAAACAAAGAAATTATCACCTTATTTATATTCGTTACCAAGGGATTTGTTTTCTTTATTTGACATTGACAATTAATTTTGAGTATAAAAATGTGGAATAATCGTTGGGTTGATATCAACAACGATGAACATAATAAGGCAATTGTCAAATTAACCATGTTGTAATACAATATATTAAAAGTTAGGTTAGCAGCACACGCAATGTGTCTGAAAAATTCATTATATTCTCTCATTAAATATAAGCTCGTGATATGATTAATAATCGAAGATATTGCTCGTGAAACCGAAGCACCACATTTCAATCTTCCTTCGGACTCGTGAAATCTGCAGCTCGGATTCACTCGAGAATATCATCGATGATAATCATATCACTTGTTATATTACGTATGAAAATACAACTTGATAGTTTTTTGTAAGGTTTAAAGGCGACAGATAGATTTGATTTCCTTAATTTTTTTTAATAGATTCACCAATTGTCCTTAAATAAGTTAGAGACACGTATAAATAACAGAGACACGCTAAAAATTACGATATTCCTAACACTATTATCCAAAATTTAATCGACAAAAAAGAAAAGCAACTTATCTTAGAATCCATTTATCCTAAATCTAAACCAGACTCAGAGAAACATTACGTGTCTGTAACTTATTTAGAAACAATTAGTGAATCTATTGAAATAAAAATTAAGGAAATCAAATCTACCTGTCGCCTTGAAACCTTCCAAAAAACTATGAAGTTGTATTTTCAATAATAAAGATTATAAAAATGTTTTAGAAAAATCTGGTGAATACAAACTAAAATGCAAATATTGTAAAGGAGTTTATGTATATTGGTCAGACTGGTCGGAATTTCAAAACTAGATTCAAAGAACATTTAAGATCATTTGAACTTAAAAAAACAGATTCAACTTATGCTTGCCACCTATTAGAAAATAATCATTCGTCTGACACAGAAATAATACCAATTCATTTTGCAAATAAAGGCATAAAACTAAGTTTACTAGAATCTTTAGAAATTTACAAATATAAAACAGATAACAATAACACTACTAAACGACCAAATAAACGGTATTCTTACGTTGTATAAAATTCGCATGCAAAATTTATTGTGCTCATTATATGATGATGACCGAAATGGTTGAAACTAGTGACAAAAATTGTGTAAAATAAAAGTCATATAAACAAAGTTACTGTGTTTCATTTCAACTTAAGTTTTGTAAGTTATTGAAAATGTAAACCGGCTAAATTATAAGAGTTTGGGCTCGTATATTAAAAATCAGATATCACATCTGCAGTCACTTTACAGTACTACTGTTATTGAGTCAGTGGATATGTGTTTGTTGTCTTAATTTCAGTTCAGCAAAATATTGCTTCCTGAAAATGTTTCAGTATTTTAAAATGAGAATTTTATTTTATCTTTACTTTAAAATACAAGTGAAAATAAATAAAACTGCATATAACTCTCCTGGAAAACTAGAAAACTCAATTTTGTTCTATATAGAAAATATCAACCTGAAGAAAACAGAAATAGCTTTATAACTCGCTTATTTCCCATCGAAGTAGTTTGATTAAATTGAGTTTATTTCCAGGTTTTTCATACTTCTCTTTAGCAAATATAGAAAACTTTTCCGCTAACATATTGTAAAAATTTCCCGCAATCAATAAATGAACATCGAGCTAAAACTAACATTGCACAGAGTAAAGTAAACCAATAAAACCATTGAAAAATTATTCGATTTAAATGTTTTTGAAAAGTGTTCAGTTTTTACAGATACAAAAACAATGTGAAAATTTTATTAATTTTTTGTTGACCGGAATAAATTACAATACGTGAGTATCAGTACATCAGATTTTTTAAAAATGAAATCTCGTATCGTATTTTTTTTTTTTTGTTGACTGTTTTCATTCGTTGTCACCCTCTTATGGGATTATGTGCTCAAATATGTGGATTTGAAATTGAACTCATTTTGTAACAAAAATAATTTTGTTTCAATTGATATTTTTTAAAAGAACGCCAATATAATACTTTAGGCTATAGGGATTTCGTTTTTTAGTTTGGTAGGGAAACGACTTTAAGTTGGCTACTCTTTTGGGACTACGTACGCCGTCTTTGAATTTAAAATTAAGTGGAATATATTATGGGAAAGAAATTTTATTAGTAAACAGTTTTTAGGATTATTTCGACTTCTTCTAACAAGTCGAGTGCAGAACAATAACAAGAAAATAAAACAACAATAAGAAACGAATCTTATAAACTTTTCTGAATTATAGTTTCAATAGGTAAGAGCATTTCAACTCTTGTTTACTTTTGTGTCAAAATTCTTTTAGAAACAATTTTTTTTTTCTATAACTGTCTGTTTATTTATTTATTTATTGGCCATTGTGTTTATAGTACGTCATTTTATAATCTATTACTAACATACATAGAATAATGAAATAATATATTTAACATGTTTAATATGTTTCACGTCAAATTTTGTTGAAATTGAAATTCAAAAATTCTTTACTGGAATAGAATGCATTTTTTATTAAGAATTTTTTAATTGTGTTTTTAAAAATTTTATTTTCTAACATTTTTACATCTTGTGGCAGTATAGGTATTGTAAAAATTAATATTTAATTTATTTCTAGCACTCTTTTGAAGCTTTATTCGCGGCTTACGTAAAAGTGTAGAAGAACGTGTTGGGTAATTATGAAAGTCCCCATTTTTGGGAAGTACATATGTTTCTGTTGATGAACCTCTAAAAATGTATAGTATATAAAAAGATTGGGAAGAGTCATTATTTCTAAGTTACAAATTTCCGTCTTACAATGATCTCTGTAGCCTAAACCGGATATAATTCTTATAGCTGTTTTCTGAAGTTTAAAAATCTGAGAGGAAACAGAAAAATTACCCCACCATATTATACCATAAGAAATGACTAAATGGAAAAGTGAAAATAAACCATTTTAAGAGTAGACTTCTCTATAAGAGAGCTCAGTCTTCGTAAAACAAAAATTACACTAGAGAATCGGGCACTTAATTTTTCAACATGTGCTTTTCCATTTAGCGTATTATCGATCTGTATCCTACCTAAAAAGGAAACAGATTTATTTTCAATGCATGTTTTATTGCTAGAAATAATAAGTTGCTGAGTCTTTTCTTTATTTACTAATAAATTATTAGCTGCAAACCATGCTTCTGCTAACGTTAAATTTATTTCAGATATAAGACTAAGATCATGGATGTCACTATGTTGACTTAAAAGTGTTGTATTATCAGCATACAGAACATTACCACAGGGTTGCATAAAGCTACTAAAATCATTCATGTAAATGATAAAAAATAATGGGCCCAAAACGGATCCTTGCGGCACACCATGTTTCACTTCAAGGAATTCAGATATTACTCCATCAACAAATACACACTGTGAACGATTTTGCAAATAAGATTTAAAGAATAATAATGTGGACTGCTTTATCCCATAAAATTCCAACTTTTTTATTAAAATGTCATGAGATACGCAGTCAAAAGCTTTAGAGAGATCAGATAACGTTAAAGCTACATTCAGACCCTCTTCAAGTCCATCAATTAATTTATCAATAATTTCCAAAATCGCTTTTATTGTAAAGCGTTCTGGACGGACACCAAATTGATTATTACAAAGTAAGTTATTTTTTAAAAAATAATTCAGTAATCTATTTTTCAATATTATTTCAAAAAAAATTTAAACTGTTGGAATTATAGAAATTGGTCTATAATTACTTGCTAAAGCCGGGTCACCCTTTTTATAAAGCGGTAAAACTTTTGTTATTTTAAAACATTTAGAATAAATACATTCCGATATACATTTGTTAAATAAGCTAGTTAACGGTTCTACAATGTATTCAATAATGTTTTTTAATAAGTTATTACTTACATTATAGATATCCAAGCAGTTTGAATTAGAGGTGGGCGCGGGCCGTGATTTTGTCGGGTCACGATGGGTCACGACGTGACCCGCGTGATCGTGAGTATAATTTAAATTCTGCGTCGTGATTGGACGTGAGCGTGAGGCACTAAAAAATTATCGTGCGTGATCAGGCGTGATTGAAATTTAATCGGGCGTGAGTACAAGTTTTCTTCTATTTTTTATTTAAAAAATTGTCAGTTTCTATCTTTTACTTTACATTCTTTTTATCATTATTATATCCAAATATGTCATCAACAGTATTTTTTGCATAAAAATAGTGTTATTGTTGTACCCAAAATTGTATACACAGTTGCTCCGATTTCACTAAAGATATACAAATCTTTAAGTCCGTTTGACACGATCATAATTTTGTTAACAAATTTGTTACAAAATTTATAATGATATTTGTGAAGGAATAGAACAACCTATTTATACATAAACATTCGTTTCCAATGAAACCAATCTGTTACCTAACTTATTACCAATTTGTTAACAAATTTGATAACAACTTATGACTGTGTTAAGCAGGCTTAAATGTACATAGAAACAATTACGTGACACGAACGTGACACGCCGGGCGTGATCGGGCGTGAGTGCCAAAATAAAATCGTGAACGTGACTGATCGTGAATCAAACATAAAAAGTCGTGCGTGATTGGTCGTGATTACATTTTTAGTTCCGTGAGCGTGCGTGATCGTGAACAAAAAGTTACTCACGCGCCCACCTCTAGTTTGAATCATTCAATGATTTTATAGCATTAAAAGTTTCTAATTAGGTATCAGCGGTTAAGACATTTAGAGTGTTGACGATTAAATTTATAAGTTATTGCAATCCTACGTATAGGGTTAATATTTGGTTGTATATGCTATATGATACCATCACCTTTCATATCCCCTCATAAAGATGCTAACATGTTTGTAGGGTTGCCAACTTTGAAAATAAGTTTTTCGGGATTGTATATGTAAAAAAAAAATCGGGACAGGCAAGAAAAAATCAGGACGCTATCTCAATGAGGTACTTAGGTTAGGTGGAAGAGCAGCCTATGGCTGAACCTAGCTTTTGGTTATTGGAATCAATAAAGTATATGTTATTATTATTATTATTATTATTGTTATTATTATTATTACTTATGTGACCAAATTTTTCTTAGCGTTTTCCATTTACATATTTAGTTTTGCACTCAGTGTAGGCAATGACGTCATGCTCGGCACTAGTTGTTGTTATAACACGCGCCATTCTGAACAAACAAAAAATCGTTTGTCCAACTTCAAACTGCAAGAGCCAAAGATAAATGTTACAAATTTTGTTTTTCCGTTACGCGAATTTTAAAGTTTGAAACACCATCTAATGTTTTTGGAATGACAAAGTGTATTAATCTTATTTCGAAACTCAGATTGGTCATTTATTAAAAGTATTATACCTACCTACAGATGGGCCAAGTTTCAACTTACTTTACCGGTTTACGGTTTTCGATTCAGCTCCGGTTCGAAGACCTGGTTTAATGAAAGGTCTCGTGGAATAGACTATAGGTAGAAATTATGAAAGTCCATGAACTCCTATATTTCTGAAATTCAATGTCAAGTTATTTTCGAATTGATTGTGAAACGTTGGTTAATAGAACATTTCAAATGTTCACAGGAAAAATCTTCACCAGTTTTACTTCTTTGCAATCGGAGCTTTTTCGATACATCAGTCACTCGTCCAAATTTTTTGCGTCGTTTGGTGGTTTTATTAATTGTGTAATTCAGTGGTTAATTTTTAGTAACTGGTTAAAAATTGTATCTAATTTGTTATGTTATGTCAACTTAATTGATTAAATTTTTAACCTGTTGCTAAAAATTAACTACTGAGTTACGGAATCTCATCACTGACACCGCTCTTAGCTTAACAAATTTCTGTTCAATACGAGAACTATACAGAAATCGGCTGACCAAGTTATAATTTGTGCATATCGCTGTTCATCTTTTTATGACGCTTGGACCGTCGTCCTTTTTAGATCTTGTTTTACAATTTCTGAGGCCTATATCTTAGGATTGTTACCGTTTTGCATCCTTTACTCAGATCATTTAAAAGCGTCCACTTTCAATCTATAAGTACCAATCATCTCATTTTGCTAGAAAATGGATATTCATCCGTTTCCCCTGGCTCTTAAATTTGCTTTAATTAATTTTTTTATTTAAAAAAGTTTAAGAACGTGCTCTGCTCGGTGTATCGCCCTTTACGTATCTACCGCCGGGGGCTATAGACCCCAGAAGCCCCTCCGTTAAGCCGGCACTGAACACATGCGTAGTGCATTTTAAATGAATGCAAAGCTCCAGTGCAAGTTTATTAGCTGTCACTTTCAATACAGAGGTTATGTAGTTATGGTTTTGAGTTGTATGTCCCAGTGTCCCGATGAACATCCTCGGGACACGTAATTGTCCCGGTTTTCATACCCGACTCCAAAATTTATTAATTATATCATCTATCGACGTTTGTAATATTTATTTTATCACTAAATTTTTAATTGTTTTATATATTCTAATTTTATTCATTGCATTTTAAAGTGAGTGCGCTCCTGCGCATATCGTAAATTAGGGTAGTGTGCAATGTGCGCGCGCGTGTGTCTCACAATTGTGTTTTTACTTTAATTTATGAGTAAGAACATGTTCAATTATATGTATAAGTATTATGGTATTATTTTTATTTAAGTCAACAATCCGGTAAATATATTCTCTTTTCTTAAAGTTCTGTGACCTGGCAATTTATTTTTATACATGAAAGGAAAAAAACATACAACTTCACATCCCTCGAAAAAATGTAACTTTCAATATTAAGGCATTTGACCTTGAATGAAAAAAAAAATTTCGCCTGCGGCACTTTTTTTCTGATTACATTTCTTCACCAACCAAAGTTTTGGTGCCCGAGCCACCACTGGTTTTAACAATTCTCTAAAAAAATGTCCCGGTTTTGCAATTTATAAATCTGGTCACCCTAAGTTATGGATATCACTACACAAAATTCGTTTCCAATAATTCTTCTATTATTATCAAACTTACATCCATTGTACTTACGTAGACACTTTTTACAACGCAACATATATGAATTTGATAGATTGCACTGGCAAGAACTGACGATTGTAGTAAGTGCAAGAAAGTGCGCACTGAGTAAGGTTCAGTTCACTCGAAAAGTATAAATGGAACTCGTAAAACTCAATTAGTGCGCACTGATAATGTAAATGGTAATCGATTTATGCACTCAGTGCCAAAAAGTGCGCACTAACTATGTAAATGGAAAACATTATTAAATTAATCTAGTATAATATGCCCGTATTGTTTAATTTGCTAATGACGCATGCGACTGGCAAGCATTTGCTCTGTGCTGGTTCGCACTGAATTTGCTTCCAGTTCGTACAACAATTACACGGACTTCGGGCGATTCGAACTACGCCAGTGCATTGCACGGAATGAGTGCGCATTTGCTCCGAAAATGAAGAAGAGAGAGACAGCACTATAGCGAAAATGCGAACTCGGAGCGTGAATGCCTAGCTGAATGCAAAATTCGAGTTCCACTTTTTTCTATGCTCCACTCAGGTCATACGAACCAGCCGAATGCAGATATATTGGAGGAAGCGGTCTATGAAATTCATTATAGTCTGACGATTGGCCGTTATAAAGTTTTATGGGGCTTGCGGTTAGGGTTCCTGGAGCCAGGTAGATTTATCTGTCCTGGACCGTATCCGAAATTTCTGTAAAGTACTTCTTCTAACATCAATTTGTAAATTGAAAAGAGGTTAAAATATTATAATATGTTTCCTAATAATATACTTTTTAATCCGTATTCAAATAAAAATGCGTTTTACATATACAGTGTGTTCAAAAAAATTCCTAACTCGGAGTAGGCTATGAACAGTGAAACGTGTATGCCTGATCATTATTTAATTCAAAAATCAAGTTGTCAAAATTGATCTTGAAATGTAACTTTAAGGAGAAAAGACAATAAAGAAGGATATTCGTCGTTTTCTAATTTGTTTCCATTTCTAAAATAAGATTCAAGAAGAAAAGCATTTTTGACAATCTCGTCAAATTGATATATAAGTAAATATTTTTCTTTGTGTAAAGCCTACTCCAAGTTAGGAACACACTGTACTTCTTCTAACATCAATTTATAAATTGAAAATTGATTAAAATATTATAGGGTTTACAATAAATTCAAACGTAACTTTTAAATACAAACAATAATTGTAAATGTAAATAAATGCAATTTACGGCTCGTCCGGGGACACCCTGCATATATATATATATATATATATATATATATATATATATATATATATATATATATATATATATATATATATATATATATATATATACCGTGTGTCTATCTTAAAGGTGTACATAGGAGATTAACATGGGAAATCAGTTTTTTACAATTTCTTGCTCGCCTAATCATTTTAAGCAAAAACGCGTCAAATAAAAGTTATAGGGCATAAAATTCTGCATCCAAGCCAATAAATAGAATTACCTTTACATGCTTTGTAACGACAGAAATTAATTATGAAAATGTCGAAAATTACGTTGAAAATATCGTCAGCCATGGAATTGAACAAAAAATAAATAAATGCTTGCCGTTTTATCTGTCACAATGTAATTTAACTTATTTGACGTTTCTGACAATTTGATAAAATGTCAAGCATTTATTTATTTTTTGTTCAATTCCATGGCTGTCGATATTTTCAAAGTAATTTTCGACATTTTCATATTTAAGTTTTGTCGTTACAAAGCATGGAAAGGTAATTCTGATTTAGACGCAGAATTTTATGCCCTAAAACTTTTATTTGACTCGATTTTGCGTAAAATAATTAGGCGAGCAGGAATTTGCAAAAAACTGATTTCCCATGTTAATCTCCTATGTACACCTTTAAGACAGACACATGTATATATATATATATATATATATATATATATATATATACTCTATATCTCCCAGTTGATCCCCGCGTCAACTTCTGATGTAAGAATTACAAAATTTTTATCTAGCATCCTTGGCGTACATACATGGCATATATGAGACTTTTATTCGCTCTCTCATTGTCGTTTGTTTTTCAGAGGGGAATAAGCTATCTCCGTCTAACCTACGGCAAAAAATGAAATAGAAACTGTATTGTAACCGCGGTAACGAGTGTTATTTTCAAATATTTGAATTATTTGAATATTCATGTCATTCTGTCATTCACGTGATTAAGGTCGACAATAATTTATGCTTCGTTGCGTGTTGCCAATTTTGTTAATTCTTGGGATTATACATATGTGCATTTTGCTATTGCAAAGACGGTGATTTTAAGTTTTCCGACAACATATTGCTTGTGGACAATAAGTAGAGGTTTATTATTTCTAAATAACTATTTATACTTCGAATTTTGATGAATAACCATGGTAGCGATATGATGTCATCATATCCCTCTCGCCCCTGGCGATTTGAACAATATGTTTACTATTGATGATGTGGGGATCAAGTCGTGGAAACGAACTTTATATATATCTGTATTATTTTTCAATACTATCTACTGAATATTTTTTTGTTTCAGAGCTTAACCTTCTGCTGAATTTTTTTCCGTCTTCGTCTATTCAAGGTAGGAATCACTCATTATTATTTTCGCAATAATGTCTCTATTGTGTGTCGTAACGAAAATGGGAGTAATATAATTTTGAAGCATTTGCATTCAAAGGGATCTAAATTCCAGTTTCATGTTTTAGAATAATGTAGCAAAATGTTTTGCAAGAAACAATAAAGATAGCTGTAACCTCTCTTTTTATTAATATTCATATTATTCAAAATATTTTAGTAATTGTATCCTTTATTTTATTTTAACTACGTTTGGATTCTTTTGAATTTAAATGCTTAATTTTAATCCGTTGTTAATTCATATTAATTAATCTTTATTTAGAAATTGTAACAATTTATTGTTGCCCGTTAATTATTTGCAAATACATATCATATAATTCGTTGTTATGATAAATGCTACATTGTCACTGTTCAACAGATAAGCTAAAAGCATTTCAATTAATCAAATTATTACCATTATACATTATTCACTACATAAATCTATCAAACGCAGCCTGGCGTTGAGATTCTAATAGTCCTTCTCTGCGTGGCTATTATAGCACAATAAATTGTAAGTTCTGCGGTGCAATCAGCCGTGACCCAAACTCTAATTCCGCCCCTCTCACCACATTGTTTATTGCATTATATTTTGATAGCTGCAGTAATTACATTGTAGTGTGAAACATTGAAGCAGGGGAATCGAATCGGCTGCTGGCTACAGAGGGATGTTAGTTTTATAGACGCGTTAAGTGCTCACTCGGGTTCCTGCTATTTTTAGACTTCCAGGGGTGATATTTTCATGAGGTTTTACCATTTTGTCAAAGCACACAAATCACAAGATCTAATAGTACATTGTGTTCAAAAAATTCCTAACTTGAAGTAGGCTATGCACAAAGAAACGTATGTCAATTTAATAGTTATTTGTATAGCAAGGCGGCGAAATCACTCTTTAGCGTACCGAGGGCGCTAAGGATTTCGCGGACAAGGTGTACACAATATGTTTTGTGCAACCGCAAAAAATATGTAATTACAAAATTTATTAATTTTATACAGTTTCATTGTAAATAGAAAGTTAACTTTCAAGGTGGCTATGGGATTAACATTTGATAAACAAAACCATGCAATTCTCAAGTGTCAAAGTGGTTGTTTACCTAATTTCGCGGCCGTTACCATAACAACGCTCGCGAAATTTAATTTCGCGGCCTGTATTGCGGCTGCGAAATGCTTATTTCGCTTCCGGTTGCACAAAAAAATATTTATTTAAATGTCAATTTGATGTGAGATATTGTCAAAAATGTCATCTTAAGAAATCAAAGCTTTTCTACTTGAATCTTATTTTAGAAATGGAAACAAATTAGAAAACGGCGAATGTCAATATACTGTATCCTTCTTTATTGTCTTTTCTCCTTAAAATTACATTTCAAGATTCATTTTAACAACTTGACTTATGAATTGAATAATGATCACACATACGTTTCTCTGTTCATAGCCTACTCCGAGTTAGGAATTTTTTTGAGCACAACGATTTTATGACATTTTTTTTCGTATGTGTCAAAATTTAGAAAACGAGCCCTAGCAAGTTTCCTAAATGACAAGACAAGTGCGAAATAGTTTGATAAAATGAGTTTTTTTATATTATTTTTTATATTTTACGTCTTTTATATGTATGTATTATGTTTCGAGATTTCAACCTCTATGGTTATATACACAAAATCTATTCATTTACTTTTACATTACCACGGCGTTTCTTACTTAGATGCCATGTGTGTTGCCCGCCCGTGTAATCTCTTGTTACAATCACAAGCCGGTACCAGATAGCTTTGTGATTGCCAAGTTAATTGTATACCAACTCGGAAAGGTACCGGGAGAAGGTATGTACTGATCAAGGCCAGTCACAGTCGAGAAAATATCCGACTTGACCCAATTTCGAATCCTCGAACTCTGGGTCCAGGGCTACCATTCTACCAATTTGTTATCCCGACGTCTTTATATACTAAAATATTTAAAAAATTGCCATATTAAATCGACTTGATTTATAGAAATTTATGTGTATAATGTTGTACTTGGTATAGTATGACTAGCGAATGAAAGTTTACGTTTAAATTATTTAATAGATTTGGTTTCTTCTGAAAACATTTCCGTGTATTTGATTTGAAAGGAAACTGACCCGTATGTATTCCGTTAAAAAGATAACAATTGTAGTCAATACCAGGAGCCATTTAAAATTACCTTCGCAACAGGATTCAGGGATGTATTTAAAAAAATTAATACCGCAAATTCTAGTTCGTTCGTCACAGGTATCAGCAACCCTCGAGTCGGAATTAAAGGAAATTAAAAATAATCCTATTTCATAGAATTGCCAAACTAAATAGTTTAAAGATCAAAATATTTTGTTATAATCAACTTAAATGAAAAATGTTTGAAATATTTTAAATGCACTCCTGTTTTGATATTCAGTTACCCTAGTCGGCCATTTATTTTCAGCCAGATATAGTAATGTATTTCTGTGCTTTCCTAGTCCAGTATTTAAATGGGTTAATGCAAAAACTTCATACTTAAATATTTCGTACAATTCTACTCTTCTCTAGAGTTTAAAAAAAAAACACATCTATAAAATAATTTAAACGTCAACTTTCATTCGCTAGTCACACCATTGGAATGAATTACTCAAAAGTTCATGTCAATTCTGATTTATGAACATAAGTAAATGTCATTTAGTACTATAAATAAAGACTCTTTCGATACGCAATTGGGTTTCGTAATGATTTCGTTATCATTATAAATGAAAAATAATCTTGTCTGTGCGTATTATGATCATAAAAGTTGATTCTATCGGTGCGGCTGTTTGAATTTGTTACCTCCGAAATCCAGGGATTAGGCCAACAAACCAATATTTTTATTTTTTGATGAAACTTTGTACAAAAATATGACCATTATTAAAAACCCGACGCTAAATATTTCGAATTTTAAAATGGCACAAAATTGGCCCCTGTGGCGCACTCTCCACGCCAGCAATGAGTGCCCGTGAGGTGACGCCTGGTAAGCGCCCGCACGGTGCAAATATTTCATCATTATCTGTGTACAAAGCAGATTAGCACACAGAGTAATGGGTAACAAATCGTGATGATATATTTATTTATTTTATTTATAAAGCAAGAAATGATTGTGGGAGGAATTTGTGACGTCACGTGTGGCAGACCAGTGACATAGTCTGTGGGCGGCGCGCTATGGCATTTTAGGCGGGATTTTCAGATTTCATATATTTGTAGCCAATAGAATTCAATCCACATCCGTCACGTCATAAAATGTTTAATTCGTTATAACTTTATAATTAAGAATATATTTTAGAATTATTTAGCTTTAATACTAATCAATATAGCAGTAAGTATTTTACAATTTTTATAAAAATTTGTTATATTTCGATAATCGTTTATGTATTGTATTATAAAACATTAAATATCATTTACTTGTCAAAATAATGTTCACGTTGCGGCAAAATGATACTTCTCTTTCAATTTCATATCATAGAGATTGACTTTTGCTCCGTGTTCTAGATTAACAATTTAATTAATAAAATTTGTAAAATTTTATTTATGTGAAATACTTTACAACTACGTTAATAATTTTTGAGTTAATGCATCAAAAAAATCGAGCTAGTCATTATATTTTCTTCAAACTGCAAGCAACAGACGATTATATTTACTTATTCATTAATATTTGGCTAAAGAGGTTTAGAATTAGTTTCTAGAATATGTTGAACTTAAATCTGTACATAAATTTAAGTTATGTTCTTGTTTTCAAATTTACACAGCGTTTGCATTTCGCATTATTTGCGAAAGTCAAATACGAGTATAAATGTTAAATACTTGTAGGGGTTGATACATTGTCTTTGTTTTACTTACTAATTATGAACTTGAAATACAATCACAATAATACTGGAGTATGTTTAATAAACATTCCTACTGTGATCAAACATTGTGTAGTTTTAATTAACAATGGAAACTGTAATATTGCAGTACAATTTGTGATAGTAATAGAGTAGGTCGACGATTGAAGTCTATTAATTAATTATCAACATCCTACTACTGCTGGACGCAGTAATTGTTTTATTTCTTTATTTGTAGCGTGTTCACATCCTACATTAATTTAATAACTTCTCATGTTCGTATTACTATTGATCATTAACTATGTTTTAACATATTTACTATTTATGCCGGTTTCCTCAAGGATCTGTTTCAGATCCTACATTTTTCAAAATGTACGTGAAGTTTAATTTTTCAAGATGTCTGATCAAAGTGATCTTCGAATGGGTCCGTCCAACATTTTTGGAATTTTTTAAATGTTACGAAGAATTTAAAAATAGAAATTCCGTATTTTGTTTTCTTGAAATTACGCTTAATAACGCCTAAAATAATTATTAAAGTTTTGGCGCGAAAGTTCTGACGTTAACGTCACTTCGTCATAAGTAGAGAGAACCGACATACGTTACCATTCATATGGCAATATACAATAAATGTTGCATGAATATAATATGTATGCATTACAAACTGTGATCAAAAATCTTTAGAGCTAATTGTAAAAAAGTAAGTCAAATATTTATTAAATCATTTCAAAATATATATTTGTTTGATTTACTTACATGAACAGGTATAGGAGTAGTGTTACATGTTAATTTATGTAAAACTTCGATAGTACATATTATACATAAATAAAAGTCAGGTAAGTAAAATTAATAATTTTTGCTCGTTTTCATAATCAGGTTAATTATTCGCTTTAATTAATGCGACTTTATTTAATATATATTGAAGTTTTCATACTCACCAGTGCCATTTATTACAATTAAAATAGTATTCAAACTATTTTCTATTTATAATTAAGTACAACTAAGACAGTATTGATTATAATAATCAAAGCATAGTTCATAATAAAAAGAAATTTACATTACTATTTACTAAATGATTCCAACAATGACAAGTATTGAGATTACAATAATTAAAACATAAATTATAATATAAATTTATTTAATACGTAAATTTTCATTTGATCTTAATAAAAAATTACCCGGATATATTTTAAATATATGTTTATTAGAGTATGTGTAAAACCAATTGCGAATTTATAAGCAAAATATGCATGATCTACTTTATAGTGACATTTTCACAGGGAAACTGGACTACTGTAATGACGCTGACATCACAACATGGCGACCATTTTATGCTAAAAATACAAAATATATAGCAATTTTTATATCTTTTTCATTTATTTATATTCAAAATTCGTATGCGACATGTAATTTTTAAAAATCCGAAGCCTTTATGTTAGAGTAAAATTCAAAAATAAGTCAACTGGTAAGTTTATTACCACTTGTGAATTATTCTAAGGCCGTGTCCGATATCGCATTTTGGCATTTAATATTTAGGATTTAGGTCTACTTCACATTAATACAACTCCGAATGACACACTAATGATATCCAATGACAACAACAAAAGTTAATTATACAATTCGATTTAATTTGATGCTTCAGGTTAAATGTTATACGAAGTCTGTTAGAAAAGTATCCGGCCTTATTATTTTAGCGAGAACCTGATGCGATTTGAATTAAGCGTGCTTGCATGAGCCGACCTTGAACCTTTGTGCGCATGCGTGAATTTTATTCCCGCCTGTCGATAGTGTCTGTTGCTGGCAAGTAGCATTTGAGTGATGTAGTAGTGCTCTCGTCGGTTTTTCATTGCAAGGAAAATGACGGAACGACTAGAGCATCGCTATTGTATCAAATTTTGCCTGAAAATGGGCGACAGCCAGGTGGAAACCATTCGGAAGATTCAGACGGCTTTCGGTGACGATGCTATGGGCATCACACAGATTAAGGAGTGGTACAACCGGCTTAAAAACGGCCGCACATCGGTGAAGAGCGAACCACGCTTTGGTCGGCCATCAACATGCCGAAATGACCAGGTCATAGCCAAAGTGAACGCTGTAGTGATGCAGGGCCGTCGTGATGCTGTGCGGTGCAAGAGACCGGAGTTGTGGTTAACAGGAAATTGGTGCCTCCATCACGACAATGCTCCAGCACATTCCTAGCACTTCATTCAAAATTTTTTGGCGAAGAACAAGACTCCTGTGGTTCAACAGGCTCTTTACTCTCCTGATATGGCCCCCTGCGACTTCTGACTGTTCCGCAAACTCAAGAATCCATTGGAGGAACGCGATTTCAGACAAGAGAGAACATTATAGCTGCA
Source organism: Harpalus rubripes (assembly GCA_963082715.1). Lineage (NCBI taxonomy): Eukaryota > Metazoa > Arthropoda > Insecta > Coleoptera > Carabidae > Harpalus > Harpalus rubripes. The sequence continues at coordinate 16,537,409 of OY720449.1, forward strand.
ACGACAGCCGAGCTAAACTCCATTCCGAAAGAGGCTTTCTCGGAATGCTTCCAACATGGCGGCTCCGCTGGGAGAAGTGTGTGGAGTTCCAAGGAGACTACTTTGAAGGTGATTAGGTTTCCAACGCTCCGCAGGTATGCCAATTTTTTTCCCGGTCAAAGGTCGGATACTTTTCTAACAGACCTCGTATTTCATAAAATAGAAGCCATAAGAAGCTATTCTTTGGCAGTAAATTTGACGTTTTGCACAAATATAGCAACGACTAACGAACATAATTTGTATAATAATAATTAGTGCGCGTCAACTTCAAAACCCTAAAATCTAAATCTGGACACAGCATAAATTCCCCTCAATTTAAATGGATAATTTAAAATTTATGAAAATGTAGTTATTTTAATTGATCCCTGGCTAAATTATTAATTCAGTAGGTAATTATAATTCAAATTTAATTAAGTCCACGTGCTCAAAAAATACAAATTTTATAATACTTTAATATTTAACGAAACGGATGGATGAAACAAAAAAATGCTCTAGGGTATTAAAAATGTATTATACCCCGTAAAAAACAAAATTAATTTCAACCTGATTATTTACTGAAATACACATAGGGATAACATTAACATTTCACAAACACCTAACCCATTTGAACAATTTAAATTTTAAATGAAGTTTCAATCAAATTTAAAGTGCAATTCGCTCTGACATCATCCACACAGCAAACATGCCCCGCCTCTTTGTAATACTTGGATGGTGTGACGTCATTTCCAGTGTCAAACATTGAACATTCAATCAGAATTTGTTTACTTACAGACCAGGTTGGAAGCGAATAAACAGTCAATGCCAAAATAAACTTAATGCAAATAAACCGGAGTGGTTTATTTTAATAAGTGAACGCTGGAAAACTACTCGGTTTTGAAGGAAAAATTGTTGGATAAACATTACTGATTTTATGTTTTAAAGTTATTCTACAAAAATAGTTTTCCGTAAAACAATATCGGCTGCAACTTTATTTTATTAGTATTTTATCCATTTTGTTTAAATACATTCTAAACCTTTATAACCTTGAACACTAATTATGGGTCAAAGTATTTTAGTACTAGTATTTGTTTACTTATACAACTCTTTGTGCAGTGGCAGGATTCAAAATATTTAACAACCAGTTCACTGCAATAACAATTATTTCATGTGAAAAAGAACTACTGAAACTAGATACTTTTTTGTACGATGTACAAATTATTTTTTCTACAGTCTATATACAAAGTAGCCATTTGCGCTCTCTTTTGTCAACGCAAAATGTCACTTTGCCGCTCTAGAGCGACAAAGTAGAAAAAACGCTCGCTCCTCAAATTTCTAACTATACAATGTTGAGAAATGTTACTTGGCTACATTCGTAATGGAAACGTTTAGTCAGGAATTAATGACACTGTAGTAACATACCCACTTACATAACCAAACAAAAAAATGCTTACATTAGATTGAAGCAATAGCTCAAGAAGAATGGAATATACCGATAAGTAAAAATAAATAAAAAATAAATTTTTGTTATGGTGGAGGACCCCATTGTGGCGACTGTAAAAAAATCTTGTGGGTATTTCGAGCGCAAATGGACATTGTCGATTTCGAGAGAATACCTCGCTCCTGCGTCGCGCGGCAACAACCTCTCAATGTCCTATTTTGCGCTCTTAATACACAAATAGCTATTTTCACTTACCACCTGAGGTCTTTTTGTATGATTTACCGCCTTTGTTATCTTAGCAACCAAATATTGATCAGTGCTTTGAAAGCACTATCGATAAACACCCAATCGTGGAAAAAAATTTAAAAAATAGCATACATTTCAAGAACATTTTAGATCCACGAAGAAAACAGTTTTATATAAAAACTTATATTCGTCACATCTATATTTTCAAACTTCGGGAGACCATAAATCGCTTATTAATAAGACAGAATAAAGTACCTAACTAAACTATTATAACTATGAGATAAACTATGAATAAAATGATTACTAGTAGCAGAATTAGCTAAATGAGTAAATTACTAAGTTATAACAATAGTTCATTCGTGCAGCGCGAAGCTTCTTAAAAATAAACATTTAATTACATAAAATACAACATTGTTTATTTTCTCAGTTGTTCAGCGTTGTAGCAATGTGAAAAACTCAACATTGCTATTATTCTTTAACTAAGAAGCTAAATAAATATATTCATAATAATATTAATTATTCTATATTCGATGAAGCTGAGATATGTATATTCGTTCAGTATTTATTTGAAATATATTTTATAATGACGGAAACCTAATATAAAATTATTTCTACATACAATTGAGCTTCTAAACTAATGACCACGAAATAACAAGACTTTGTTGTATCAATGACGAATATTTTCAGATTTATATAAATGACTACACAATCGTAACCTAAATAAAATGGCTTTGTTAAAGGTCATGGTAGGTTGACATTTAGGCCCTGCCTAGAGAGGGAGAAATGGCTTCACTTTTACTGACACTTGTTATCTCCTTATTTATTCCTACCTCCATGATGCGGACAAAATTAAATTTAATTGTTTTAAAACGCATACGTTTTAAAGTGATTAAAAATATATATTTAATGCAAAGGTGGCTGCGTATTAGGTTTACATTGAAACCATGGTTTCAAACTTGTCAACTTGTAGAAATACACTAGTAATCAGAGCTGGGCAATACTTGCAAGAAAAGTACTTTATTAGGCTTGAAAGTACTTTGAGTACTTCAAGTACTGTACTATTTATAGTACTTTGTACTTGACAAAGTAAATCTATTCACATGTACTTGGTACTTAGTACTTGGAAAAATACTTGAAGTACAATGAAAAATACTTGAAGTACTTTAAATGTACTTGAAGTACTTTAAATGTACTTGAAGTATTTTAAATGTACTTGAAGTACTTTAAATGTACTTGAAGTATTTTAAATATACTTGAAGTATTTTAAATATACTTGAATTACTTTACGGGGTCTCATGGCCGCGTGCCTGAGTGTCAGGTCGAGAATCTGGGGAATCGGGTTCGATCCCGACCGACACCAATTATTTTCAATTTTAAATGGCACAAAATTGACCCCTCTGGTGCACTCTCTACGCCAGCAATGAGTGCCCGAGAGGTGACGCCTGGTAAGCGCCCGCACGGTGCAAACATATCATCTTTACCGATATCTGCTTACAAAGCAGATTGGCACACCCAGCAATGGGTAATAAGCCGTGATGATATATTTATTTTTTTTATTTTATTTGAATTACTTTAAATGTACTTGAATTACTTTGTCTGTCAGTGTTTCTTTTGCAGAGGTGTGGTGTTATGTGAATTTCATTAATAAATATATTTTCAGCGATAATATGAAAGTAAAGATATATTTGCAATTTTTTTGGCATAAATAAATTAATTCTAATCTGCGCATATTGCATATACATAAATGTTTGTATTACCTAACTACAGTGCTAGGACTTTGCGTATCGCCTGGCGATCGCATAACGTAAAAATGACGTCATTCTAACATCTCGGTACAGCTTCTCGCACCGCATGGCGATCATATGACGTCAATTTTACGTCATGAGATCACTAGGTGATACGGCAGTCCCAGCGAGGAATTCTTGTTTTAAATAACCAAATAAATATCGCATATGGAAATTTTTGTTAACAATCACCTTTTAAGGTCCATATAATCAGAAAAATATCAATTATCTGAAAAAGTACTTGCACCCAAATTTACAAGTACTTTTTTAAGTACTTGGTACTTTCAAGTACTTTAGAAACTAAAAAAGTACTTGTACTTCAAGTACTTTTAAAAACATCAAGATACTTGGTACTTGTACTTCAAGTACTACTTTCCGGTGCTTTGCCCAGCTCTGCTAGTAATATTGGAAAACTAACAAGTAGTCAAAAATTATTCTTGAAACAGAAATTACCATATAGAACGTGTCACTTGTACACTTGTCACTTGTAACTTGTCGACTAGTAATTTTTATGAATCAGGGCCCTAATCGGTAAGTGATCCACGTCACTTATTCATCAGTAATTTCTAAATAAAACCTGCCTTGGAAACTCTACCGGTAAACACTAAAAAAAAAAACCGATCGTGCAAAAACGAATTTTAATAAATCTGTCAAAAAATATTAGTAAAATTCACATTTAAAACGCCATGAATACTAATTATTATTGATTGAAAAAATAATAGATCCATCTCGCGTTCATAGGTAACCTATGTATACCTCGATCATCTGACTCAATGCTCGGTTGTAATGGAGCATTTCCCGGCTCAGAATGTAATAGGTATATGGTATTTATTACATTCCGGCATTTGTAAAAATTTATAAGAAAATGTGGGAAATTGCTGGATTGTGGAATAGATTAGATTTTAACAATTACCCGAAATCACAAACAGCATTTATTCTCTTATAACACCGTTTCGGTGTACACTTTCATATTCATTCTGTTGTCCATATGAGAGCAAACTGATGTGTATATGCTTTTATGAATTTTTGTACTACGTTGTAAAACTGAATATATTTTGTGTGTAATATTTTGTAAGATCTTACCCAGAATAAGGTGCAAGAGTGCATTGAAACGACGGTGTTGTAAAAGAATAAATACTGTTTGACTGAGATTTTAAGTAATTATTAACACCTTTATAAGAAAACTGGTACTTTGGGGAAAATAAACAATCAATTATTAATTTTAAATATAAGCTTTATTATGTGAATTCAAAATGTGAGCTTAAAACTTACAGGCATCTACAGGAGCGCCGATAGGTAGACAGGAGCCCGACACATAACATTTTTTGCGGACCCTTCATTTTTACCTCCCGTCATACCGTAGGTAAGAGAGGTAATGTAATCGTGCCAAAAATTCGATGGTGAGTTTTCAGTAAATAAGCACGAATTAGGGTCCCCACAACATGTTTTTACTATTTTTACGATGATTAAGCTTTCTACATTCATGTAAAGAGTTGATTAGATTTTAGGTAACATTGGATGACCGGAAGTAATACTTTACTCGAAGCCCATAGCAGTTTTTATTAACAAATTATATTAAAATATAATCTAAAACTTCTCAATTCTAGTATTTAAGACTTCCATATCAAGGGAAATTACATATTAGATTTTGGCTAAAATTAATAAACCGGAAGTGATAGTTTATTTGAAGAAGAAATTATGATATATTCAAAAACTTTTTAAATTCAGTATTTAAGACTTTTATATGAAAGGGAACAACATATTACATTTTGGCTAAAATTGATAAATCAGAAGTGATACTTTACTTGAAGCTCTGAACAGATTTTCGTGAAAAACATATTATGATATATTCCAAAACTTTTCAAATTTGGTATTTAAGACTTTTAAATTAATGAAAACGACATATTAGATTTTTTCTAAAATTGATAAACCGGAAATAATATTTTACTTGAATCTCTGAACAGATTTTCGTGAAAAGTATTTTGGTATATACCAAAAATTTTCAAAATTTGTCATTTAAAACTTTTATATTAATAAAAAGGACGTATTAGATTTTTTCTAAAATTGATAAACCGGAAGTGATACTTTACTTGAAGCCCTGAACAGATTTTCGTGAAAAATATATTATGATATAATCCAAAACTTGTCAAATTTGGTATTTAAGACTTTTATATAAAGGAGAGCAACATATTAGATTTTGGCAAAAATTGAGAAACCAGAAGTGATACTTTATTTGAAGCTCCGAACACATATTTTCGTGAAAAATATATTGATTTCAAAATTTGTTTTTAAGACTTTTATATTAATGAGAACGACATATTAGATTTTTTCTAAGATTGATAAACCCGAAGTAGTACTTTACAGAATACTATAAACAGATTTTCTTGAAAAAATATATTAAAAACATAATCCAAAATTTATCAAATTTGGTATTTAAAACTCGTGTATAATTTGAAACATATTAGATTTAGAAAGTGGTACTTAATTTGGAGCTCATAACAGATTTTCGAGGAAAAACATAAAATATAATCCAAAATTTCGTATTACAGATTTTTCTATTTATTGGAACAATAAATTAGATTTTGTTTACAAACGATCAATCGGAAGTGATACTTTACTTAAAACTCATTGCTATTTTAAACATGGAATTGACGGGAGGTTATGTGCTGGCCACATCAGATTTTTTTAGATGTGAAAGAATTTTTGTTAGTCAAATAACAAATGGTTCGAAGAATAAAAATAAACATAAAACACATATCATTTGACCATTGGAGGTAAAATAATTCCGGGGCCCCCTGAATATTTCGGGGCCCGGTATATGGCCCCCTGTTCCCCTTTTTCATCAGGCCTGGGCATTTGTAAAGTGATACAATATAAATATGTATAAATCTATTTAGCTAAAAGCTGACATACATTGGCTAGGACATTTAATATGAGAGGTAATATGATATTTTCCTACGTAGTTACAAAATGCTTTTGAATAAACATAATATCCTGCACATTCTTCTTCAATCTTTCTATTTTTGGTTCACTTGTTTGTTCCATCTGTTCCGGTTCTTCCTCTATCACTTGTTTTTCCATAGCCTTCCTCGAATGCAAATTTTCATTGAGTAATATCCTTCGTTCTGTTCCGTCCTCTATCATTTTGAACCAATTAAACTCATATTCGAAGCTATTGCTTTTAATGTATTCTAAAGTATTCTTCTCTAGTTTTTTGTATTCGGTGACATACGATGCCTGAACTTGCACAATGGATTTTTTTGGTATTCTTACTTTAATTTCTGTCCGTGGGTGTATTTTAGTTTCTATGTCGAATTGTTTTTTGAGGGTGTTGAATATTTCACTTTTTTGAGACAGTTTTAATTTTTGTTTATCTGCTTTAATTCTCTTCTCGTCTTTGGCTTGCAAATTAGGTTCGTTTAACTCTTCAAGTAATTGAACATCGAGTTGCTTTTTGTCTATTAGTATTTTGTGCATGTAGCCATATTGTTTTGTATTCCACTTGCGAGCATTTTCTTCATCTACATTTATAAATTTCTGGCTTTTAATTAAACTTTTCATTTCTGAAATTTCGTCTGGACGGGATTCTGTTCTTGGTCGTTCGGTTAAAGTTTTTTCTATAACTTTTTGTGTTTTAATGTTGTGTTTCTTTTTCCAGTCTTCCGTCCATTCTTTATATAATTTTCGTTTAGTTTCATATTTAAAAAATATTTCTCTTGCTTGTTCCACTAAATCAGTTTCATTTTCCAGTATCGTATTAGGAAATTTGTAGACTTTGAGCGCTCCAGATGTATCCACTAAACAATAAGTATTTTTGCGAACATGATTTTTATCAGATTCGCAAAATCCATCCATGATTACATTACCTTTATATCTTATATCATATTCTGGGGTTTTTCCCAATAATAATAAATTCCAAATTTCGAAATGGGAATCGCTTCTCAAAATAATAACAATACCAGGATGATATGACGACCACATCCCGCTTAAATATCTGAGGTTAGTTTTCCTCCATATTAATGGAGTTGATTCTTGACTGTTTTCTTTCCAAATTGCAAATATTTTTCCACCAACAGTTAGTAATAATTCTGGAATGAATGGATTTCTGAGGCATGTATCAATTGGTCCATCATGTATTGAAATATATTTTGAAGTTCCAAATGTTTCTATTTCTTCAGCCTCTGGATCTATTTCGTAATGCTGCCAAGTGTGTTTTAAAATTTGTCCTGTATTTGTTGTTAGCGTAAATTTTGGGAGATACTTCCAATCTTTATCCAGTTCAAAATTAAAGTAGGTACGTTTTAATTCGTCACTCAAATTGTTGGAATTTACAGGAATATAGTTTATTTTTTGTTGTAACATTGTAATTTTTGTGAAAGGTGTATTCATTTTCGTTTCTGGATCTTGAATTCTAAATTTGAAATGTGGTTTTAATACTTTATTATATTTTTCAAATTCTGATTGATATCTTATCAATCCTTCTGGTTTTTCGCCTATATACTTTGATGTTTTTCCAATCCTAGGAAACTGTACAAATGGTTCTGTTTTTAAATCCCACAAAAATACATTACTATCTTCCCCACAGGTTAGAAATTGCAAATTAGTTTTGTCATATGTATCAACATATCCATTTCGCTTAATTTCGTAATTACTAGGCATCCAGCAAATATCATTTACTGCTGATTTGTGGCCAAAATCAATATTTGACACGACCACTGGGTCAATTACTGGAATATCCTCAACGTCTTTCAGCCAATTCATATGCGCATAAATAATACGGTGATGTTTTTGTTGTCTCTCCGTCAAAAATTCAGTTTTCTCGCAGGTTTTTATCTCTGATGTGACATCCCAAATAACGAGTTGTCCGTTGGAACACCCTCCGATGAGAATATTAGGGTTTAGCGGGCAAAAACTTATACACTTGACGTCTCTATGAGCTCGGAGATAAAGTATTGGTTTTAAGTAATTTGTATGTGACCATATTAAAACGAGATGTTGGTCATGAGCGAGTTGGGACATGTTATTGACCGGTTCAGACGAATAGATTTCATTACAAGATTTATTTGTGTACGCTGCGGCGAGAATGCCGGACATTAGAGGGTGCCAATTAACAGATGATATTGTTTTTCCTTTGCAAGATGTTACGTGATGAAAAGAAATAAAATCTTCGCGAGGTATATTTATTTTAATTTCTGGGCGTGTGACTAATTTTCTGTAGTCGTTGGAATAAAAATCTATTGATCTATTTACCTTTATATTGCTGTCTATTTCAGTCATGTATCCACTGACAAATGGTTGTAGTCTTTCATCTCTTTCCTCGTCGTCTTTCAAGACGGCTTCGAATTTGTATTGCGTCCAACTGTTTTTTGGATAAGTAGGATTGGTCTGAGCTTCGTTTGAAGTTGTCTCGCTTCTGACTTGAATAGCTTTATCTATTTTCCGACGGTGTATAACCGGAGCGGGCGTTCGGAGAGGATATAGTTCAACATAGCTGTCTTCAGAATCATGAACTTGTCGGAGTGTGAATTTCTTTCGGGTGGTGTACCGCGGCCACTTGAAAAATGTGTTGACTTCGATCAAAGGACGTAAGTAACTGCAGCTAGGTGGGGTTTCATCTATTTCTAATTCACTGCCCAGGGATTTCCATTTTCTAGGAATTTTTTCAATTCGCCGTTTGAGTCGAAGTAAGCGTTGATCTTTTTCTTTTTCAATTACATTTAAGATTGATTCTTTTGCTTCTGTTGTAACACATACGAAAAAGTTTTGTGCGCTTTTCGCTGTTTTTGTATCAAGTACAAGTAGCACGTCTTTTTCAGGGTATTCTATTATCTCTTGCTTGACGGGGAGAAACACAGATTTTTCATTCTCTAGAAGCATTTCTTTCTTGATATACACACAGGGATCCTCTACTGTAACATCCTGTCCGACAACACAACCGATAGCTTTTTGAATAATTGGTGTAATCACGACTTTAGTAACGCCTGGAATGTCGTAATCGTTCTTCTTCTTTTCTTTATTCCCGAAAGCGTTAACTGCAGTCTCGGGGTTATCCCAACTACCTATTCTCGTATCCATTTCATGTGATAATAACAGAAGTTATCGGTACGTCGCGACGCGAGCTGAATGACTGACTGAGGTTTAGCTTTGAGACGATTCCGTCGATCGGTAAACTTTTGTTGGTTACCTGGAAACCAAGTTACTATCGGAGGGTTGTAGTTTATTTAACCTGGCACCACCGGGTACGAAACTTTGACCGTAGTTTGCCACAAGTATGTATTCAGAATTGTCGTTATCTATCCGCATTAACTTTAGCCTTTGGAAAATTATACCTATATATAATTAATAGTGGTAGTAAAAGTATTAATTAGCCACAAACTGTTATTTCACATAACACTTCTAAAAATTAAATTTTAATATAATAATAATAATAATAATAATAATAATAATAATAATAATAATAATAAAGCAGATTGGCACACCCAGCAATGGGTAATATGCCGTGATGATATATTTATTTATATATTTATTTATAATAATAACAATAATAATATTAATAATAATAATAATTCTTTATTAACAGCACTACGCTACAATACTACAAAATAAATACAAGGATACATGCACAATATGAAAATGGTATCGTGATAAATTACATATAATTATTTACAATAATTGTTTAATTTTAACTTTAAATTCTCGTACTGATTTTTTTCTTTGACAACAGAAGGTAATTTATTTTATATTTATATTAATATTAAACCTTTATTAAATATAGACATACTAGTTCTTACTTTATTTGTTTTACACACATATAACATATTAGCACTGCGCGTAGCATAATTATTGTAACGTTTTTATTTATCTGGGTGAAGTGTAAATATTAGACAATTATTATTAATCAAAATTAAGTGTTTATTAAACTATAATGAAAGTTGCTATTACTAATATTAAACAATTACTAAAAACTAATTAACACTAAAACTATAATTAACTAGATAACACTAACACTATTTATTTAACCAATTAACACTACTATTTATTTCCACGATATTACAAATTATTTATTTCACTACGCGTTCCAGTCTTAGACTGCCGGTCTGTTGCAGACTCTTGTAGACTGTTTACGCGATATTTATATCACTACATACTTATATCAGGTTCAACTGTCCGCCTACCGACCTCCACAGCATCTATATACTCAACTGACTCAACAGCGTCTATATATTCAACTGCTCGTACAGAAGTCATCTCTTTCACAACACTATCTGTCTATTTATGTAACTCTCTGTCTAACTTCCACAGCATTAGTATCACCAACTGTCCGTATGCCACATTTCTTCAACACCACTGCCGAGTATTCACTTCCACTTGCCGTTACTGTCCCCATATACCTAGCTTCCCAATACTCTTCAACACTACCGAGTATTCTCTTTGACAGCTATCCCGGCATACCAGTAACTTCCCGACTCGCCATTACTGTCCTTGTACACTATAGTTTCCCAATACTCGTCAACACTACCGAGTATTCATATACACAGCTATCCCAATATACCCGTAACTTCCCGAGTACCTACTCGACACCAACTGCATACACTCACTACGATACTGCTGTGCTTTTCACTAACAGTTTACTCTCTAACACTCCATGTAACTAACTAATTAACTGCACTAATGTAAGTGTCTGTCCGTCTTCACTAATAGAACTGAACTATGCAATTAAGTCAGCTGACTATGTAAGTCAACCCCCGATCACATAACTAATGTTGTGTGATCAGGGACCCACTCTCTCTTTTATACAGTTGCCATTATCTTCTAGAAAAGCCCTAGAATGTTCGACCGCATAATAATAATGAACACAAAAGGTTCAGGCGACTGGAAGCAATTAAACACGTCGTGACCTGTTTGCTTACTTCGCCCGGCTACTAGCGCGATTACGTCACCGCTATAAATAGACACTCGCTTACAACGGCGCCGAAGGCGGGCGTTCCACATTACACTATGTAACATCATTGACATGAGTAATATTCTTAGTCAGATATTGTGGTAACTTATTATTTAACATTTTGTGTATAAATATTAAAACATATTCCACAAAGTTTTTAATACATAGCCATCCTAAGGAATCTAGCATAGTTTCAATATTAGTATATTTACTACATTTTAGTATTACCCTCATAGCTCTATTTTGAAACTTTTGCAATTTGTCTATTTCTGTTTTATTGCACATAAACAAAATCGTTGAACAATACATAAAGTGCGGCAAAATAATGGTATTAAATATTGTAATTTTACTCCAAGTAGATAAGTCTTTGGAAATTCGTGATAAATAGTTTATTTTTTTGGAATTTTTTTACAAGTGTATTCAACATGCTTGTCAAACTTTAATTTATTATCTATTATGATCCGTAAGTATTTTATTTCAGTTAACATATCTACGTCATGTGAATTCATCATAATTTTAATATTACTTTCGATATTTTTTTGTGATTTGGAAATATGTACATTGCTTTTGTTTTATTAATATTTAATTTCTTTTTATTGTAATGTAACCAACTTGCAAAATGATCCAATTCTTCATTAATGTGCATTATTAAATTATTGATGTCTTTTTCTTCCATATAAATGAGAGTGTCATCAGCAAATAAATTTATTTTACCAGATTTTAAACACTTGGTAGATCGTTTATGTATAATAGGAAAAGCAGTGGTCCTAAGACACTTCCCTGTGATACTCCTAATTCAATACTTAATTTATCGGAATAAACAATATTAAGTTTGACATTTTGAGTTCTTCCCATCAAGTAGTTTTGAATTCAGTCCAAAGCTTTATCTTTAATTCCATATTTATTTACTTTTGCAATTAAAATATCTCGATCTACAATTTCAAAAGCTCTTTTTAAATCAAGGAAAACAGCACATATTATATTTCCATCAACAATTGAAAATTTCCATTCATTTAACAGATAATTGAGTGCAGTTTCACAAGAGTGACCTGCTCTAAATGACCAAATTCGTCAGCAATAAAATGATAAAAACTGGTCATATTTTCACCCCGTGTTAAATATAGGTCAAAAAAAGAATACTATGACTGATACTCAGTTGCCACATATAAATTTAAACGCGATGTTGTGACGGTTACATTAAGTAAGATTTATGAAAATTTGTGTCACCAAAATAAGAATACGAAGTAATGAAATAACGATCGTTTAGCCAACGTAATCACAAAGTACGGTGCTATTTTTTAAAAAATAAAATTTATAATATTAGTTTACCACTTCTTTGTACAATATTGCTAATAATGCATTTAATTTTAAAGCTTCAAAATAAAGTTTACACCTTTCAAAGCATGCTTTAGGTAGTAAAACTGGGCGAAATGACAAGTGATTGATCGGTATTTAAAAGGTCATCTTCTAGTCCAGATTTATATTCTACCGAGACAATTTACTTTTTGAACAGTATGAAAAACTTCGTAAAAATCCAGTGTATACAATGAAACCTATATTGCAAGTCATATGGAAAAATAATCGCACATAAAAATGAACAGGGCTTGTGGATACAATGCTTGAGTATAAATGTTGTTATTAATAATAAATGCGATGTAATACAATATTAAATGGCGGAATAATTGAATAACGTATTCAGTTTTTGTAAGTTTAAAAATCTATGTATTAAACAATCCAAATAAGTTTAATAATAGATGGAGTCTAAGACTAAATATAACTAAAACTATAATTACCCTTTAACCTTAAAATTAATTTTAATAAAAACTAAATACGTATTTCGAGAACTAAGTTCTCATCATCAGTAGTATAACAAGAGGGTCCTAACGACTCATAGCTGTTAGGACCTCTGGCATGGTTGACATGTTGAGTAATCTTGACTCCTCTGTTTAACTTTCTCTTGTTGTACTACTGATGATGAAAACTTAGTTCTAGACATACGTATTTAGTTGTTATTAAAACTAATTTTAAGGTTAAGGGGTAAATATAGTTTTAGGCAAAGAAATTTTATATCAATAAACACGTTTTAGGGTCCCTAGAATACGATTTTATTATTTTTACGATGGTGTGTGTGTGTGTGTGTGTGTGTGTGTGTGTGTGTGTGTGTGTGTGTGTGTGTGTGCGTGCGTGTAGGTGTGCGTGTGCGTGTATGTGTGTGTATGTGTTTGTATGTGTGTATGAGCTGATTGGATATTTGTTACAATTGGTCAACCGGAAGTACCCTTATTTGAAGATTTTAACAGTTTTTCTTGAAAAAAATATATCATTTTTTCACATTTAATGTTATTACAAATATTAAAGTATATTTTATTCTCTATACGATATGACTGCATTTTTTACTTCATATTAAATGGATATAGAGTTTCAGTAAATTTCATAAAGTAGCCCGCTAGGGAAACTGCTACAATATTAAGAAAGTTTTGATTGAAAGATGTCAGTGTCAAGTGCAATTGACATAGTATCAAGGATGTTTGTCTTATAATTTTACTGGAAATATATTATCTTTTGCTAGAAACTTTCTGTATGGAATTTGTATAAAATACATAGAACTGCCGGAAGGTAATGTACAAAAAATAGAATCTTTTGCAAGCAACTTTCTGTATGAAATTTGTACAAAATACTTAGAACTGACGGAAGGTTAATGTTCTGGCCATATCAGATTTTTTTATTTGTTTTTTGAAAATTTAAAACGGCGAAACTATTATGAGCACGCGTTCACAGAAGTTATTTTGTTTATTGAATATTAGCCATGGCACGTATTTCTAAATCACCAGAAATTAATTTGACAGCATTTGGCAGTTTTTAAATCTCTAAATTTGAACGCATTCCAAAAGAAAATTGAATGGGAGCTTTTGAAAAGTCGAAGAAAATAATGTTTATGTGTATTACTATTGAAGGGAATTGCAATGGACATATTTAAAATAAAATTCTAAATACGAACCATGTGTCTTATTCTCAATATATCATGCTTAACTTCCGTAAATTAAACATTAAACAAATCTTGTTAATAGCACCACAAGATCGCTGTAAATCCCCACGATGCTTTATTTTTATTTTTTGTGAAATTAATTAAATAAACTTTTAATTAAGATTAAAGAACAGCCTGTCTCAAGTACTAAAGAAAGTGCTAACGTTTCATTTTCCGTAAATTTTCCCACTTAAGAAAAAATTTATGAAAGAGACGATCTCTTAAATTTTTACTATGACCGGTGATAAAAATAGAATAGGGCTTATACATGGAAAATATCATACTTAAAATTTAACGATACGAGCTTCGAGGATTCCATGCAGTTCCACCGAACTAATAGGACAATTTCGCTGGTCGTTATGGACGGGTACTCGTAAATTTTCATAAATAAGGGATCTGAATTTTATGATGAAATTAGTGTTACATTTTATACTTTCGGGGTTTATGTCTACCTTAAACAAATCCTAGTTTATTACAAAGATATCTACCAGAAAATTTCATTAAATTTACTTAATGTATGATGATATATTTTATAGTTAAGTATTAAGGTCAGTAAGTGCTTCCTACGGATCGAGAATGATTTTTGAGATCGAGACAATGTCGAGATTTCCAATACAATCCATACCGGGAGAAGAGCACTTACTGAGCGCAATGCTTATCACGTTTTTTACACGATCGACGCATAAAATTTAAAAATAAGATTTTTACTTGTCCTTTTTAAAGTAAGCTTTGATTGTTGTTTTTTACCTCCCGCTACTCTTTGTAAGGGAGGTATAGGGATCGTGCTAAAATCGCATATCGAGATTTTAGTAAACGACCACGTTTTAAGGTCCCTAGAATCCAATTTTAACATTTTCACGATGATGTCTCCACTCTAACTCAGATACTAACATTTAGAAAATTTTGAAACTTTGTATTTCGAACTTTTTCTGTAATGAAAAGAGCCCATTAGATTTTGGTGTAAATCGGATAACCGAAAATGGCACTTTACTAGAAGCTCATAATAGTTTTTTTTTCGAAAAATACCTTTAAATGTTATTTTTTCGACATTAATGTTATTATAAAAATTAAAGATTATTAAATTATCTACAAACTTGCATTAATAATTTTTCTATATATTATATGGATAAATTTATAAAATTATCTATAATTTAAATCCCGGATCCTACGCTTTAAACAAACAATACTCCTTGGCAGATATTCAAATGTATGTAACTGACAGATAAATGTCACAGTTTCCAGCATATGTAAATATGTAGACATGTATTTAGATTAATAAAAATTAACGATTCACCAAAAAGTTTAAGCTAATTCTCATTTTTGGGTTAGTGAATTCTATTTTATCCAGGTATTTAAATTTTAATTTTATTATCAAAAATGTAGTTACTTGGATTAGATTAGACTATATTTTAAGAAATAAACTGCCAAAATTAGAGTAAAAAATCCAAAAATGAGTAAATAAATAAATATATCATCACGGCTTATTACCCATTGCTGGTTGTGCCAATCTGCTTTGTACACAGGTATCGGTAATCATGAAATATTTGTACCGTTTGGGAGCTTACTAGGCGTCACCTCACGGGCACTCATTGCTGGCATGGAGAGTGCACCACAGGGGTCAATTTTGTGCCATTTAAAATTGGAAATATTTGGCGTTGGTCGGGATTAAACCCGGTTCCCCAGATTCGCTACCTGACACTCAGGCACGCGGCTATGAGGTCTCATGTAAAGCTTGGCTTAATATTTTTTGTGACTCGAGCGGTACATGGCGGGAGGTATTGTGTTGGCCACACCAGATTTTTTACTTACTGCCTCCTGATCGGTAAGTGATTCACATCACTTACTGATTAAACCCTACTGCCTTTGAAACCCTAACAAAAAAATCCCGATTGTGCAAAAATAATATTTAATATGACATGATATTTATCAAACATTTATTTACATAATTTTGTGTCAATTATATTGGAAAATATACAAAAACATTAATGGAAAATTTATTTCAAAATATTGTTTAACAATTAATTACTTGTATTATATAATTAAATGGGATAATTCTTATATTTATATTACAAAATAATTTAATATAATAATAATAATTATAGTTATAAAGGATTTCCATAGGTATACAACATATTTTGTCCTCTAATTAAAATTACACATCTTTTTTAAACAGTTTACATAAATACATACATATGTAATGTAATTAGTTATTATATTTGAATGTGAAAGCTTTATGAACATATAATTTATAATTCAAATTTTATAATAAATATTATTTTGTAACTTTTTCAATTCAATGTTACAGTTACATTAATATTATATAAGGTAAATAGATGTTATTTCAGCAGGATCATAATTTGGTAGTTATTTATTATTCGCTTTGAGTATATGCAGTATCATTCGAATATATAGGTACACTTAATGATTTATAAAAATCAATGTAGGTACTCGAAATGTTTCCAAAATTCCTAATGAGACAAAAAATATAATGGTTGGTAGCATGAACAACTGATTAAAGGTGGTTAATGAGCAGTTAACTAGCAGTGTTTTATGTCTGTCAATTTTTTATGGATATTTTATAGAAAAATATTTCAAATAACAGTTATAGAAAAATGAATTTCATGTATCTTTTATTTGAAGTATTTTTCTCCAAAATAACACTACTAGTAAACTGCTTGCTAATCACTTTTAACTAGTTGTTCATGCAAACAAACATTTTTTTTTTGGCACTGTTTTTACTCCCTTGTACAAGGTAAAGGAAGTATTGTAATCGCGAAAAATTTCAGTTTTCAGATTTCAACGGAAATATCCATTTTGATCATCCATGAATCCATTTTGACTCATTTCGTCGTGATGTCTGTACGTACGTACGTGCGTATCTCGCATAACTCAAAAACGGTAAGCCGTAGAAAGTTGAAATTTTGTATTTAGGTCTGCTATAACATCTAGTTGAGCACCTCCCTCTTTGGTCATTACATAATTTCCAGAAATGGTACTTTATTTGAAGCCTAATAGATTTTAATGAAAAACTATATTAAAATATAATCCAAAACTTTTCAAATTTAGTATATGAGACTTTTATATCAATTGGAATAACATAGCAGAATTTGGTTAAAACAGGCTAACCAGAAGTGATATATTACCTGAAGTTGTTAACAGTTTTTCTCGAATAAAATGGTTTCATTTTGATTTTAGAAATAAATGCTTCAAATAAGAGTTTTAGAGAATTAAATCCTGCGTCAAGTATTATTAAATTAGCCCTTTGTATAAGCGAGATATGTATATATAAACTTATATACTTTTTGGTTTTTGTAATGAAACTTCATGGATTAGGACAAAAAATAAAAAAATAGATGTTAATGTCAAATTACGTCGAATACGTGCAATTTTATAATTTGGTCTATACTTCATATTAGTCTTGCTTACAAGGAAGTCGTGTGGTGTCCACACCAGATTTTTTTGAAATGAAGAGACAATTTATTAAAATAAGATCAACTTATGTTAATCAGTCGTGGAAATATTTGCAAACATTTGAAAATCAGTTTTAGTAAGGTAATAATTCTTAGAGTTAGTTGAGCCGTCATCAAAGCAAGAAGAGTTTTTAAAAAAAAATTAAAATGAAATATTTTAAATATTATTTTTCTGTTAATGTTTATAACATTATTCTATTTTTTTAAATAAATATATTCATTTTTAGTTGATTTTTTATTTCTTTTTCCAAAATTATCAGGTGTACCTATTATTTTGGATAAATGTTTTATATCTTCATAAACTATTAACAAGTTTTTAAAACCATTTAACAAACATGTAATAGACTACTTACAAGAAACATTCAAAAAAATTCAATCATCCTCTCGAAAGAAATTTTTAGCAAAAACCTTATAGAAAAAATCTTTCTTTCTTACCATTTCTTGTTGAGCCATCCCACTTTTTACCCTTCACTTCACCACTTATCGTAAGCTCAGCTTTAGCACCCGCGACGTGTATCTAGTTGGACGTTTGTGCGCCGAATACAGGTGGTGCGCTCCGAAAGCTTTGAAAGCTCGAACCGAGCTCGGGAAGCTGTGAAGCGCCAGCTGCATGCGCGGTGGCTACTGAATTTGGCCGTGGATTAAAACAGATGAATAAACAAACAAGTTTTTCAATAGTAGATAAAGAGCAGGAAAGTTGCTAAATCAGCAGGGAAATGTTGGAACAGGATTAGAAAACAGGGCGTTTGTTGATCATTGTTAAATTGAAATTGGGACGAAAGGTTATTCTCGTTTCAAAACATGTAGCTTGTATAAATGCTGCCGTAGCCAGAACCAGATTAACTATTTTATTCAATTTTACCTTATAAAGTTATTTTTATTTCCTTGGATACGAACCATTAAAATTGTAACACGAGGGGGGGGGATCTGGCTGATGATACTACTTTGATGACTGGTGGACGCCTCGGGTAGTTGACGTCCACGACTTCGTGTGATGGAATTCTTGAGAAGGAAGTACACACATACACTAACTTTTACACTTTACACTGATGAACACTACGGACATGGACATTACTTGTTATTTAAAAACTAATTAAACTTTATTTACATGATTAGAATATTAACTAATTAAACATAATACATTTAAACTAATACAACTATAACTAACACAACTAATAAGTTACATTCTGTAACACAGCGGGCGAGCGTCGCCCCAAAACTAAAACACTACAGGTCTCGTCAAAACAAAACACGTCTTCACGACTCTACGAATTCACCTCGACTCTTACATGTTAACTCTCATGAGTATCTAAACCCACTATCTTTAAAAACATAACGCTATCTTCAGAACAGGATTATCTTAGGGGTACGGGGTGCATAGGCTAGGGCAGTCCAAAGTCACGCACATAATAATTTCTAGACTAAGATCAACAAATAAATGTCGTGACTACCGTAATACGAAAAGAATTTCTAAGCTGAATTTTGACATTTATAACTTAAACAGATAAACAGAGTTAAAATATGATTATCGAAACTATAATTTAGAAGAGTTTATAAAAAGTTATTTATCTGTTATTGCGCTTACCCTCGACTTGTCGCAAAGTTGATGTTTTGTAAACAATTTTATTTCGCTAGAGTTTTAAATAATTTTATGTCTCGCTAAAGTATTATGAACTCTTTATTGCTAGGATACGGTGTATATAAACATATCTATAACAACCGGGGCATTGTATGAGGGCATAATGGTTCATTTTAATCCGATCATCCTTTATAGACATTAAATTAGAAATAATATGAACAGTATATAATGAAAATTATTTTCTTTTTAAATAAAATTGATAACAATAATAATAAGGCTTGATTGCAACAATTAATACATTAATTGGTTACAACAATTAATATAATAGGAACACACCTTTGAAAGCACATTACAGAAATCATTATTATTTAATTTTAATACTTAAAATTTATTATTAAAAGGGCCTTAAAAATCAATTTACTTTCACAACACACATAAATAGTAAGTAGGTACATCGAATTGCAGTCTGCAATATTTCGCATTGATTTTGGACGAATGAAGGATCACTAATTTATTACTATACTACGATATTTATGCACGTTTATATTCATTTTTGATGTTATTTACCGTCACATGTGACACATCCAAAGCAGTACATACTCTCTCTAAAATGTAATAATATTCAGAAATAAGTGCATAAGAAATAAAGAACTGAGATTTGTCATGTGAAAACCAACCTCAAAATATAGTACATCTTCTACAGACGAGAATGGAATAATTAGAGGAACATTAATGCGTTTTTCTTCCTCGAAGTATGCAGATGCATTCAAAATAATTTCTTTCTACTGTTTCGATAAACTATCTTTCGAAACATCAAATTCACCCATTCCATCATCTCCAACAATATAGAACGTTGATGTTTTAAAAATAAATAAATGTTGATAATAAACAAAACAATTAAACAACATCCTTAGCAACGCCTAAGCTTAAGCATTATTGTAATCAAAATTATTATAAATGAAAACTTATTTCACAGACTCTAGTGAGACATAAAATCTTGTATGCACCACGAGCGTTATTAGATGATAATGCCCATCGAACGACATCTATCCCTAGGGCTAAAGGCCCTCGGCCTAGATCCTCGTCGTCCTCTTGGCATTATCATCATCGTAACGCCCTTGGTACATAAAATACTATTATTTCACTAGCGGTTTTAAGATGCCAAATGTCAACCAAAATTGTTGGAATTGTTTCATTGTCATATAATATGACTCATGTTGAATTTTATTATAAACCTCTAAAACAGTATCAGAATTATTTATTTCAAATAAAGGTTTTATATTTATAACCAAAATCTTTGCAGGGCCGGCGGAATGGTATTTGGAGCCCTTTTGCAGCCTATAAAATCTGTTTTATAGGAATGATACATATAAGGACGCCCTCGCTATTGGGACCTTGGGTATTAGTCGGTAAAATTAGTTCAAAGTGGCCCTGTTAGTTTACCAGTTGCATTTATCCTGAAAAATGTATAAATACAAAAATTCAAATATTTGTAGTATAGTGTAATTTCGAGAGAGATGGCTTACTGGATGAGATTCTGAGATTAATCTTTTACCAAAATCCAAATAATAGTAGAACGAAACGATGTGTTCTACTAACCTTTGGATTTTGGCAACAGAATCATCTCACCCGGTAATCCCTCTCTCCCGGAATTACTTATTTTTGCATGTAACTTTTAAATATTACATAGTATGGAATTTTGATATGCATCTCGGGAACTTTTTCATTCATTTTCGAACGATGTTGATCATGCTTATGATTTATTGCATATAGACATAAAATCGATCCTTACGAACTATCGCCAAGATTTGTTGATAATTTATGTATATCTATACTTCGAATATTAAATGGCACAAAAAATTGACCCCTGTGGTGCGTTTTCCACGCCAGCAATGAGTGCCCGTGATGTGACGCTTGATAAACGCCCGCACGGTACAAATATGTCATCATTACTGAAATCTGTGTACAAAGCAGATTGGCACAACCAGCAGTAGGCAATATGCCGTGATGATTTATTATTATTATTATTTATTATAATTAAGAATTTTCATCGGATGTAGAAACAAATTTTTTATCTTCCTTTATATCCATCATCCGATGAACTTTCTTAATTAAATTTATCCTTGGATACGATCACAATATTATTATTTATTATATTTATTCCCAGATTAAAGTTACATTTAGAATTTTTCCTAATTCTAACTTAGTATTACTTTTTAATCCAAGTACTCCACATTGTTGCATGAAAGAAAAACGATAAATATGAGAAAGCAAACAATAACAAAAAATTTAAAATAACGCTCTGTAAGGGCGTTTCAAATTTCGAATTGGAAAAACTTTTCATTTGTTTCTTATAAAGGTATTTTAAGAGCATGTATTAGATATACATTTGAAGAATTAATAAATCTATTATCTATTTTTATTTTTTAAAAATTTCGGCGCCCTCCACCTGTTGACGCCCTTTTACCACGTTTACCTTGTTTACCACCTAGCGCCGGCCCTGAGTCTTTGTAGTGATTTGTGTCATTCGTGGGTAAAGTTCAATAAAAATAAATCAAAAAATTAATAAGTAATTATACATACATTACTGGTATTGAAAAATTCTAGAACAAATTTAACTACGAATTTCATTTTATCATTAACGAATTTAGGTCCTAACATTGCCACCGTGTACCCATGATAAGTCTCTTGAAATTTAATTTAGGGTATCTGCAATAATAATGTAATGTAAATATTTTCAATCTGGTCTCTAAAAACACAATTCTTTCTAGTTACCTCTCAATATCTACGTTCTAGAAAATAATGATGCAGGGTTTTAGCACGGCGCAATAACTCTATAGTGAGGATCGGTTCAGATTCTTGGAATGTAAACAATAAACAATTCAGTCCAGGCAACGCATCAAAAAAACTCACACTTAGCGACTAGTGACATTTCAAGCTCTGCCTTCATTTATAAAAATCTTAAGCTGGATTTATAATGACGCAACGTAAGAGGTAACGCGGACGCAGTAGGTAAGGTAAAAAGATGATCATGTACTACAGCTATGGATAATTTATATTGTATTCAAGTAAGCAATAACGTAACAGTCGCAACGCAAGACTTGGCCAACTTTCATCTTTCTGCGTTGCTTTACCTAAACTTGTCTACCGCTGGCCAATCAGAAGTCAGCATTTTAAATATTGCGCTGAGATCGAGGGCGTGATCCATTTTACCTATATTTGATATCGATTCATCTATCAGAATAGTTTGTCTGACATAGATATGAATAGGAAAATAATTCAAGTTGTCGAAATAAATCAAATTTTATACGATAAATTGTCTAAGAATTTCAAAAATATTCCTTATTTTATATAGAAGCAGGACAATGACCAGTAAGGATATCTGTCATAGTTGTAAGGTTCCTTTTGCTGCATGAGAGCTAATAACTGCTTGGTGATTGTCAAGGAGAGAGAAATAAGCTTCTTTGTTTGACTGAAACTTTTCTTTTCTGTATAACTTTTTTCAAAAGATTTGAGGGCCTTCGATACTTCACACCCCAAGCTGTAGCTTATTTAGAATATAACAGTAAATCCTGCTGTCATCCTAGCGTTCAAATAATCTATTTCTCTATAAAGATAAATTTCCAGAGATGCTTTGATGTATATCTCATGATATACAACTACGAAATGAGAATGTGCATCTGAAGGATTTTGGTTAAAGTTAATAGGAAATGCTGAAATGCACCCTCTTAAGCCGGATTCTAACTTTCTTTGATCCCACACTTTATACGCTTGACCACAATAATTCATTGGTGCTAATAAGTTTAGGAATTCCATATTCAAACTTTGGTTAAAACATAAATAACCCATAGAGTTAAGGCCTTTTTCATAATAAACTTTATCTTCACTTTAACACTTTGAATTAAAATTAAAGTTGCAATCGTTTTCATAATGTAACTTTAGCACTTTAGCGAGTACTGTAGCATTACTTTAAATTAAAGATAAAGTCTTAAAGTAATTTTAATAAAAGTCTTAAAGTGAACTTGTTTATGAAAACGGACCTGTTTAAAAAAATATATTATTTTAAAAGCAGAGCACTCAACTTATTGTTTACTTCTCCTGGAAAATTTTGTATTTGGTCCCTTTTCAAAATGATTGATACAAATTTGATTGTGTATTTTTACCTCCCGCTACCCTTGGTAAAAGAGGTGTAGGGATCGTGCTAAAAATCGCATATCGAGATTTTAGTAAATGACCACGTTTTAAGGTCCCTATAGAATCTAATTTTAACATTTTCACGATGATGTCGGTGTGTATGTGTGGATCCACCGCTCTAACTCAAATACTATTTAGTTAATTTTTAAAGTTTGTATTTCGACCGTTTTCTAATATGCAAAGAGCCCATTAGATTAGAACGGTATATAATGAAAATTATTATTTTTTAATTATAATTTATTACAATAATAAGGATTGGTTACAACAATTAATACAATAATTGATTTATATTAGATTATAATACTTAAAATTGATTGTAAAAAGGATCTTAAAAAGCAAATTACTTTCACCACACATGTAAATAGTAATTACGTCGAATTGCAGACTAAGATTGCAATGTTTCGCATTGATTTTTGACGGATGATAAATCACTAATTATTTTGGGGACGGTATTTATCCACGTTTGAATTCATCTTTGATATTATTTACCGTCACATGTAACAAATCCAAAGCAGTACCAACTCTGTAAAATGTAATAATATTCAGAAATAAGTACCTAATGAATAAAGAACTTAGATCTGTCATGTGAAAACGAACCTCAAAATCACGGCTCAAAATATAATACTTAATATTTACATCTTCTGGAATGGAATAATTAGGGGAACATTTATGCGTTTCTCTTCCTCAAAGTATGCAGAAGCATTCAAAATAATTTCATTACGCCGTTTCGATCAAATATCATCCGAAGCATCAAATTCACCCATTCCATCATATCCAACGATATAGAATGTTGATGTTTTAAAAATAAATAAGTGTTGATAATAAACAAAACAATTAATCAACATCCTTAGCAACGCCAAAGCTTAATCAAAATTATTATAAATGGAAACTTATTTCACATAGTCTAGTGAGACATAAAATCTTGCATGCACCACGGGCATTACTAAACTATTATTCACGAAAGATGACTATTCAAGGTTATCTGTGAGCCGTGTGATATAATATTACTCGCAGATAACTTCACTGCATTTCGTAAGCATAGGCGTGTAACATGAAATATTTATGGACACATTTTAACAAAAAATAAGAGTATGTTATTTAAAAATTATGTTTCGTTCTAAATAATAGCTTTCTGAGAGATTTATGTTCTTCACTTATGTTTTTGCAAAATTCAAAAACGTAGTCTTAACTATAAACCAAGTAATAATAATTTGATTTAAACGGCAACGCCACTGGGTAAATATTAACACAGAGGGCATTGTAGTAGATAATTAGGTATCTGTAATTCTACGACATACGTCCTTATTATTTATAATGTGTTAGAAATTAATACCACTATTTACGTATATCTGTCCCACCACATACGTTAAATAGACATAAGTCAAATAATATTTCTCTTTCTAATACAAAATGTTGCCAAGGTACTACTGCAAAGTAATGTGTATTCTTTCTTCGAACAAATGACCTTGAATAGTCATCTTTCGTGAATAATAGTTTAGATGATAATGCCCATCGGACGACACACATCCCTCGGGCTAGATCCTCGGCGCCTTCCTGGCATTATCATCATCGTAACGCCCTTGGTACATAAAATACTATTGTGACTCGGGCTGTAAATGGCGGGAGGTATTGTATTGGCCACACCAGATTTTTTCATGAATAATTTTTGTCCATTACTTTACGAGTATAACACTGTTATACATTTTGTTATAAGGGTCTTTCAATAAGCACATCAGACCTTTAAAATGTGACACATTGATAATTGCAAGTGATAATCAAAAAACCTTTCTTTTATTTTGAAAAGCAATCAATGCCATTATGTTCTGAAAATAATATGGTTTAAAAGGTCTCCTCTGTTTCGTCTAGGTCTCCAGTTGAACGGATTCTTGTGACCCAATTTTTGATTGCTTTTTCACACTTACGTATTTGTGGTAAAATGATAGTGGTGTATTGGACATTCTGTTTAAGGTCGCGAATCATTCATGGTTTATTCTCGTAGACTTGAGGTTTCACTTAACCCCCTGGAGAACAGGCCAAAGGTGAGATATCACACGAACTTCACGGTCAATAAACATTATCATTTCTCCAAATAACGCGCCCGGGAAAGTTTTCTAGCAATATTCGAGAGTACGGCGAGATGTGTAACTAGGGACAGTCGAGGTTTCTGTTGGTTATCAATGTGTTTCCTTCTTAGAAGTTCCGTAACAACTTCTGATAACTAAATTACACACTATCTAGATCCGAGTTGTGCAAAATGCACTACAGACTTTAACTCCTTGCGTGGAAGTTACAAGCGGACAAGCCAAGCCAAACTATTACATGTTAGTTAAAACCGTTAAAGAAGCAGGTGAACAGTTTACCCTGTGATCCAAAATCTAATAAGAAAGTTTCAGGGTTTTTTCTTATTTTTAAAGACTCCGTTTTGTTGCCATCGCAGACACAATCTAATAGCACTATTTTTAAATTTAAAGCTTAAGATTACCATAATTTGTTGTTGTTTACTTCAGATATAAATGACATCTTTATAATAATGTGGAATCTAATTTTATATATGTAAATACTACTATAACTGAGTGCTTTTTGTATTCTCTAATTGATTGTGGCGACTACCCAGTTTCGAAACCGATCGACCACGAATTGATTTTTTTTTCAATTTTCACATAGCACATAAAGTATCTTATAGTATATTCTTACGTAATATAACAAGTGATATGATTATCATCGATGATATTCTCGAGTGAAACCGAGTTACAGATTTCACAAGTCCGAAGGACGAGTGAAATGTGCTGCTTCGGTTTCACAAGCAATATCCTCGATTAATAATCATGGCACGAGCTTGAGAGAATATAATGAATTTTTGTGAAATATTGTGTGCTGCTAACCTAACTTTTAATATATTGTATTACAACATGGTTAATTTGACAATTGCCTTATTATTTTCATCGTTGTTGATATCAACCCAACGATTATCGCATTTTTTTATACTCAAAATTAACTGTCAATGTCAAATAAAGAAAACAAATCCCTTAGTAACGAATATAAATAAGGCGATAATTTCTTTGTTTTTTATCATCGCTGTGATAGACATGTATGTAACTAGGGAGATTCTGAATGTTGATTGGCGGAATATATGTCACGTGACTCTTGAATTATATTCTCTGCACGATAACGGTACATACAGGGTGAGTCGGGAGGAAAGTGTATACTACACATAAATATATGATTAAAAATCCGAATAGTTGTAAACCCATTTTTATTATTTTCGAATTGCAGTGTCTTAAAAGATTAGGTTCAATGAAGTAGGCTAACATATTTTAATTATCAAACTATAGTCTGTTCAAAAAAATTCCTAACTCGAAGTAGGCTATGCACAGAGAAACGTATGACAGCATTATTCAATTCAAAAGTCAAGTTGTCAAAATTAATCTTGAAACGTAATTTTAAGAAGAAAAGACAATAATGAAGGAAATAGAATATTGTCATTCGCCGTTTTCTTATATGTTTCCATTTCTAAAATAAGATTCAAGAAAAAAGCTTTGTTTTCTTAGATAATATTTTTGACAATATCTTCTGTAAAATTGACATTTAATTAAATATTTTTAAATTGACATACGTTTCTTTGTTCATAGATTTATTGTAAAACAGTGTTAATAAATGATTAAATGTGTGGAGAACTATTAAAATTATGTGGAAATACTTTACAAGTGAATTAGATCTTTTCAAATTATTACAGAGCCTGAAATATACAATACTTGGATCGTACGATCCAAGGCAGGGTTTGCAAACTGGCGACAACTGGGTCGTATACTACCCGGCAAAGATCTGTAAAGGGCCCGGCCCGCAACTTTATATTTTTCAAAAATTTCACTTATGACTAGATACTATACTAGAAACTAGAGACTAGACTAGACAATTTTAATTAATATAATTATAGAAATATGTATGGTCGGCTAGCTATAGACTCTGAAAGTGATGACGTCAAAATCGAGCGGGAATTATAAAACCTGAAATATTCTTACTTATTCGTACTTATCTTTTGTTATGTGTATATTTCATCACGGCCACACTTATAAACCGAAAACGTATTTCAAGAATATTTCAGGTTTTGTAATTCCCGCTCGATTTTGACTTCACGCTTTCGGAGTCTATTATGGCCGTCTTAAATGTCACTAAAATTACACAAACGAAATTTACAGAGAATGTCAAGTGCGATCACGCATGGCGAAACATTGTACCATTTCGAGAAATTTTACTTATCCATCTAACCTACTGGCCCTTTGCTACATTTGAGTTTGCGACCCCTAGTCTAAACTTTTGCAACTAAACTTGATATTTTAGTTTTATAATGAATGCAAGAGTTTGTATCAAATTTTAACGACGACATTTTATGAACCGTCCGTGTGTAATTAAAATTTTATAGCACAGATATATTTTTATTTACAGAGATTGCAGTATAGTCATCCATATAAATTTTTCTCTTTAACTTGTTTAAAAATTTATAACTTCAAAGTGCAACACAATTTCCATAAAGTAGTAAAAATGTTGGAGTAATTTTCATATATGGAAATGTCAAGGGGTATAAAAAGATTTGTTGTTATTATGGACAACCATAGTCCAAATATTGTAAATATCAGTTACATACAGTACATCCAAGGATGCCAAACAGTGTGGTAAACTATTTCCCGTAAAAAGTATCAAGTTACTACATTTTAAAATTTGAGCGTTTCTACAAAACCGTCCTATGAAAATGTTTAATTATTATGTAATTGCTCATTAAAGTTTATTTTTGCATTCAGCAAATAATTATCTAATATTTAAACTTGATCCTGAATTAAATTAAGTTATAGAAATCTCTAAAAGTAAGGAAGCGAAGTTTTTTCTTTGATTATTTCAAATTCAAAACATGCGATTTTGTTTTTACTGAAACTTATTTAATTATAATGACTAATGAGTGTCCTTGAGATGACGCCTAATAAAAGCCCGCTCGGTAAAAATGAGTCATCATCATTACCGAAATCTGTATACAAAGCAGATTGGCACATTCAGCAATTGGTAATATTAATAATAATAATAATAAATCTTTTATTTCTGCAGATACATTACACTGAATATAGAAAATGTCGCACAAAATAATAATTCAAGACATAAATTCATTCACTTTATAAAAATTATTTGCGTATAAAAATTGTTTTAACTTAGTTTTAAATTGTTTATAGGATTTCGAGTTTTTAATGTTCTCTGGTAGTTTATTGAAAAATGATAGACCAATCCTATCTGAAGAATCTTTGACGCCTTTAACTCATGAATGTCTGAGAATGGAATCTCGAGAACTAAAAGAGATACAATGTCGGTTAAAGTACTGTCTGCTGCATAGGCGCCAACTCCAGGGGGCTGAGTACCTTTGAGCCCCCCCAATAATTTAGAGGGAGGGGCTCAGCCCCCCCCCCCCCCCCCCCAATTATAAGACGCTCATCTTTTGATATATTTTGGAAGAATGTTACCGCAAAAGCAAATGAACTTGATTTCCCGGAACCACAATTACCTCGAAAACGACAAGTTCCAAAACGAATTGATGGAGGTAGTAGTGCTCATTATTTTGATACACCAACCGACATGTATCGGAGCATTTTTTATGAAGTAATTGATACTTCCGTAGAGTGTATAAAATCTAGATTTCAATCGAAAATTTCAAAATTCGTTCCTCAAGCTGAACAATTTATTCTTGGTTCAACTAATAATATTGATGATATTCAAACTTTTTATAAGGATGAGATTGATGCAGACAGACTGCTTCTACATAGAGATATGTTGCTTGACATAAAAAATTCTCGACAAAATATTCATTTTAATTGTTTAGAACATGTTATTAAGCTATTCAAAGAGGATAAATTTTTAAAAGACATGCTACTAGAAATGGCCAATTTTATTAAATTACTGTTGACTATCCCGGTGTCAACTTGTACTGCTGAGAGATCTTTCTCCAGTCTTAGGCGCCTAAAATCATACTTGAGAAATACAATGGGTCAAAGCAGATTAAATGCAGTAAGCATTTTAAATACACATCGTAATTTCACGGATTCATTAAATCTTGACAATATTGCAAATGAATTTATATCCCGAGCTGACAAAGATCAGAAAACAAACATTTGCAATTAAACATTAAAAATCTACTTTTGTTATTGTTTTAATTCTATAATAATTACCTTTTATTTACAATTATAACCAAATGTTATAACTAGTCATTATTTTAATTTTAAAGTGTAGGTATCTGTATTAATAATATAATTTAACTTTGCTTGTCTTTTTTTGAGCCCCCCCAATAATTCCTTCAAGTTGGCGCCTATGGTCTGCTATACTTCTTGCAAGAACCAATAATTTATAATTTAATTCAATAATAGTTTTATTTATATATATATATATATATATATATATATATATATATATATATATATATATATATATATATATATATATATATATGTATTTATATATATATATATATATATATATATATATATATGTATTTTTTTTTCTCAACTCGTATTTTTATTGTAAGGTGTCGCTACTCGCGCGTCACGTGACGAAATTTATGTACACTCACTGAAACAATTCCTCTGTAATTGGGATATTATCCTGTAGAGTGAATTTACAATAAAATTGATAAATTGATAAAAAAATTCTCAAAGGGCACTAGATAATGACGAAAAACTGAATTGGTTGATTTTTTCATTTCGAAATTACTACTAAACTATGAGTAATCGAGAAAAATGTTTTAAATAAAAAATTTTTTCATTGTTGCTCCAGTAGCGAACGAAAATAATTTTTTTATCGGTAAATTTCCGAGGTATAACACAAAGTTATATTTATTAAATGGAACCCTTATTTGATTTTTACTTTTAAAAAATACTTATTTCTTTCTCTATTGACTGATATAAAGGTTATTGTATTTTAAATTTGTTTTACCCTTCAAATCTTAGATTTTTCTACATTTTTCATGAAATTTATAATTTTTTTCTTTCAAGACGTGAATTAGTTTTTCAATATGTATTTTATTTTACGTAAGTAACTTATTTCATATCTACCTTGCTTCATAAATTAATTTTAATTCTATATTTTTAAGCTAACATAAGTACGGATACCAGGTATAATCTAAAAAAATATTTTAAACACAATGGCCCGTATTCCGAGCGCAATTTTATAATAAAAGCGCTTTTATGGAGCACACTCTTCATAAGAATATAATATAAAAGCGCGCTCCATAAAAGCGCTTTTATTATAAAAGTGCGCTCGGAATACGGGCCAATAACTTTTATACCAATCGAAAGAGAAAAAAATAAGTATATTCTTAAAGTAAAAATCAAATATGGGTTCTATTTAAAAAATGTAAGTTTGTGTTTATATCTCGAAAATTTACCTATAAAAAATTATTTTCGTACGCCACTGGATAGACAATATAAATATCTAACTTTTTTATTTGAAACATTTTTCTCAATTACTGATAGTATAGAAGTAATTTCAAAATGAAATAATCGACTAAATTCAGTTTTCCGCCATTATCTGCCCTATGAGAATTTTTGGAAAAACAAAAGCACATCTGAGATGCCTTCTTTAGTTGCACAACAAGTTGCATTTAAGGGGGCGTTTGAGTCGTGCAAATTGCATAAGCAAAAAAATATATTTTTGGGAACGATTTTTCAGTTTTCTGTTTGAAGAAGAGGCAATAAAACTAAGAATAATTCAATTATATTGTTGTCTTTACTTCCTGAATGTGTTTTGGTTGAAGAAATGCAACGCACATAAGAGAAAATATTTGAAATGTGACTTAAGACTTGATATTATAAAACAGAAACACATTCAGGAAATAGCCAACACAAAAATATAGAGTAATATACGATTTCCATAGTAGATATTTTTGTATATTAGCTAAAAATCGCTACAAAAAATAACTCCAAAATCGTCGGTATTTAATGGCAGATCCTCAAGAAATAGTTCAACGTTCCTGTCACAGATGTCAACAGCGTAGTAGTGTCGGTAAAGTAGTTTAAATATTTGAAAATTGGCGTTCAAGGTTATGCCTTTCTACCTGGCTTCCCCTATTTAATATTTCCATTGTATGTATATTCATAAACTCCAATAAAATGTTGACCTATTTCTTAATTTAAAAGATTTAAATGTTTCACTTAGTTGGCATTTTAAACATAGTTTTCATCTTAAAGGCATCATCATTGTGAATATGCGAAAGGAAATAATTTGACAGAAAATAATTATACTTATTGAGTAATAAAAAATAATTTGTTTTATTTCGCTCTATTAATCGTTTTGTTTCAGTAATGTAATCGGGATCTTTACATTTTTGATTTTTAAATCTGTCATTTAGTTACTATAGATATTGCAAATCCTATGTTTCACGTTAAAAAATACGATATATATATATATATATATATATATATATATATATATATATATATATATATATATATATATATATATATATATATAAATTTTCTTCCAATTTATTTTCTGTCGATCGCCAAATAACTTGGTATGCGAAAGTAGGTCGCGTAAGTAGAAAAGATTGAACACCTCTGGTATATATTTTTCATTTTTATACTCATATATGAGGAAATAAGATATATATTTTGTTGTTTTATGATAACATTAAATTAAATTAGACAATCGGGCCTATTTTGTAACGAATGGTAAAAAAAATTATCCAATATATTTAGATATGAAATCTAAAAATCCATGTTCTTGTTAAACATATAGCAACATACTTCATTGGTCCAAATTTTTAACCAGTTTGTTGATAAAGGAATTAACTAGAGAGTTACAATTGCAAAACAGAGCCGATTAACTTAATCGGAATTCATTAGTAATAAATACAACTAACTCAATACGGTCTGCAAATCATTGTTTCATAAATCTTAATTTTTGAGCTTACAGTACACGATACCTCTAATACGATTATTACTTGCCGGAAGATAAACCGAAATAATAATTATGCTTGTGCATTATACACAGCACACCATAATATCTTTGATTACTTTTCCTCGGAGTTTATAACAATTTTTTCGCGAAGCATAGTATATAATGTATAATACTATTCTCCAGTAACTGTTTTGCAACACTTTTTAATGCATATATTATTTTACATTGGCTCGCATAATGGCCAACAATCACAAAATTAAAAGATTCGGTCTCATGTTTATTAGCTATAAAATTTAGTAACTTCCTAATTATGACGTAAATCGTTTGATATCGTAGAAAAACTACATACATTCTTAGTTACCTAAATAATAAAATTAAAATGAAAAATTTTAACATACCTTTCCCAGCATTGTAATATTGTAAAAGGATAAATTTTATATTTTGTGTTAAATTATATATCATTATTATAAATTTTAATACAAACACATTTAATTTCTTAAAATTACGCAAAGTTATGAAATATGAAAAGGTAAATTGTTCGAAAATTCTAATAGGATTATTGTAACTGTGATTAGTTATATCATTACCCGCCCGTAGTGCAGGAGAAACCGAAATAAGGATGCCTGTGGTTTATCTTCTTGTGTTGCCGAAATACTACAATATCAATACACAACAGATGCCTTGCCTACAGAAATACCACATTATATGATGCCGCTAGACTATAATTTTTTTTTTTTATAATCTTGGTCGGTCAGTTTTTCTTCAGAGATAACGTCTATATTTAAATTTACATCTAGCTGTTATAAATTAAAATTTAATAAAAATGATATGTATTTTTTACAAAATTATTATTAGTTTTTAAAAGAAAAAAATACTTTTTTTTGTATTTGGATAAAAAAGCATGAAATCAAATTACATATAAATATTATGAAATCATACATTAAAAGTGAAATGCTACAGAAATGAATAGTTTGCTGTTGCTGCGTCGCTGGTTATAAAAGCTTTTATTTGCCAGTTATAAAACCCCAGACGCTGGGTAAAAGTTGACCTGAGAGTCTCTTATCTTTTTGTTTACGTTCATTTCTTCATCTCAGGCACGAACCTTAGTACAGACGAGAACCATCCAATTGCCCTCTGTTGGTTCATTTTAAAAGAAAAAATACAATAGTTCATAGTTTGGCCGATATTACTTCATGTCGCAGACATTGTATCTCTAATAGTTCTCGAGAACCCAATGGTGGCAGCTCTAAATGGGACACACTGTATATGTATAATTAATTTTTATTTATACCTATAAAAAGTATACAAAATAAATATTATTATATTTATGTTTATTTATAAAAAGTATATTCGCTTCCTAGTTGAGAATATATTTACAAAATTAGGAAAACTTCAAAGTTACTTCAGCAAAATAAGATTTCTCTGTAAGTTTCTGTGACACCAATCCAGCTCATTTTATATCGCAACCTCTATGTATTCGGTCCCTACATTTTTAGATTATTACTCTACTTTTAACTGTTTTTGCATAAAGCTGTTTGATCTGTTTCTTGTAAACTTTTTATTTCTCTGTAGAGAATTTCATATATTTCTAGTATCTTGAAAATTTGAAATACTCACGAATTCTATATATTTCTAGATATACTTTACAAGTATTGTATTACTTTGATGAATGTTGGTTTCATTTAGTTAAAATAAAAATATGAAACAATGAGAATGAAACTAAAAATAAAACAGGTATGAAGAAATGTAGGACACCATCCAATGTAATAATTACTGGGTGGGAGAGGCTTATGTAGATTTTGGTAATTAAATTACTGTTTATATAGTTAAAAAAATATTCTTCCTGAAATTTAAAATTAAAACAGGCAATTCCAACATAGGAAGGACGATAGACGCACATCGGATGATAAATACAGATAAACAAAGAAATCTCGCTAGTACTATTTGCGGATTTTATACTTCGTTAGAAATAACGAAATAACTTTGACAGTTAGTTGACGCGTGGTTTAGGAGTCTGTTTTATACCAAAATATTTTTGATGTTTAAAAAGAAGGGCCAATTGCATAAAACCGTAAGAGAATAAGTACAGGGAAAAAACGACAATACAATAACAAATAAAGAACAGCAGTTACAAAGAATGAAATATATTATAATATTAGTTAATTATTATAAAATGCAGAATACATGGAAATTGCGATTAATAGAATTGGAAAACTTGCATGTTTGGAAAGAAGAAAGTTTCTGCATATCACGATATCAGTGGATGATGTTGATGTTAGCATCTTTCTTTTATATTCGCAATAATTGACGAATATTCTTCATTGAAAATATACCAGGCTGTAAGTGGAATCAGTTGCACAAGCTCGGAAAGGAGAATATACGAAAAATATGAACCATGTGAATTTTTACTTTTAACATTAACATTACATGTACAAAATATATAATAAATAGACTAATTATGTCAAAAATAGACTTTCTATATGATACAATTGCAAGTATTATACAATTTTAAGATAATTTTCTGCTTCTTTTATTATATTTTGTTCAAGTTTTAACTTAAGAAACACATTTTTATATAATTCATTGTTTCAATCATACGACCATTGTTTGAATTTTATTCATACGATAAGTATCTTTTACAAGGGGAAAATATGTAAACCTAAAACAATTATTCATGTAAGTAGAAGATATCTGTTTAAAAGTTATTTTCTTACGCATATATTCCTCATATAATATTCTACGAAATTTATAAAATTTAATACTCCAATCGGTAATTTTGTCAGATTTATTATATCTTCCACTGCATCACATAATATTTGACATCCTTTCATTCGCATTCATTGCAAACATTTTATAAAATAGATATTTTAAAATTATTCTGACATAAAACATAACCTTGTTATGTTTCAATGAGTAACCACTTTTGTCATTTTTGTCCGCTGTCGGCGCTGACTACTTTTGTGCACACCTCCTATTAACCCAAAAACTAGGAATAAACACATAGAAAAATTAAAAATTTAATGAAAATATCCGGTATTATTTTATTTTTCCTTCTTACAGTTTCGTCAATCTGCAAGCTTTTCATCTATAAATAAACGCTTGAGTAAAACAAATACGGCATCTTGTCTTCAATTTACCTGCCTGAGACATCTCACAAAAACATTTTCACATTTTACGAGTAAGTCGGAGCTTTTCCATTTCAGTAAACCTAAGAAAAAAAAATGTAAAGACACCGGAGATCCTGTAGCTTACATTTCAAAACTGTTTTCAGTATTTCATTCAATATTTCTCTCGAATGTTCACTTAGAACACTTGTTGTTTGTTTACTTCGAGCGAACAGAAATACGTATAAGATAGGTTTGTGCGTTGGTGGTTTAATGCCAGATATTTCTATCACTGCAACGTACAAATATTGAATTAAGAGGTTTCTGCAATGACATTTAATATATTTTCAAGTTGTGAGATTTGTGGAGGAAAACTCAGTGGGATTAAGAAAAGGTAGAAGAAAATGAAAACCACATTGATTTTTGTCGCGGCATTCTAGAAATGTGAGAAAATATAATAAATGAGTTAAATTTATAATCTGTCCACCATGAAAGTGTAAGATTAACAGTCTTTGTGAAAGTGTTTCAAATTATTTTTTCGTTTTTTGAGCAGATGAAACATATCTTTTGATGTTTTAATTTCGAGTTATCTGCAACAGCGAATATGCGTAACGAACCTTATGAACAGATAGAGTACGTTTACATTTCTGAAATCTAATTATATTTTTAAATAACTGGATTCGGTACGTCATGTCATAACGATGAAATATCTTAAGTCTTTTGAGACGTGGATTTATATTTCGTTCTGAAATTAACTTTCTTGAATCCTTGTAAAAGCCACCACGCAAACTTCGTTATTTTTATTTCTTTATTCACGATATTAAAAAATAAATTAACGCGTGACCCCGCTGCTACGCTAAACAAGCGTCTAAGTATAGCGATGACGCAATCGCCTTTTGTGTTAATTGTTATTATGCGGTCGAACATTCTAGAGCTCTCTGGAAGTTAATGGCAGCTGTATAAAAGGGACGCAGCTATGCTCGGGAGTTAGTTAGATACATTCAGAGACATAGAGATATTCACATAGAGTGTTAAGCTTTAATCACAGCTACTTTTTAATGCGTAATGATAATGCATAAGACATAACTTTAATACATACTGCTAATGCATAAGGTTAAGAAAAACATAGCATTTTTGCATTTTCTGCAACAAAATTTAGTTGATAGTTGACATCTGTATTTATTCAAATTACCTGTCAAAACTGAAGTTTATCATGGCAGGAAAGGATTGCTGAAGAGGATTTCCTTGTTTAATTTTATTTGAGCACATGGTATTACAAATCTAGCACTAGATGCAGGCTATTTGTGTTCTTCGAAATTGAAGATTGTAAGATTACTCGCAAATTTATTTTGACAGCTGTCACAAATTTACTTAATGCATAATGCGTAGTTCATAAAAGTTTGGAGTTTGCAAACATTTGTTGCTATGCATTGTGTTTATGCATTTTGCGTTAATATTAAAACAAGCTGTGAATGGTCCTGTGCGTATAACAAACTTCGTTACGCATTATCTATTAGCATTATATATTAACGTTATGCATTAAAAAGTAGCTGCGAATGAAGCTTTAGTGAGTTTCTGAAGCACGGTAGTATCGTAGTGAGCGTATGCAGTAAAGTGTCGAGTGGAGTAGGTACTCGGGAAGTTACTGGTATACTGTGATAGCTGATAGCTGCGGATGTAAATACTCGATAGTGTTGACGAGTATTATGAAGCTAGGTATACAAGGACAGTAATAGCGAGTTGGAGTGGATACTCGGCATTGGTGTTGAAGAATTCTGGCATACGGATAGTTGGTGATACTAAGGCTGCGGAAGGAGAAAGTTTGTTACATAAATGGACAGCCAGTGAGGTGAAAGGTGTGACTTTTGTCTGAGCAGTTGCATATACAGACGCTGTTGAGTCAGTTGAGTATATAGACGCTGTGGAGGTCGGTAGGCAGACAGTTGAGCGTGATATAATAAATAATGACACAAATAGTGGAAATAAATAATTAGTAATATCGTGGAAATAAATAGTAGTGTGAATTGATTAAATAAATAAATAGTGTTAGTGTTGTCTTGTTAATTATAGTTTTAGTCTTAATTAGTTTCTAATAATTGTTTAAAATTAGTAAACATCATTATTTAATACCTTTTTTATATTTTCATTATAGTTCAATAAACACTAATTTTAATTAATAATAATTGTCTAATATTTACACTTCACCCAAATAAATAAAAAACGTTACAATATTTAGACGTTCGATTAATCGAAATAACCAGTTTAACCTTTAACTTTAACTATAATAGGCGTATATGGTTAACCGCGCAGTAAGCTCGGTACACTCACTATGAATAAAATATGTCCATTTACGACCCATGTTTCTGCGGAATTAATTATTTGACATTTGTCAAATATTTATCTTGTTCGTAGCGTGATATATTTGATTTATAGCGCATTGTTGTATTACAATGTATTAAAAAAAACCTAACTTGGAGAATTCAAAAGTCAAGTCGTCAAAATTGACCTTGAAATGTATTTTTAAGGAGAAAAGATAATAAAGAAGGATACAGTATATTACCATTCGCCGTTTTCTAATTTATTTCCATTTCTAAAATAAGTTTCAAGAAGAAAATCTTTGATTTCTTTAGATAATATTCTTGACAATATCTCGTGTCTAATTAACATTTAATTAATCATTAAATACAAATTCATAAAAACTGATTTTAGCCGACATATCTTTGTTAGGAATGGGCGGCTTGCCGCGAGTTTTATAAGTGGACAAGTGCGCTGAAATGCCTTATGAAACGTATATTTTATACTATTTTGGTCCTTTTGTCAAAAAATATCTAAAAATACACGTTATTTCATTTTTAGGAATTTCTATTTTGGTTCTTTAATATGCACTTTATGAAACTCATTTGGATGTCATAAAAACTTTTTGACATCCAAATAAGTTACATAAAGTACATATTAAAGAACTAAAATAGAAAAATACTTTTAAGTTGACATACGTATCTTTGTTCATTATAGGCTTTTTTTAAACCCACTGGACAAAATTCTTTGAGAAATATGTTACAAATTTCATTTTTTACATTTACTGAAAAGTGCTTAAACGCCAATTGTCAACTGTCAAAAGGATAGCTATGGTATAGTAAACTGGCATGTAACCGAACAAATACCGCGGTTACATGTTTGACGTAACCGCAAGTAACCAAAATGGCCAATAAAATGCGATTACCATACTAACCGTAGGTAATCACTCTGAGTAAAAACACCCAAACTACCTAGTATTGCATAGATGCTAATAAAGTAGCAATGTTACCGAAATGGAGAAAGGTGATATTCTCTAACGAGAACAATAATTACGCTTCGCATTTCATTTGCGCATACCTAGTAGCTATTGTAATCTGAAAGCTTAAATGCAAATGATATACAGGACGCAGGACACTGGACGAATTACGCAGCATTGCTGATTTTTTTCCTTTTGTATCATTAGTAAGCTTTATTCAACTGTGGAGCGAACAGACGGCCACAAAAATAAAATTCCCGCAAAAATAGACGAGACTAATTCATAATAATCCCAGCTGCGAGATAATTTTCCATGTGGTTTATTTTATTATTTCTCGAATGAATTTGTGTTTCAAATATTCTAATAGGTACTAGTAGTTTTATTTGCGTTCCTATATTTTTAAGTTATCTGTCTAACGGCCGGTTTCATAATAATTATAGGCCCAGTTGCATAAAGCATTGTTAACTTTAATCACATTGTTAACTTTAACAAGGCTTCTTTTCCAATGTATTTTTGATACGTATCCATGGTTTCAATGTGTAGTTAAACACATGATCAGCTAACAATGCTTTATGCAACTTCCCCATAAAGTTACTTTAATTTTAAAGTTTGATCTAAAAGTGAAAAAATCCGATGTGGCCAGCACATTACCTTCCGTCAGTTCTATGTATTTTGTACAAATTTAATACGGAAAGTTCCTTGCTAAATTAAATATTCTATTTCTCGTACATTACCTTCCGGCAGTTGCATGTATTTTATGCAAATTTCATACAGAAAATTATTATTTTGTGACGTTTTCTATATACAGTGTAATGTATCTGCAGAAATAAAAGATTTATTATTATTATTATTTCTTGTACATTACCTTCAAGCAGTTGTATGTATTTTATACAAATTCCATACAGAAAGCAAAAGATCCTATACCTATTTCCAGTAAAATTATAAGACAAACACACTATGTCAATTTCACTTGACACTGACATCTTTCAATCAAAATTTTCTTAATATAGTAGCTGTTTCCACAGCTATGGCTACTTTATGAAATTTAATTTCTTTATAATTTTTTAACTCTATATCCATTTAATATTAGGTATAAAATTCAATCAAATCGTATAGAAAATATAATATTCTTTAATATTTATAATAACATTAAATGTGAAAAAATGACATTTAACATAGTTTTTTCAAGAAAAACTGTTAAAATCTTCAAATGAGGGTACTTCCGGTTGTCCAATTGTAACCAAAATCTAATTAGCTCTTCGCATGGATGTAACGAAGAGAAATACGGAAGAATTATAATTTTTAGAATTGTAGTATGGAAGTTATCGTAGACGAAAATTTTGTTACACACACACACACACACACACACACACACACACACACACACACACACACACACGGACACACATACACACACACACACACACACACACACACACACACACACACACACACACACACACACACACACACACACACATACAGACATCATCGTAAAAATAGTAAAATCGTATTCTAGGGACCCTAAAACGTGCTTATTCATCAAAAACTCACCACCGAATTTTTTGACCAAAGACAATACCTTCCTTACCTAAAGGTGACGGAAGGTAAAAAGCGTTTCATAATTTAACTTTAAGTTAAAGTTGTTAGTTTAAAGTCCTTACTATTATTTTGTTGCAAAACACAATCAATTTGTTATCACAGCCTACTTGTTTTTTGTTTCGCTCATTTTAATAGTCTTATGATATAGAAATTGTTTGCTAATTTAACCGACCTCGTAGCTCTTATAGTTCCCGAGATAGCAATAGTGGACAAATTAAAATGAACACCCTGTATATTTTTAGAAATGTACTTAGTTTCTTTGTTATTTTTTCGGTATAAAGATTTTATTAGTGTTATTATTATTATTTATAATGAGAATTGTGTACCCTCTTCGAAAATTTTCTGGCTACGCCAATGGATAGAATAATGAAACAATCTAAACAATATGAAACATGTGCCATATACGATTTTAGTGTGACTCTAGGCTCGTAATAATTCGGCTGGTTTATATTTTTATGAAATAATTTTTAGAATCTATACAAATGGCGAAAGATTTTTCTATAAATTTGTTCCGACTTGTTAAAAATATAGATTTGAAACTTACAAAAACTAATATGTTTTTCCAGTACTCAGCTATTTAATATTAGGTTAAATCGCCTTTATTAGTAATATCAGCTTTAATTCTATTAGACTTGGTAACCACAAGCCCTGCAAATTCTTCTGTTAAAGTATTGTCCCATATATCTTGTAAAGTAGGTTTCACTGTACGCACTGGAGTTTTACGAAATTGTTTTTTATTGCCAAAAGTAAAGTGTCTCGGTAGAAGATAAATCTGGACTAGAAGATGATTTTGTAGAAATTTCTTACCATTTGTGTAGGTTTTATAATTTGTTGAAAATGTAAGCCGACCGAACTATTATGAACCCTTTTTTTACTTTCAATTACTCTAAATAAAAAAGTTATTTATAACCGTTTTATTGATAATAAATACGAACCCACAATTCTGGGAGTAATTCACATTTATCACAAGAAAGTTAACACACTAATTTTATAAATTGTAGAGACGTGCGACAAAATATTCTGCCATCGTCTTTTTCCCTATGGATTCTAAATCGATTTTCACTAACTTTCTTGTTCAGTTCGAAGCGTAAGTTGTTAGCTTAGTTGCATTTGGACAGCCATTTTCCGAAAGGTTAACCACGGACATTTCTTCGAGTTAATATTGTCTGTTTTATCCTCTTGTCGTCCTACCACGATTACGAAGTCTACGAGCTTAAGGATTGCGAAATTAATTTGCTCTACAATCAAGGACAGATAGATTTTAGCTTTCAGTGAAGTTTAATTTAATTAAAGATGTTCGCATTGATATTATTATTCTCGTTAAAGATGTAATAAAAAATGTAAAATTAATTAGTATCTGTTAATTGGGAAAAAAATTCAAAGAAGAAATATTTATTTTCAGGAGAAAACTTAATTAAAATATTGTTCATTTTATATTTATTTAGGTCGTGTGATTTTGCGCTTTATGTGAATTTATTTGAAGGATACTTTCAGTTTTAAAATGACAATTTTGAAAGCACCTTCAACAGATGTTACTTTTGTTTTGAGCTGCTAAGAAGTTATTATTTTACAATTTTCATAATACACATCAAACTAAAAACAATAACTTTCTATCCGTTCAGAATCAAAATATGTTAAAATATCATTTTTGCCAAAGTGACAAGCGCGCACAATTCAGCTGATTCTAAGCTCTTCAAGGTCACTCGAGTCACGTGTCTGCTCGAGATAATTTTTACGTAGAGATTAAATGTGAACTAGTGGGACGACAAATTATTTCAAGAATTAAAGAAAAAAATCTTTCTACGTGACATATGTCACGTGAAGTTTTTTCACTTCTGACAAATCTCACTGACATCTCACTTTTCAAGAATTGCCCCCCAAGGGCTTATTATTCCAGTTACATGTTTGACGTAACCGCAAATAACCGGTATGCTTAATAAAATGCGGTTATCATCACGGTTATCATGTGACTGGATGTAACCGCTCTGAATAAAAAATGCCTTAATATGACTGTTGCAAGAAGTTGGTCAAAAAATTCGGTGGTGAGTTTTAGGGTCCCTAGAATACGATTTTACTATTTTGACGATAATGTGTGTGTGTGTGTGTGTGTGTGTGTGTGTGTGTGTGTGTGTGTGTGTGTGTGTGTGTGTGTGTGTGTGTGTGTGTGTGTGTGTGTGTGTGTGTGTGTGTGTGTGTGTGTGTGTGTGTGTGTGCGTGTGTGTGTGTGTGTGTGTGTGTGTGTGTGTGTGCGTGTTTGTGTGTATGTGTATGTGTCTGTGTGTGACAAAATTTTCTAATGCGATAACTCTAACAATACAATTACAAAAATTATAATTCATTCGTATTCCTCTTCGTTACATCCATGTGAAGAGCTGATTAGATTTTGGTTATAATTGGTCA
Source organism: Harpalus rubripes (assembly GCA_963082715.1). Taxonomy (NCBI): domain Eukaryota; kingdom Metazoa; phylum Arthropoda; class Insecta; order Coleoptera; family Carabidae; genus Harpalus; species Harpalus rubripes. The sequence continues at coordinate 16,580,410 of OY720449.1, forward strand.
ACCGGATTTTAACTGTTTTTCATGAAAAAACTATGTTAAATATCATATTTTCACATTTAATGTTATTATAAATATTAAAGAATATTTTATTCTCTATACGATTTGAATGCATTTTATACTTCATATTAAATGAATATAGAGTTAAAAAATTCTAAAGAAATTAAATATCATATATATATATATATATATATATATATATATATATATATATATATATACATATATATATATATATATATATATATATATATATATGTATATATATATATATATATATATATATATATATATATATATATATATATATATATATATATATATATATATATATATATATATATGGTATAACACTGGAAACAGCTGCTATATTAAGAAAATTCTGATCGAAAGGTGTCAGTCAAGTGCAGTTGACAGTATGTATGTGTTATAATTTTATTGGAAATATAGGATATTTTGCTGGAAACTTTCTGTATGGAATTGGTATAAAATGTATACAATTGCCTCAAGGTAATGTACAAGAAATATAATCTTTTGCAAGGAACTTCTTGTATGACATTCATACAAAATACATAGAAATGACGGAAGGTAATGTGCTGGTCACATCAGATTTTTATTTAGTATTTTTTATATTCCAATATAAAATATTACATAAACTTTTATTTAAAATACTTATGGCCGGTTTTATAAACGTCCAAATAAATTTACTTCCAGAGTAAATTTATTCCATTGAACAAATTCGAATCAATTTTTATGTTCTTATGACATTAAAATTATTGCTGTCAAAAAATTGCGTTGCATTTGTTCAATGGAATAAATTTACTCTGAAAGTAAATTTATTTGGACGTTTATAAAACCGGCCATTATAAAAAAATGTGACACCGGCTCTAACTGGAATAAAGTTTATCATTAAGTATTTGTTTAATTTTTATTCATTACCAATTACTAGATATCTAATATTAACTTGCTGACGTATTCTTTATTGACAACATGTTCATTAAAGTACAATTTCAAGATAACAAAAAATGTTGGAAGTTTTACATATATTAATTCTTTAAAATAAAATATACAGTAGTTCCCACAGCTCCTAAGTGGAGACTATGGTAGAAATTATTGACTAAACAAAATTATAATAACATTATTGGTACTTATATTAAAGAGAAATACGATCCAAACTTTCTTGGCTAATCCTTTTTCTCATAGGAGGAGGCGATTGAGCATGAATCGAACCAATCGTATTTCTTTCCAATTCTAACTCCGATACAACTGTCCCCCTAGTCTTCTTTCTTACAATTGTAGACTTCCGTTTTACATATGTTGGCCTCCTTTTTATATTTGTAGACTTCCTTCTATCTTTTGACTTCTTTCTTATAGATTTTCTTATTACACTTTCTTTGGACAAATCCATCTGTTCACATTGTCTTGAATTTCTCAAAGATTGTCTCGTATCTGTAAAAAAATTGCGTTCAGATATTAAACTTCTTCTAATAATTTTACCGTGTGCAATAAATTTGCTCCAACGAAATATACTGTGGTAGTTGTAAGAAGAAACTTGCTGTAATGTTTCTACAGTGATATCTTTGTACTGGTCGATGTATGTTTCTTTCATTGCAGAAACTATGTCTGCAGGAAGTTTGACGGAGTATTTTTCTCTTTGAAAAAAACCGCTTTTGAAAGGTTTAATTGTTTTTTCCAAGATTTTATCTTTATTTTCCAGCCTAATACGTAGTTTTTTGTTTTTTTGTTTTCTTTCACGAATAACCTTTTGTAGAATGATTTGATTTTGTTGTATTTCAACAAGATTAAGTTTCTGCCTTTGCAATATTTTATCTAACATATATGTTTGTTGTTTTTCAATCCATTTTTCGCTAGCTGTTTTTGGTTTTACTGCTTTTTCAATGTTTTCTTTATCTTCATCTTTTAACATTTTTTCTTTTGTATGTTCTTCTTTTACTTGTACAGTTTCCATTTCTAGCTGATCTTTGTTTATTTCTGGTTCGTGTATATGCTTCTTTTTCCATTCTTCTAACCATTTAGCATAATATTCTCTTCTTTCTTTTTGCCTGTTTCGAAAAATGTTAAGTTGTTTAAATTTATTACCTTCTTTCTTATTTAGTGTAGGGGGGATTTTGTAAATCCGAGCTCCGCCGAAAATGTCTGTTACAAAAAAAGATTTTTTCTTACAGTGTTGTCTTTGTTGGTCACTGAACATATCCAAAATACCGCATCCAGCAATGTGAGTAAGGTTTGTGGGTATTTTATTTCGTGATAGAAAATCCCATGCTTCAAGATATGAGTCTGTTCGTTGAAGGATGATTATGTGTGAAGTTAAACTGGACCAGCACCCGAATAAATATTTTTGTTTACATTTTCTCCAAAATATTGGTTTTCCTCGTATGTTTATGTCCCAAACTGCGAATATTTTCCCTCCAACTGTAAGAAACATATTTTCGTCATTACGGTTTGGTACACAAATTCGTATTGGACCATCGTGGACTACTGGAAATTCTTCATATTTACATTTTGCTTTATTTACTAGAAGACCTTGGTCAAAGTCGTGTCCTTCAAAATAACAATGATAAAAGTTGCCTAAATAATCAACAGCAGCAAATTTTTGTGTAAATTCATAGGATGGATCTATTGGTCCTCTTTTATAAGAAGTTCTGAGAAAAATATTGTCGCTTGGATCTGGAATCATAGCTTCAAAAGAATATTGAATATTTTTGATGACAAACTGTGATAAAGGTATCGGGAAATTGGTGTCTTTTTGGTTAACATTTATTTTGAAAATAGGAGTTAGTTTATGGTTCAATATATTAAATTCTGATATATCTTTTATTAAGGCAGGAGGAAATTCAGATAATCTACTAAATCTTCGTAACTTTTTTCCACTAAATTGATTTACACGTTGATTGACAAGGTCCCAAATTAAAAGAGTACCATTTATTCCTATACTCATAAATTGCATGCTATCTGGTTCTTCCTTACATAATTTTAATAAATGTCCGTTTTTGGTAAATTGAAAATTTGGTAACACCCAGGCCATTTGCATTACTCTATCGCCGTGGCTAAAATCTATGTTACTAATGACAGCGGGAGAAACTACATTGATACCTTCAGGTTCTTTGAACCATGTTAACAAATTTTCAAGTATATGTCTGTTACGTCTTTGTTCAATATTTAATATTTCTATGTTTTCTACTTTTTCTAGTCTGTTTTTTAGATCCCAAAGTATGATTTGACCACTTGAGCATCCGCCCAGTAAAATATCTTTTCTGTAAGGACAATATTTGATACAGTTTATTTCTCTGTCTGATTTTAAAATAAGTTTTGGTTTGGAGCTGTCACAATTGCTCCAAATTAGGACTAAGTGGGTTTCAAAAACAGTGTCATTTACAAAATCAAATTTGGTTAGGTCATTAATAGTCGAGTTTTTGGAAAATGTGCCATATGCGACAGCAAATATACCAGAAATAAATGGATCTAATTCTAGATCAGTTACTAATTTTTTATTGCATAATGTGACATCGCGAAATGAAATGATTTCATGTCTAACTTTTTTATCATATCGACATACTGGTTTCGATATTTTTGCATAATCATCGGTGTATAAATCAATACTGACATTTACAAATAATGTGTCGCATATCAGATCTGCTTGATCATTCAGGAATTTTTCTAAGCTTTTTATTTGTTCGGCGCTTAGTTTTGGGGTATCATATATGTACTCCCATTGGGTCCACATATTTTTAGGGAATGTGAAGATTGTCTGCGAAACAAAAATAAAAATAATAGTAATAAAACAAAGTTGGAATGAATCCAAACTCATAATAGTACGGCCGGTTTACAGTTTCAAAAAATTGTAAAACCTACACAAATAATGAGATATTTTTACAAAATTATTTAGGCTACTTTAAATATAGGCTTAAAACATACAAAAATTGTGGTCTAAATGACGGGTGATAACAGTGCGTACAGTGAAACCTACTTTGCAGTACATATGGGACAATACTTTAACAAAACAATGTGCAGGGCTTGTGGTTACAATGCCTAATAGAATTAAAACTGTTATTACAAATATAGGCGATGTAATTTCATATTAAATAACGTATACAGATTTGTTAAATTAAAATCTATATTTAAAACTAATTGAAAGAATTTAGTACAAATGTTTTATAATTTATGTAGGTTTTGTAATTTGATGAAAATGTAAACCGACTAAACTATTATGGGCCTAAGCTCGTATACACTGTTTATCCGAATTCGGGTATTGTTTGCAAAATTAGCTCAGAACTAGTTTTAAACTCTTGAAAATGCCCAAACCAGAATAGTATATTGTGCAACAAGTACGGAAAAGCACCTATTGCCCACGAGGTCTGAGAGTTTCAGCACGAGACGAAGTCGAGGGCTGGAATCACACAAGTGGGCAATAGGTGTTTCTGCACGAGTAGCACACTATACTTTTTCTACGATCCCACTGCGAAGATATAAATAATTAATTTTTAATAAAGAACATTTTTTTTCTCACTAATTAATTAAACTTTAAAATTATTACAATAATTACTTTTACTATTGTGGATTTATCTAAACTTACAAAAACTGTGATATTTATTTATTATTTTTTCACAAACTGTACACTGGCTTGCAAAAAACGCGTACACCTATTTTTTGCTGTATTGAGTCGATCTTGATTTTGAACTTGTCAATGTCACTAGTATCAATTAAAATGTCAAAATTAACAAACTCAAATAATTGAACGCTTGGTTGTTTTTTCATTTTTCTGGAATATATTTGTAATTTAACAGTAGGTAAATTAAACACAATTAAGAACTAGCCCCATAATAGATCAAATAGTGATGACAGTGACAACATTGTCAGTTTTTACATTATTTACAGAACTAAAAAATTATAAAAAAACTCTATTACTTGATATGCAAGATGTACGCGATTTTTTTGCAAGCCAGTGTATTATAACCTAACCTTTACTAAAATTGTTTAATTCAGACTAAGCAATATCCGTTGAAGTGGAAAAATTCTGATTGGGCCATTTGTAGGTGGTGAATACTACATATTTCAACTTCATTTTCAGAAAAAGTAAATTCAATTTCGGAAAAGTAAGTTCAATTTCGGAAAATGTAAGTTGATATTTTGATATATTTTTCCTGAAATTGAAGTTCCTTTTTTCTAAATTTAAGTTACTTTTTTCGAAATTAAATTTACATCTTCTGAAATAGAAGTTATTTTTTTTTTGAAATTGAAGTGAAAGGCATTCGTTCACCAACTAGCGGCCAACAACTAATGTAGCTCTGAAAATTGACGTCGCAATGCGGCCAGCATGTTATTATAACATGTAAACGTCAATTTCTCCTTAACTATAATTTCAGGACTCAGCCGTTGCTTTTATACAGAGTTGGCCTAATTTAAATCATTTGACTTAAATTACAATTTAAATCAACTGATTTTTCAAATTTTATAAAATAATACAATTTTTGTCGAAAAATCAATTGTTTTTCAAATTATTTTAGATACCTACAGAGTCAACAAAAAGAAAATTCTATGGTAATGTAATGTGAAAATGTATACATATATACCGGGTGTCTACTTTTTTATAGACCACAGGAAATACAATGGTAAAATTTTCATATATTTGTAAATTCTGCCCTATTAATTTTAGTACTAAAATGTAAATACAAAAAATGTTCAGAATTAAATACTGCATCAAATGAGCCTAAATTTATTGATATAATAGATATAATATCCGTTTCTAAGAGTGCCTATTTTATTTAGGTAGTTTAAACAGGCGCTCATGGACGTCTTATATATTTTAAGCAAAAATTCAAATGCGTTCTTTGGGGTTTTATTACAGATTTCGGTTTCGTTTATAAAATAAAATATTTATATTGCTTTTAAAACAATTAAAACATGGAATAACACCAACAGGACTTTAAAAATAAGAAAATAAAAAAAAAACATGATTTATTTGATTTTTTTAAAATAATTCAATGATTTTTGATTTTTTAAAATAAATCATCATTTTTGCCAACCCTAACACATAACATAAAACTTCCTTTAATTTCACTTTCATTGTATATAACAAAATAATAAACTCTCTTAAACACAGCTGTTCACACACACAACTATCACTTGGCTAGACCGCATTGTGACGTCAAAAAAAATATGACGGCAAAACTAATTTGAATCGAGTATAGTTCTAAACAATTTTTTGGCACTGCCCGTATTCGGGTAGAATAAAACTAATAAAAGTTACCTGTGCTTCATTTTCCCTATAAGTAGGTGTAACTTGTACTGAAGCATCGATTGTTCTTCGCACAATATTTGTGATTGTTTCTCTTCCTGGAAGAATTTCTACGTAACCATCTACAGCATCTTCCACAAATCTGTACGTAAATTTTTGTGATTCTGCACTTAAAGGATACATAAACACCACTTCTATTTCGATCAGAGGTCTCGTATCTACAACTATATTTTCATCTACTTCTTCTTCACTTCCCTGACTAAACCATTTACCAGGAGTCCTATTTATTGACTCCTTTAGTCGTTCTTGAAGATCAGCTTTTTGTTTTTCTATTATTTCTCTGACTCTTTTTTTAGCGTGAGCCTTGATACAAAGAAGAAATTCTTGATCTTCTCCAGCGAGAAGTCTATTGAAACCAATTAACATTTCATCTTGGGGGTAGTCGAGGATTGCTTTTCTAATTGGAAGAAATTCAGAGCTGTGTTCATGGAATTCTAAATTGTCGAGAATTACTTCTTTTTTGATCGAAATCCATGGCTCTTCAGCGGTTAGATCTTCGCCTAGAACACAACCAATAGCTCTTCGAGTCATTTTGGATAATACTATTTTTATGACTCCATCTATGTCAAAACGTGTATCATAAAAAGGAGATGCCTCCAATTTTGCAAATATATTCTTTTTAATTTGTTTCCTTTTCTTCGTCTTCTTTTTTCTATCCGCCATGTTGTTACTTATATATTAAGATAGTTGTATGTTGTATGAAATGACAGTACTAATGACGTTTGAAACTTTGAAATTGTTTTCATATATTTGTAGTTTTGCGATCAACGCATACTACAGTTGATTTATAAGATCAATAATGGGCTACTTGCGTGCCATTTTTACCTCTCGCTAAGAGAGGTATTGTATTCATGCTAAAAATCGCATATCCAGATTTTAATGAATAAGCACGTTTTAAGGTCCCTAGTATCCGATTATAACATTTTTACGATGATGTCCGTATGTGTGTGTGTGTGTGTGTGTGGGGATGTGTGTGTGGATGTTGGATTCACTATATCTCAAATACTATGAGACTTAAGACATTTTTAACTACGGATTCCTCAATCTAACAATAATGGGAAGAGTCCAGTCAGTTTTGGTAACAATTGGACAACCGGAAGTAGTAGTTACAAGAAAAAAATCGTCTAAATATTATTTATCGAAAATTTATGTAAATACTTATATTAAAGAACGTTAAATTCTTTATTCGATAAATATAAATTCATTATTATATCTTCTATAGATTTAGAGATAAAGAAAGGCATATAAAATAATTTGATGTAAAAAATCTCAGATCAAACTACTACAAGGCAAGAAATTCAAATGTTTGTAATTGATACATAAATGTCACTGTCAAAAATATTTGTATGCCTCTGTCAAAAATATTTGTATATTATTATGAAGATTATGAAAATAAAAAAAAATCAACAACGCAAAAGAATATACGTAAAAAAGAATATAAAAGGAATTTGCGAAAAAATGACGAATATAAAGAAAAAGAAAAGGAAAGTAGAAAAAGAAAATTTCAGGATATTGAATATAAAGAAAATGTAAGTATTGTACATAATTTATTTTAAAATATCCTATAGATATTGCAAATATATGTGAGAATTATTTTGTAGTGAGACATGAATATCTATATGTATTTGTATTTAAAAATATTTTTCGTTTTATGCGTACAACCAGGTAAAATATCTGGCGAGAGGTTATGTGTTGGCCACATCAGATTTTTTATTTAATATTTTTGAAGAGACGATAAAAACATGCTACCCATATTTTTTCTTTTGGAAAATTTTTCATTAATTGGCCAGAAACAAATTATTGAAATTTTAATATTTAAATTACCGCTGTGTATGACGTAGTATTACGCCGAACCAATGGTCGTAAAGCAATAACATCGGTACGTAGCAACGGCATGTGCGGGTAATTTAAACATAACAGATAATAATAGTTTGGAGGTTAATATTTTCGTTTGATATTTTAATTTTGTACGAGTATAAGCTAAGTTAAATTTTTTCTGGAACCGCGTTCCAAATAGAAACTAGTAAATAATTTTAGGACTTAGGGAACACAAAACCGTAAACCTGATCGAACCGGTTGCGTTACGGAACATACTATATGTTGCTAATCTCGGACATTGAATTGAATGAAGAATACTCAAAATTATGTGTTTTATTTCAAACTTTTTCATTGCAATTACGTAGTTTGTTATTCTTGCACATATTTTTTGTCATTTTACGTATTTAGTACATCAGACCAAGATATTTTACATTAACTATAATTATCATAAGATTAGCAAAACTGAATTTGCATTAAATCGTGATTACTTTAGTCCCGATTTCTGAATTTTTACTGATGATTTTTCTGCACTTTAGTGACAATTTCAAATAAAAACTATTTGTATTAAATACCAAAGATTCACATTAGTTATATTTTGTTTACTGTGTAAAAGATTAATTAATTTTCTATGAAAGATGGCAGAAAGAAAATCTTTTGTTATTTTTCTCTTCAAAACATAACAATATTTTATGAAACAAAGGCTTTGTTAACATGTTTCGTTGTTCGTAAACAAAATAAAATTTCATTTTATTACGTTATGTTCGTACGCACACATTAAAATATAAAAACTTCGTTAAAATGAAACTGCTATTTATATGACGATGTAAATATATTAATATTTCAGTATATACCAGAGAAACCGCGACGTCAAACAATGCTTTATACATAAATAATGATTTTGAGAATAAAATTCTCAATTTTCAGGTGTCAAACTTTTTAAATTTACGCCTTTGATACCAGCGTAAACTTATTTTATTTCAAGAAATGAGCATCCACAAATTGTGAATTACTTATTTTTACCTCTCGATAAGAGAGATATTGAATTCATGCTAAAAATCGCATATCCAGATTTTAGTGAATAAGCACGTTTTAAGGTCCCTAGAATCCGATTATAACATTATTACGATGATGTCCGTGTGTGTGTGTGTGTGTGTGTGTGTGTGTGTGTGTGTGTGTGTGTACGCGCGCGCGCGCGTTTGTGTACGCGTGTGAATGTGTGTGTGTATGTATTGGATCCACGATTTCTCAAATACTATAAGACTTAAGACATTTTTAACTACGGATTCCACAATCTAACAATAATGGGAAGAGTTGATTCAGTTTTGGTTACAATTAGACAACCGGAAGTAGTAGTTATAAGAAAAAAAACATCTAAATATTATTTATCGAAAATTTATGTAAGTACTTATATTAAAGAACGTTAAATTCTTTATTCGATAAATATAAATTCATTATTATATGTTCTATAGATTTAGAGATAAAGAAATGCATGTAAAATAATTTGATGTAATAAATCTTAGATCAAACTACTTCAAGGCAAGAAAATCAAATGTTTGTAATTGACACATAAATGTCATTGTCAAAAATATTTGTATGTCACTGTCAAAAATATTTGTACATTATTATGAAGATTATGAAAATAAAAAAAAGTCAACACCGCAAAAGAATATATGTAAAAAAGAATATAAAAAGAATGTGCGAAAAAATGACGAATATAAAGAAAAAGAAAAAATATCTGGCGTGAAGTTATGTGCTGGTCACATTTTTTGACATGTTACTTGGTACATGGCGTTCATTTTTTGAAATACTACGTACTATAGTATATTTCTTAACGAATATTGAACGTGAGACATATCGCGCGACTTTCGAGCGAGTTATAAACACTATTTTTTCGATGATTACAAAGAATAACGTAAGTATTTTCAAGAATTTTGTTTCAAATGACAATTCAACATCTACTGATTTTTGAAACAATAAACAATTAAATTATGCAAAGCTGTCTGGCTATGTAGATTTCGTCTCATCATTGCGATAGTCATATCGTGCTAGTACGATATTCATATCATGCTAGTTGTACGATATTTTCAACTTTCTTGTGTAGGCTGCTGTTGTGATATCTATTATATTCTAAAGTGGTCATCTAACAAATCGATTTTTACCACGACATTAAAATAATTTTACGTGGATATCGAAAGGGCAAATTTAAAAATTTTCGTACCTACATAAAAATTCAAAATTTTATTCTCCAAAACTTATACATAAAATATTCCGTAATGTTTTACGGGACATGTAATACTTGAGAAGATCTGTTTTCCATGTTAAATGTGTATGTCACGATTTCTCGTGTTCATCCTGTATATTCCTAAATATTATTTTAAGTTGTTCTTATTTTAAGATTTTTAATTAAATCCCAAGTTTAATTCAGAAATCTGCGGGTAGTCTCAGTACAGAAAGATGAACAACTTGTCTTTATAAAATTAAAAAATCTGAATATCATCCAAGCTTATTAATTTCGAGAATATCTTCCAGACAAAATTGAGGTTATTTTGCGTTAATTAATTCCTTGATTTATTGTTTAGTATTAATTAAAACCATTTATGCAAATAAAAAACTTTTCCTCTTAAACTTTTTCGATCATCTTCATTAGACAGAAATTTCATTAAACTGTTAATTTCGGCAACAATTCGTCGTTCAATGAAACATTAAAACTGAAAATCTATTTCATTCACGAATCTGTGGTCCAGTAATCACGTGTCTACTACGGAAATGGTATTGTAGTTCTAAATGAGGAATTGTAGAAGTCCATAATGCAAACAACGAACGCGATTTCTAACGGCGTCCTGGGAGTATTATTAATGGGACAAACTTTGATAGTACAGCTAAGTAAAGCGGCTTTAGTTTTGATACAATTGCAAAAGCCAAGTTCTGGAGTTGAATCTTGAATACAGACGCAGAAAAAAGATTAGCAACGAGCAAGAATTAATGGGGTATATATATATATATATATATATATATATATATATATATATATATATATATATATATATATATATAACTGGACGTGGTTTTACTAATCCAGCTTTATACTTTAACAGTAATACAAATTAATTAGATCTTATTATAATTAAGGAATATTATTTAAATTTTCAGAAAAATACACTTTTTATTCAGAGCGGTTACATGTAGTGATGTGTCGTTCGTTCAGTTTTAGTGAGTCAGTTCATTTTGCTCCGCTCAAGTGAGTCATTCACTTCAAGGGATATAATTTGGTGCAGCTTTGGCTTGAATCTGCAGTTCTAAATTTGAAAAATGCAGTTTTAAATTTAAATTTTGCAATTGCACTCATTTCTCTCTATAGGGCACGAGCAATCTTGAAGTGCTTGGATTCAGCCGGTTCAGCTGATGTGTGTGCGTGTCACTTTGACACAAACAATGTCACTTTGACAAAACCAATGTTAATGTTTGACCTATTTTAATTTTAAACTGTTAAAAAATTATTATTTTTAATTTCATGTGTTTTACTAGCTGAAAATTATAAAATAAAACCTTTTTGGCAATTCAAAATAAAAAATCTGATGTGGCCAGCACATAACCTCTCGCCAGATATTTATACAAATACATATGTCTCACTACAAAATAATTCTCACATATATTTGCATAATCTATGGGATGTTTTATTATAAATTATGTACAATACATATATTTTCTTTATATTCAATATCCTGAATTTTTTCTACTTTCCTATTCTTTTTCTTTATATTCGTAATTTTTTCGCAAATTCCTTTTATATTCTTTTTTACGTATATTCTTTTGCGCTGTTGACTTTTTATTTATTTTCATAATCTTCATAATGATGTACAAATATTTTTGACAGTGACATACATATATTTTTGACAGTGACATTTATGTGTATTACAAACATTTGAATTTATTGTCTTGAAGTAGTTTGATCTGAGAATTTTTACATCAAATTATTTTATATGCATTTCTTTATCTCTAAATCTATAGAAGATATAATAATGAATTAATATTTATCGAATAAAGAATTTAACGTTCTTTAATATAAGTATTTACATAAATTTTTGATAAATAATATTTAGATGATTTTTTTCTTGTAACTACTACTTCCGCTTGTCCAATTGTTACTAAAACTTAATCCACTCTTCCCATTATTGTTAGATTGAGGAATCCGTAGTTAAAAATGTCTTAAGTCTTATAGTATTTGAGAAATCGTGAATCCAACATCCACACATCCACACACACACATACGGACATCATTGTAAAAATGTTGTAATCGGATTCTAGGGACCTTAAAACGTGCTTATTCACTAAAATCTGGATATGCGATTTATAGCATGAATACAATACCTCTCTTAGCGAGAGGTAAAAAACTGTTCCTCTTCCTGGGTCACCACAGTTACATTGGTGTAACCGACCATGAGACTAGCAAATAAAAGCAATAAAGAATTTGCTGACTTCAAGGGGACATTGTAGCTCAGTTGGCAGAACATTCGACTAGACATATGAAGGTCTTGGGATCAAGTCTTGGTTATTTATTTATTTATTTATTTCGCATCAAGAACATACATATAATATTTATCCATGTTTCTGTGCTGGAAACATTAGCCGGTTCATATGACGAACCGTTGCCCAGGAGAATTATAATTATTAATAGCTGAAACAAGAAAAGCCAGTAAGTATTATTTCCCAAGCTGATGCAGAAGCACGTTCGTAGAAAACAAACTTACTAATTTGTAGTCTTACCAAACTTTAAACAATTTTGAACATTACACACGTACCTAGTTGAAATGAAAATAAAAATATGAGTCATTAACATTAAATTCATTCCCATACTTTTTATTTTTTATTGTTCTACAGCATTTCAAATTCTTTGTATAGCTTAAAATTATAAAACTAAAGATGATTACAGTATTACAGCAGCAATCTCTATCTACAAGGTACTTAAAAAGCTTTTAGCATAAAGATCTGTAGCTCATAAATCTTTTACAGAGCAGATTTTAAAATTTACGGAACACGGTATTCTTTACTGCTATTTATAAAATTTTACGTTGCGGTCGTAACATAGACTGTTACAGTGTATCAGTAAATAAATAGATAACTGTAACATTCATTATCGATTTCACCGATACTGACACTGAGTCAGTATCTTATTTTTCACAAATGGTCAATTATAAAAGACAACATAGGGAACGCCCATACGACCCATAAGAGATAACAAGTTCTAATAATTGAATATATTTGTATATATCAAGTCAATTAAATTATTTTAGCTGGAACGCAGAAAAAACTCAACAACTTTTCTAATAATTATAAACTTTCAAAACGATAACAAAAATTTCTTACATCGTTTTTTTATTTTTTTCGTAAATTTATAATTATTAGAAAAGTTGTTGAGATTTTCTGCGTTCTAGCTAATAGTACCTACATTAAAATTAAGAATATGTAAATAATACACAATACATTTGGAACTTTAATTTCCTAAGAGAATAATAATAGTACATTAAAACACAAGTACCATAAGGCAGTCTGTTAATGTACAAGTCCAAGTTTGGAATAAAATGACTTCAAATATATTCAATTATTACACCTTGTTATCTCCAACGGGTCGTACGCGGATTTCCTAGGTTACCTTTTGTAATTGACCATTTCTAGCCCTGAAGAAGACTGTAGTTACAGTCGAAACATAGGCCAGGAAATAAATAATTTTCATTAGACTGCATGTCCGATTATTTTCCGTTTTTCCTTTTTTATGTCTATTTTGGTCTCTCAGAATGTGAGTAACAAAGACAGGCATAAACATGATTGTTCATTCTTAGTTCAAAAACTGATGACCTGAGGAGGATCACTTAGTGCAGCTAATGACGTCATGCCGGGCATTAGTAGTTACAACACATGCATTTTAAATGAACCAAAGTCCTGTGCAAGATTTTTTGCTGTCACTGTCAAATGGAGAGGTTGCGTGGCACTAGATTCTAAGACAACTTTCGGGATGTGAAGACTTAATTTTTTTACATCCATTGCACTTACACGGATACATACTTTTTGCAACCCGAAATATAAGAATTTGACAGACTGCACTGGTAAAAAGAAAGGACAATTGTAGTAAGTGCAAGAAAGTGCGCACTCAGTACGATTCAGTTCACTCGAAAAGTATAATGAAACAAATAAAATTCAGCTAGTGCGCACTCATTATACAAATTGAAAACGAGTTTTACCCTCAGTGTAAAAAAAAGTTTGCGCTAAGTATATAAATAGAAAGCGCTACTGAATTTGACAAAAATGTAGCGTAGAATTGAATATCATCTGTTTCAATATTCAGTATAAGCAACAAGATATATAAAATTTTCGATCAATTCACGTCGAACGCACAACTGTTTATACAAATGAAACGTAGGATCTAAACAGAGTGAACAATGGCGTATATAATTCAAAGTTGTGATTTACGAGTAACTCGATACATGCTATTATTTATTATTTCATCGCGTTTATTGAACAATGCCAGTCGTGTTGACTTGGTACATAATTATTCACAACCAATGCATAAACATAAATTAACTAGAGATTAATTTTATTCCCTACCCAAATATCAAATATGGAAATTGCACAATAATTTAAAATGATTTACTAAGCATATTATAACAGAAAAATAATTAAATTGATGAAAGTATGTGACAGATGAACTAAATGTTTTCTACATTTTTATAAAATTTAGAAACGTTAATGATTTAATTATAAATACCGAAGAAAGGGGACTACAGCGCAATTGAATTAAGAGAAATTAGAAAAAAATATTAAAAGTATACACTTAATAATTAATATTAATAAAGAAATAAAACGATATAATTGAAATACTTCGGAAATAAGGGGGTTTTGGTTGTAGCAGCTCGTCACTCATATGAATTCCAAATATATTATTGGCGGCTCAAAGACGGCCTATAAATATATAACGAATACCAAGTTAGTGGAGGAGCCTACTTCCAATGAAGTAGAGAAATACAAATAGCGGAGGCTGCGATTATAAATAAATGTTTTGCATTAAACTAAACTTAATAATTTAAATACACTTCCAATTATAAATCATGTAGACTTGTACAGTATAATAATATTCATTTATTTTTTATAAATATAATTTAGAAATAGCATATAATTCAAGAACATTTAGGTCCATGAAGAAAACAGTTTGATATAAAAACTTATATTCGTGACGTCACATTTATATTTTCAAATTTCGGGGAACTATAACTCGCCTAGGAAATTTTTCACCGGATTTTCACCGACAGTCTTAGTTTTACTTACGTTCAGATGAAATTATATTAAAAAATCTTGTGACCTACACCAAACCTCCCGTTATTTAATATTTATTACTTACTTATTTAGTTATTGCGGAAACAGTATTAAGATCTATTCCATATAACTATGGTTCTATTTACTATTTTCTTTTTAAAACGTTACTATTATTAATTTGAAATGATTAGTTCTTTGACAGTGACATTTATCTGTCAGTTACATACATTTGAGATATGAACTGTGTAACCAAGGAGTTTTGCTTGTTTAAAGCGTAGGCTGCGGGATTATAATTATAGATATCTTATAAATTTATCCATAAAATATATAGAAAAAGTATTTATACAAATCTGTAGAAAATATAATAATCTTTAATTTTTATAATAACACAAATCTTCAAAAATTAACATTTGAAGGTATTTTTCGAAGAAAATCTATTTTGAGCTTTAAATAAAGTGCCATTTCCGGTTATCTCATATCCACCAAAATCTAATGGTCTCTTCCTATATTAGAATAAGGTAGAAATACAAGGTTTCAAAATTTTCTGAATGATAGTATTTTAGTTAGAGTAAAGAATCTACACACACATACACACACACAAACACATACATATATATATATATATATATATATATATATATATATATATATATATATACAGATATCATCGTGAAAATGTTAAAATCGGATTCTAGGGACCTTAAAACGTGGTTATTTATCAAAATCTCGATATGCGACTTTTAGCACGATCCCTATACCTTGCTTATCAAGGGTAGCGGAAGGTTCAAAATGGTGGAATCCCCTATTCTCAAACAGTTTTTATTTCAATATAAATGTTTTGCATTAAACTTAATAATTTAAATACACTTTCAATTATAAATCATGTGGACTTGTACAGTATAACAATATTAATTTATTTTTTATAAATATAATTTAGAAATAGCATATATTTCAAGAACATTTAGGTCCATGAAGAAAACAGTTGGATATAAAAACTTATATTCGTGACGTCACATTTATATTTTCAAATTTCGGGGGACTATAATTCGCTTATTAATAGGAATCTTTTCATCAAATTTTCACCGACAGTCTTAGTTTTACTTATACGTTCAGATGAAATTATATATTTAAAAAATGGTGCAATCCCCTGTTCTGGACTTCACTGGGACTTCACACTCAGGCTTCCCCTGGACAACGGTTCGTCATATGAACTGGCTAATCTTTTCAGCACAGGAACTTGATGAATATTATATGTTATGTTCTTGATACAAAATAAATAAATAAACAACCGGGACTTGAACCAAAGACCTTTATATGTCTAGTAGAATGCTCTACCAACTGAGCTACAAGTCTCCTTGAAGTCAGCAAATTCTTCATTTCTTTTATTTGCTAGTCTCATGGTCGGTTTCACCAATGTAACTGTGGTGACACAGGAAGAGGAATAGTAAAACTATTGAATATTTTTTTAAATTAAAACAACTACCTCTATGACTGACTAAACAGTACCTACTGATTGTAATGTTCAAAATTGTTTAAAGTTTGGTAAGATTACCTACTAGCATGTTTGTTTTCTACGAACGTGCTTCTACATCAGCTTGGGAAATAATACTTACTTGCTTCTCTTGTTTCAGCTATTAATTATAATTATTAAAGCAGATATTTTGGTTTAAGAACATATATTATGTTTTCTACAATAAGATTGTACATACATACCCAGGGCCGGATACGAGGTCTAAAGCCGGCCTGGGCAAATAGTAGCAGACCGGCCCGAATTAAAAATTAATTTCAATTTGAAAAAAGAATCATTTTAAACTATTGTTTTTGAAGCTGGATTCTAGAATATCTACCACCCTTGAAATTCCTTTTTTTTTGTTGCAATGAAGTAACCCAAAATTAAAGCGCGGACGAAGATATTTTTTTTTTTGCAGAAATAAAGTCAGATTTACCTCATCTAAAGGCTCTTGTGAAAATTATGACTTCTTCGTTTGCAAATTTTAAAAAAATACTTGAACGCAAAGTCACCTAATGCTGAACTCAATTTGGCAAAATTCGGGTGATGCATGCATTTTATAGATATTTCGCGCCGAAATTATTATTATTCCTTTTTTTTTAAAAAAGTGACTATATCGCTTGCAAATTAAAAAATACTTTAATGTAATATTAACCCAACGCACAGAACTCAATTTGACGAAACTCGGATGGTTATACATTCATTTTATAGGAATTAAACCCTTCAGAAATAAATCCAAGAAGACTATAAATATTGCTTTCCGCGCTATAATTTTTGTGGAATTCATTGTTTTTATTGGTTTTACAAATATATTCCGGGTGTCTACTTTTTTATGGACCATAGGAAAAACAAAGGTAAAATTTTTTATTTAGCTTTAAATCTTCCCTATTAATTTTAGAACTAAAGTGTAAATACAAAAAAATGTTAAGAATTAAAAACTGTAGCAAATTTATTGATATAATAGATTCTTGTTATGAGACAAACATAAAATAAAATATCTGTCTTTAAGCAAGACAGAACATACAATTCAATGGTCGTATTGTTTCACTTTGACGTCTGCGATGGTAAATGTATCCATGATTACTGATAAATAAATTAATGAATTTAATAATTATTAAAACTTTGTGAGAGATGTCATCTGCGAAACTTAAGATATACAACTGTTTAACATTTTGTGCTATCATTCGTGGCTCACTGTAAATATCTAACGAAACGCATGCTAACAATAATTTTGGATTTGTTAAACGCAGTTTTTAATTTTGAACATTTTTGTAGTTACACTTTGTTCTATAATTAATAAGGCAAAATTTTAACATTCTATTTCCTATGGTCCACAAAAACAGTAGACACCCGGTATATAACGATCAAAATAAAATTCTTGACTGGTAGGTATTCTAGACTAGCCGTTTTTGCTCAGATTAAGAACATATTTTTTCTTTTGATTATTTATTTAAAAATTGCAGTAAGGTCGGCCCAATTTAAGGTTCGGCCCACCGGGCATTTGCCCGGTTGCCCGGTGGTCGTATCCGGGCCTGTACATACCTACTCTCTTAATCAGACGCTGCTAAATTATGGTTATGTTAATCAAAAATTATAGTTCGAACATTTCTAACTCTTTTTGATTGGAAGTTATTCTATTAAAATTGCAATTCTAAAGTTTTAAAATTAGTACTATTCGTACAAAATATTTTACTAATTTCATTTCATTTCATCGTACTAATGTCAAATGCTGACGTCATTTTGTGGCGCTATTATACTGACCATTTCAAAACAACGCGAACTGTAATTGTAATTTAAAATTTATCACAAAAGTATATTGTAAGACAAGTTTTACAATTGGACAAAATATAGATGTGACGTCACGAATATAAGTTTTTATATAAAACTGTTTTTGTCGTGGATCTATAAGGTCCTTGAAATGTATGCTACTTTTAAATTATATTTATAAAAAATAAATTAATATTATAACACTGCACAAGTCTACTTGCCTTATAATTGTAAGTGTATCAAAATTATTAAGTTTAATGCAAGAAATTTATATTCAAATATAAAATGTTTGAGAATTGCAGTACTGGACTGGTAGCCACATGTCCGTTATTTGAATTTGTCTACTTCCATTGGTAGTAGACTCCACCCCTGGTATTCGTTATATATTTATAGGTGGTCTTAGAGTCGCCAATCAAAATAATATATATGGATTTCATATGAGTGACGAGCTGCTAGAACAAAATCCCTCTTATTTCCGAAATATTTCAATTATATCATTTTATTTCTGTATTCATATTCATTATTAAGCATATGCGTTCACTATTTTTTTTATTAATTTCTCTTAATTCGATTGAGCTGTAATCTCCTATTCATTAACCAAATCTGTTTGGTTTGTCGCGTAAAATCGCCTACTGTTTTTGACAAAAACATTTGTATAAAATTCACTTTGTAATAATTTTCATTACAGAATTCATTATTTTGTTACTGAGTTACTAAATTTCAATTAATATAATCAAAGTTATAAAATTTAATAATAAAATATTTTGACTCATAAGTAGAAAAGTCAAAACTCTTTAGTTTTTAAGCAAAATATTTATGAATATTAATAAAAGAAGACACTGTAGCTCTCACTATTGTTTTGTGTAAAACTCTTTTTATTGTCCAACTTTAAAATATAAAAATGACACTTAGAAACAAAACTAGAAGTCGACTCGGAATTTTCATCTTTATTTGTCAATTAAAAGAAAAATATGTTGTAAAAAAATTTCACGTCACATTTTTATGCCATAATTGTTTCTATAACCGACAGTTAGCAAACTGTTTAACAAGAGATGAAAATAACGGACTTTAGACTCCTGGTTTTGTTTCGGTTTTTGACAATTACTTAAATTTTAATTATAAATATCTTCTTTTTCAGATTTTTGCTGCTACCTGTTCGCTTACTGCAATCAACGTAACGGTAAGTTATTATTTGATTACAACAATTAAATTCCTGTAATTATTCGAAATCCAGGATTATGTAGGTGTTTATTCAGTGGAAATTATATTTATTCGCGACAATTATTATTTGAGTTTCTATTCTTACTAATTTTGTTTAACTTTGTTGTACAAAGAACCCGTGAATTTCACTTTGAAAGCTTTAGAGGGAGCGTTGTACAAATCCTTCTGTTTGCGGGTTCCAATTAATGTATTTAACAGGGATTCAAATAGGGACAATATGTTTTGTTCCTCTGTTCACATGGGAATTAAGTTTGACTTTGAATAATCTGATAGAGAAATGTATGCGATAATTCATATGAGAAGGGTTAATTAACGTACTCTATATCTCCGAGTTGATCCCCACGACATCAATTTCTGATGCAAGAATTACTAAACTTTTATCGAGCATCTTTGTCGTACACACATGGTAATGAGACTTTCTTCGCTATCTTATTATCGTGCGTGTTAGTTTGTCCTCATTTTGGGCTTCCCAACCTCCATCGTAAACTTTTAAAAATAAAGAGCCCAAAATGGTACGTTTTGGTCTGTTAGTCAAAAAAGATAAAATAATCCGCAGAGTGTTTCTTCAATAAAATTAACAAATGTTAGACGCACCTTTGACTATTCAGGGTTGCAACTCACTCGGCCTACACAGTACCGAATTACTCAATAGACTAGGCAATGCGCCCCGTGCCCCGCTACTTTGGATTAAAACAATATAGATTTGATTTTGAAATAATGTTTTTTATTACATACACAGAAATCCTTAAATAGAACTTTTTTGATTACAACAAAGAAATGCTTATTTACAATGAAGGAATCTTGATTACAATGATAAAAAATGTCAATCAATATTACAAGACCCTACTATTGCAACTCGATGTGATAAAATAAATTATTAGCGCTATTTATACTTTACATTCAGCCTTATTCTCGTGCGCATTATAAACTTATCAATATTATTAAAAAATAAATTCTCTTAACAAGGAGCTTAACAATTTTGTTATGGTTTGGTATTCAGATGCTAAAAACAGAAAAAAAAATTGTGTTTGAACAATATTGTTAGAAATAGTGACGTGAAGTGTTTTAATTGTACTACCAACTGTTTTATTTCTAGTGAAATTTAGGAATATTTATTATTAGTATGTTCATGTTCGACCTTTACAAATATCTGTCAATTCAATAATTCAAGTATTTTAAATACTGACATTTTCTATACAAAGTACAGTGAATGGAATGGTGGCTGCGATTTCAACTGTAATTTTCATTATATTTTCTCTGTTTTTAATTGTGCAAATTTTGTTCCGTTCCAGTCTGTCAATATTATATTATATTATATTATATTATTACACGTGACTGATACTTCAGTAGTTGTACTTTATATATTAAAAATAAAATAGAATTTATAATATAAATTCATTGTTGTAATCAACAGTTGTTGCAATCAACGATCAACATTTTGATTCAATTAATATTACTTTTGCGACCATTTATTATTGGACAAATGTTTTTACACATTCCTTGGCTTTTTTAAATCTTATCGAATGTATATTTTAGATCTATATCTTGATACAAAATTCATCAGTATTTATTTTCCCTTTTAACCACAAAAAATCACCATATTTAGCTAAATTTAATAAAAATATCTACCTAGTATAAAATGCTATAATCTATAAATCTATTTTCAATAATTCGTAAAGAAAAAACTCTTCTTCGTCTTGAAAACTTCCTGACATTCTAACAGCAAAAAATTTGCATGCGACATTATCAAATTTCAAAATTAACAATTGTTAAATACAAATCGGCCACATTTATTCAGCGATAGATGTACAATTGAGATTGACAATTTATTGTTTCGTTAACAATCATTGTTAGGCACCAGAATACCATTTTCAAGAAATATTGTTAAGTTAACAATATTGCTTAATTAACAATTGTTAAAAAGTTAACAATGATCACGAGAATAAGGCCGATTCACAGTGATTTAATGCAATAATTAGAATATAGATCACTATATTTACATTAATGTGTAGGTACGTTTTTAGTTATCTATTTGAAATTAAAACTTTTATCTAATTATAATAAATATGATAGATTTACACTTGTATTATATTTGTTATTTGTTGTAAATATGTATTAGTTCTTTAGGTAAACATTTTTATGTTATCAATACCAGTGTTTAGCATTTATGTTGATTTGATAATACTTTTACATAACGATGCTATAAAATTTTTGTATTTGCAATATATGGAGGGCTTATTGTAATAATATGATATGCTACAACACGAAAAATTCGTAGTAATAATGTGGTTTATCATTTTGTTGCACAAACTAAATTAAAACGAAACATTTCATTTTTATCCAAAAACATGACAAGCCACTCATATTGTGTGGCTTATCATGTTTTATTAATATTCATATTTTTTTGGATAATAAAATTATTTTTAATTTTTTTTTGTAGAAATAGCGCACCATACCATACCAACACTTTGTCCACGAATTTGGTTTTTTGTTTATATCTGATATTATTAGGGCCCTCTGTAATATTATTAGTATAAAAACCATCATTTTCCTTAATTTCGGAATTGCGCAGTGTGAAGTCCGAGAAATCGATGCAAATATCGCCCAAAACCCAATGCTAGGCGTCCGTAGAAAGTTGCGCCTTGTGGAAAACACACCCATTTTTATTTAATTTAAGTTAATAAATTGTTGAAATATGTGCCAAAAGTTTTGAGACATTCGTTATTCGTTTACAAGATTTGTAATTACAATTTTGACTCCACAAAAGTGTACATTATATTTTTGTATAAAAATTTCAAGTGTCTGATAATTTGTGGTCTGCAGTTCATGTTCTACTTCAATACAAATATCAAAGTATAAAAAAGCCACTACACGAAGTCTGTGTAATCATATAAAGCTCAGAAAAAAGCTCTGCGTGGCAATAAACTACGGCATAAGACAGCTTTATACTTAAGTGCGAGGGACAAAAGGTTAGGATATGTTATGTTAGGGTAGATTAGGCTATTTTCTTGGGACAGTATCCTTTGAAGCCATTTACAGGGTTGCTATAAATAACTTTACGGATATTAGTTTTACTTTGTTTAGAACTATTTGACCCTTTATAGCTGTACTTTTTAAATAAAATTTATACAAAAGACCGTTACTCTGACACTTAAGAATATGTAAATAATACACCATACATTTGGAACATTAATTTCCTAAGAGTATAATAATAGTACATTAAAACACAAGTATCATGAAGCAATTTGTTCACGTACGAGTCCAAGCCTAGCGGCTCGTTTTACAAAGGACGAGTGCGTTAACAGGCCTTATGATATATGTTTTTTATACTATTTTTTCTATTGAGGTAATTTTACAATTAGATTTTTTTAAAAAGGACTTGTCAAAAATATGACAATGTTTTCTTGTCAGTTATGTTGGTAGTGCTTCCCGCTAACAATTGAAATTTCACATTTTGACAGTTTGTGTATTGTGATTCTGACTGATTGTATACATTAAAACATTGTATCAAGCATTACATAATTATGGAAGAGGAAAACCAATACTTACAATGTACTCCACTGGTTTATTAATGAACCACCTGATTTGACATACCTATATTGTAATAAAGGTAAATTTATCAAATAACTAATCGGGATCGCTGGTTCGTGTTAGTTATTATCATAAATAAAACTCTTTAAATAATTAAATACTTTAATGAACAATTTATTGATCTACACTTTTACATTCCACCATTTTGTCAACACATCCACTGCTCAGTTACAGACATAACAGCAACAGCTGTTCTTACATTCTTCAATACAAAACATATGTTGTATTTGTATATGGCACTTCTGTCTAAATCGTATTTAAAAATTTAATATTTGACAGTTTGCCTCCACGTGGAATTGGAAATCATGGATCGTAAAATTTTCATATTTGCTTGCAAGTAGCCACAAGTTGGATTGACAGCGTCAACCACGCGTCAACATTTGAAGTAACGTACACCATACATTTCAAAACCTGCTTGATATAACAATACAATCAGCTCAAAATTAAGTAAATCTGAGCGCATTGTTTTTTGTTTTAGTTGAAAGATTTGAACTTCACAAAGTTAATGAATAATTCCAAAGCTAAAAAAATACGTAATAGTTGGGAAGTTGGACTATTACATCTTGTTTGTTCTTCAAATTTTAAATAGAAATTTCAAAATTTCTGTTAATTCTTTAGCAATAGCCATGACTTATGACATAGACAACAATACTATTTTTCTATTTTGCGTCTGTAACAAAGCTATTACAGCACACAAAAGAGTTCGTTAATAGCTCATTTGAGTGCTGTAATAGATTTACAATTTCTTATTTTAAGATTGGTTGGTGGCTATGCATGTTAAAAAATATCAAATGTCAAATCACCAACTGACACCAAATTTCCTAAATTTTGAAACTTCATTTTTTTGAAAAAGTAAATGCTTCAAGTAAAGTATCACTTGTGGTTTATTAATTTTAGCCAAAATCTAATATGTTGTTCTCCTTCATATAAAAGTATTAAATACTAAAATTGAAAAGTTTTGGGTTATATTTTAATATAATTTTTTATTAAAAACTGTTATGGGCTTCAAGTACAGTATCACTTCCGGTTGTCCAATTTTACCCAAAATCTAATGAACTATTTGGAAGTTTGTTATAAGTTATCGTGGACGATAAAATCGTGACACACACACACACACACACACACACACACACACACACGCACACACACACACACACACACACACACACACGAACTATCTCACGCGCGCACGCACTAACTCACACGCGCACGCACTCACTCACGCGCGCACACACACACATCATGGTAAAAATAGTAAAAACGTGTTGTGGGGGCCCAAATTCCTGCTTATTCGCTGAAAACTAACCATCGAATTTTTGGACCGATAACATTACCTCTCTTACCTACGATATGACGGGAGGTAAAAATATTATGGTGGAAATAGTTATCGAAGAATACGGAATTAATTTCCCATAAGTTAAATTGACGTTTGCCGTTCATAAATAATTTATGAAAACCAGAAAAAAGAAGTATTGTGGATCATGGCTATTGCTACAGCTACGAATTAACAGAAATTTGGATATTTCTTTTTAAAATTGTGGAGAAATCAAACACATAAGAAAATATAAAAACATTTTTGCACTCTACAGTTTTTGTCGTAAAATGAACAGGAGAGCAGGAAACTGCATAAGTCCTATGTATTCACACCTTTGAAATTAGTAATGCTGTTAAACGTAACAACATTAGAAACAAGATTAATCTCCTTCTCGATTTTATCGCCAGGCGTCGAGAGTTAAAGTTTGATCTCAGACTGATTTACTAAGAAGAAAGGATGCCATTTCCTGATTAAAGTAGATAGTTCTTTAACAAATAAAAAATAAATCACGGCCTTCAAAAAGAATATGAATTAGAAAGCTCGCATTTCAACAAGCTTACTCGAGGATGCAGATTTGAGGAATATTTTAATAAATTACAGAAATACTGATAATAAATCTCGTCGCACGACGGTACAGAAGATTGCTGGTTTTCGTTTTCATGCTCGGGACGTTTTAAATTATCCGTGAAGTGCTGGATTTAAATTTCAATATGTTCTGTATCAAAACCGAACGCTTTACACTTTACAGTATATATTCTGACGGAAATTGCATACGTTGCTAATTTCAAATGTTGTTTCTCAGTTTTATTTTCCAACTGTTAACTACTAACATAAATTCTCGTGTATATATACTGCTCTCCTTTTACTGGCAGTAAACAAAGGTAGGTACATTATGAACAAATCTACAGTAGTACAGTGTAGTACATAAAATTTTGTGACGTATACAGGGTGTTTTCAACTTTGCATAAAATTTTTACCAAAATGAGTAAAAAAAATCTGATGTGCCAGCACATTACCTTCCGTCAGATCTATGTATTTTGTATAAATGTCATACAGGAAGTTCCTTGCAAAATATTCTATTTCTTGTACATTACCTTAAGGCAGTTGTATGTATTTTATACAAATTCCATACAGAAAATTTCTAGCAAAAGATGCTATATTATTTCCAGTAAAGTTGTAACACAAACATGCTGACAACTACACTTGACACTGATACCTTTGAATCAGAATTTTCTTAATATAACAGCTGTTATAGCACAGCTGGCTAATATATGATATTTAATTTCTTTATAATTTTATAACTCTATATCCATTTAATATGAAGTATAAAATGTATTCAAATCGTATAGAGAATAAAATATTCTTCAATATTTATAATAACATTAAATGCGAAAAAATCATATTTAACATCGTTTTTTCATGAAAAACTGTTAAAATCTTCAAATGAGGGTACTTCCGGTTGACCAATTATAACCAAAATCTAATCAGCTCTTCACATGGATGTAATGAAGAGGAATACGAAAGAATTATAATTTTTGGAATTGTAATATTAGAGTTATCGCATTAGAAAATTCTGTCACCCCACGTACGCACACACGCACGCACGCACGCACGCACGCACGCACGCACGCACGCACGCACACACGCACGCACACACACACACACCCACACCCACACCCACACCCACACCCACACCCACACCCACACCCACACCCACACACTCACACACACACACTCACACTCACACTCACACTCACACTCACACACACACACACACACTCACACTTACACTCACACTCACACTCACACTCACACTCACACTCACACTCACACTCACACTCGTAAAAATAGTAAAATCGTATTTAGGGACCCTAAAACGAGCTTATTTATCAAAAACTCACTACCGAATTTTTTGACCAAAGACAATACCTTCCTTACCTAAAGGTGCGACGGAAGGTAAAAAGATTAATCAACATGAGTCCGATTTTCAATAATTTCCGAGATATAAGGCAGTGAAAATTAAGAATTTACGGAGTTTACTTCTGCTATTTGATTAAATGAGACTTTTTGTTTAACTTTCAGATCAGTTCTATGTAAAATGTTGTGGCAAGCTTGGCCAATATTTAATTTTCAAATAACTTCTTAACTATTAGATATTGAGAAAAATGTTTCATATAAAATTTTATTTTAATTTTATATTCTATTTACTCGCATAGGCAAAATTTTGTTCGATCCATATCTTTGTCAGTTTTTCTTCGATTCTAATATAAAATGGTCTCTTTCTCGGAAACAGTTGAAGATAAGACCTATGTTGATAAGATTTTTTATTCATTTTGGTCAGTACTACATCCTTAAATTTTTTATTTTTGAAAAACGCCCGGTAGATATATTCTAGTTTTGTTGGTCAATCAGAAAGCAGAAAACTTTACCCTACTTGGTAAATTATTCACATCACTACACAAGTAAATTTTGGCGGCGTTTCAAATATATGAATAATGTGTATAATGTTTTTCATAATAGTTACATGACAAGTTAACGAATTAAATCATATTTAACGACACTTTAAAACTTACTTATATGAATTACAGTAAAAAGCTACATTAATTTTTTTGCAAGAACTCGTATTTCATAAAGTTTGTAGCGAGTTTTAATAGCAATGACCTTTGGCTTTAAAAAATATGTCATGTATAAAACATATGTCAAATAATTAATGCAGGACATATTATAATTATATTTTAAAAATCGTACATCTCTAATTACACCAATTACTTACTTTTCATGGTGGCATTTTTTAATAATATTTTTAATAAGTGCATACGTTTCCCCGGTAATTTTTCCAGTGTTTATATACATGCCTAATGGGCATACGATTATAATAATAAAATGATTGTGTAAAATAAATATAAATAAATATCACGGCATATTACCCATTGCTAATCTCCTTTGTTTACAGATATCGGTAACGATGGTGACATATGAGTACCGTGTTGACCTTTACTAGGCGTCACATCGCGGGCACTCATTACTTTTGTGCCATTTAAAATTCACAATAATTTCTGGCGTTGGTCTAGTACACATACTATTCTCCTAATCATACATTATTCATATTTTTTACAACTTTAATTTGTTAACTTAAAACTTATCAAAGATTTCAATTTATTTGTGATCCACTTACCTTGACGGCTCAGAGTTAGTCATAGTGTCGCTGTAAGGCGTAACTTGCTAAATAAAATATAATTACGATGAAAGGCAAAAGGGATATCAGTTGTGCTAAAAGGAGACGAGAAACCCAGTAACTTCGAAACAAAGTTTTAGAAAAAGAATATATCTTCTGAGGTAACAAAAATCTATGAATTGCGGAAAGGAACTGAGCCGTTGGCGAGAATCGATGGCGCGGATGATGATAGCAATAAATAGTAAAACAGGCACAAATTTCCACAAAAACCAAATAAGTTCAGAGGTTTTTTAATTTTAATAAATTATGAATCAATAAAATATAATTTATAGTTATTTCATGTTATGTAATATGTTCGAAACTTGAACCACGACGGTACCGGTAAAATTTTTCAGGTTACCGTAACTGATATTTAAATTACCGTCGGAACCGTATTCTGAGCAAAGTTTTTGTGATAATTTATAGTAACTTAACTTTTGACACAACCTAGACACATGTTGTTCTTTGACATTTAAAGGTTAATAGTTAGTTGTTAGTTGAGTTTAAAAGCAATTGAGTCGCCGATATAAAAAGAACAACTACCCTTACGTGATACAAAAGAAAAAATAGAACAAAATATCCTGCAATGTATACTAAAATTATGTTGACAATTATTAATAACCATGAATACCAATGCGTTCAATTGTTTACCCCGAGAGCTGTAACCTTTCAGTTACCGTGAAAATTCCCACGATAGTACGATAATCGCGGCTGAATTTTCGAACATACTAATAGTAAGGGGAAATATTGTGCTGCTTCGGTTTCACGAGCAATATCGTCGATCATTAATCATATCACGAGCTTATATTAAATGAAAGAATATAATGAATTTTTATGACACATTGTGCATGCTGGTAACCTAACTTTTCATATATTGCTTTAAACATGGTTAATTTTACAATTGCTTTATTATTTTCATCGTTGTTGATATCAAATACAATTACCACACATTTGTATACTCAAAATTAACTGTCAATGTCAAATAAAAAAAAACAAATCCCTTAGTAACAAATATAAATAAGGTGATAGTTTCTTTGTTTTTTTATCATCGCTGTGATTGACATGTAACTAGGGAGTTTCTGAATGTTGATCGGCGGAAAACATGTCACGTGACTCTTGAATTATATTCTCATATATAATATCATAAGTGGTAAATTTTTACTGGAAAAATTTTCAGATTGTTACAAGAGCCGGTTGCCTAGCAATTTATTGAGTGGCATTGATAAAAAAATTACGAGTTGTCAAACGAGTGATTTTTGATCAATGTCACGAGATAAATTGGCAACGGGCTCGAGTAAAGCAATAGGAAAATTTTTCCAGGATAAAATTTAGTCACGAATGGTATTCGGATGACTATTTCCAAAATAAAACTCAGGTAATCATTTATATAATTTTTTTCTTGACAAAAATCTTATAATTTTTATTGTGTTTAGAGGTATTATGTTTCAGTTTGCTTCTCCAACGTTTTAATAGATTCCTATCCGAATCGACTCGTTTTTAATAAAAACTGATAACACTGAAAATATACTCACTTACTTGTAAAAATACGACATCTTATTGGTTTAAGGGTGCGATAAAATTTTTGTGACGGTGTTTTCTCGAAATGAAACTTGGTAACTAGATAGAATCCTGAATTTGTATTGGTTCATATATGTATGAGTGAAATAGTCAATCTCATACAATGAACAATTTTGAAATGAGTTTTTGTTAGCTGCAAAATTTAATTTTTGGACAAGGTTTTGTAAGAATGAATGCTGTATGACTGAGATTTTAAGTAATTGTTGACAAATAATCAACACCAACAGAGGTGAAAATTATAACAAGACATTGGTTCAATAAATGACGATTTCTATAAGTTCTTTTACTATTAGACATTAGAATTTAGTGCATTGAGCCAAAGAAATATAATTTTGTAATTGAAAATAAAACAAATACTCGTTTAATTCATAAAATACTTTATTATTAAAGAAGGTACACAGTACCCAATCAATAGGTTTGCTCGTTTCGCTACTCTACGTCTATGGTTTACTTCTCATATACTTTGTATGGACGTGGCAGTAAACCGTAGATACAAAGTTACGAAACAAACAGACCTATTGATACATTTTGTTCAAATGTCAACCTATCACATATAAAATAGGAAATATTATAACAATATATGGAATGAATATATACATAATTTACATATGAATCGTGCACTAAAATAATACTACACTAATCAGTCAGTTCCTAATTATGACTAGACTAACTAACTCTCAATTCAAGCTTTTTAAAACTATCTAACTCTTAATAGCGTTAATCCTATTCCAAATTCATTATTCATTATAACTTCTTCGCTTTGACTGTAATCTCGAGGACCCTCAAACTCTGCAGACACCAGAAAATACCGGAAAGTAAGAAGAATACTTCAGCAGAGAGAAGTAAGGACGGATGCACGTCTGGAATTGCTGCCCTCTGCACGTATGTGACGAGAATCATACAACGTGCAAGTTCAAAGACGCAAGCGTAGGGGTTGTTGTCGAAGAAGAGACCGAAGATGGTCAAGGAGGCCATGATGTAGAGGACAAAGCAGAAGACGGACACTGGGCTCATTCCCTGAAAAGAAAAAATGAATTATGAATAAGTAATTATAAATCAATAATAAAAATCAATCATAGGGAGTACATTTATAAGGTCCTTCGAGCCGGATCGTGCAATGTATAAAACTCTAGCCACTTCCATTTTTATATTTAATTTTGCACTTAGTGCAGTTAATGACGTCATGCCCAGCACTAATCGTTACAACACAAGCGTAGTGCATTTTAAGTGAAATATGTTACAAAAGTAACGTAGAAATGAATATCACTACACAAGATTTGGGCTGTGAAGACTTCATTTTTTTATATTCATTGTGCACAAATACTTTTTACAACTCAAAAGATATAAATATAGCATATGGCATTGGCAATAACAGACGATTGTAGTAAGTGCAATAATGTGCACGCTCATTAAGGTTCAGTTCACTCAAAAATTATAAATGAAACACGTAAAACTCAGCTAATGCGCACCGAATATTAAAATCTGATGTGGCCAACACAACACCTTCCGCTATTTAATTTTCATTAATTTAAATATACATACGTACATATTTAGTTATACTAGAAACTGTATTAAAATCCATTCCATATAATTATGGTTCTATTTACTATCTTCTGTTTAAAACGTTACTATTATTAATTTGAAATGATTAGTTCTTTGACAGTGACATTTATCTGTCAGTTACCTACATTTGAGGTATGAACTGTCTAATCAAGTAGTTGTGTTTGTTTAAAGCGCAGGTTTGTGATTTAAATTATAGATAATTTTGTAAATTTATCCATAAAATGTATAGAAAAGGTATTAATGCAATCCAATAGAAAATTTAATAATCTAATTATTGCTGTATTACGAGTGGAGTAATTGCTACCAAATATTCTATAAATTAACAATTCAAAAACCTATTACATGTTACAACCTTATATGCTATACCATTTTGTCCCTTTTTCCGCATTTGTATAAAATTATAACAAAATATAATTTTACACAAATCTATTAAAAGTAGGTTTTTAATGTTTGTTCTAAGGGTTAAAAATGTCATTTTATGACACCAGTGTTAAAAAATGACAGATCATTATTACTTTTTACACTAGTGTTAAAAGTGAATTAGTTACCTTGGTAATGGAACTACAAATCGACATTTTTGCCGTCAAAAAATTATTAAAAATACAAATTGAAATGAAAATATAATGTTTGTAGGAATAATAGTGTATGATATACGTGTTAAAAATGATTTTATTTTGTTCGAAGTTTTGGTCCACTACGCTTCGCGTCGTGTTTCACACTTCTTTCTCACAAAATAAAATGTCATTTTTTGTCGGCTCCGGTGGCTCAATGGTTAGAGCAACGGCTCATACTCATAAGTACGCTAGGGGTTCTGGGTTCGAGGCCCACTAAGGCATGGATGTTTGTATATGTAAACCTCTCTGTAATTGGGATTTAATCCTGTTGAGAGGTTTTTTTAATAATAAAAAAAAACATATCATAAATAACTATTAAATTATAAGACAAGATGTAGAACTTTTAACAACACAAATTAAGTTATGTAAAATTTGGGTCAAGTTATTCACCGCGTAATTTACAAGATTTTGTATATTTTACTTTAATATTAATACTCTTTCTCATACTTTTCGTTCATTAAATTCACTCTTCAAAAATTGTTAAAATTCAAAACACATTCCACTTTTGATTATCCACATTCCTTATTTAAATTTGCTATCCAGTATTAGCCAATTACAAATTCCATTTTGTTTCCATAGCAACATGATAACGATTTTTGAGTTAGGATGACACTGGAATTTTGAAAACTGCTTTGGGATACTGTTTCGCTGTTGAGAGGTTTCGGAGATAAATCGTAAATTGCATAACCAATGTTCAATTCGACCGACACAATGGAGAAACTCCATTATAGATTCTCAAAGTCCCTGGTGGATTAGAATGCACTATGACATACTAAATATTTCATAGCTTGTGGCTTTCAGATATTAAGCGATAATCTCTTCAAACGGAAAAATATATCAATTACTAATCCGAGGATAAAGATAGATATTAATAATAATAATAATAATAATAATAATAATAATAATAATAATAATTTTGCGGTATTTGTTTACAGTGCTGACCAAACATTTTCCGTTTGTACAAATAATAAAATATTTATTGTTTTCAAATTTAAGTCTCCAGAACACGCGCTAAATTTTGAGGACACAAAAACGCTAAAAACGAGGTAAGTGGCCTTATCGATAAAAGTTCTAGTAATTGTTAAATGATTTTAAATTAACTATAAATTATGTATGAAATTTTATAAATTATTAATGCGAGGTCTGTTACAAAAGTATCCGACCTTTTTTGCGAAAACCTGATGGATTTGAATCAAGCGCGCTTCATGAGCCGACCTTGAACCTTCGTGCGCATGCGTGAATTTTTCCCGCCTGCATTTGAGTGAGATAGTGTGTAGTGCTCTCGTCGATTTTTCATTGCAAGGAAAATGACGGAACGACTGGAGCAGCGCTATTGCATCAAATTTTGCCTGAAACTGGGCGTCAGCCAGGTGGAAACCATTCGGAAGTTTCAGACGGCTTTCGATGACAAAGTATTCCACGTCACCATGACCAAAGAGGGCCCGCCAAGTGTTCAGCAACGTCAAAGTGATGCTGACTGATTTCTTTGACTCCCGCGGTGTGGTACACCACGAGTACACACCACAGGATCAAACAATCACCAACGAGTACTACAGGGATGTCTTCCGTCGCCTACGTAATTCTCCTCGCACCTGATTCAGATTTTTTTGGCGAACAACAAAACTCCTATGGTTCATCAGGCTCCTTCCTCTCCTGATATGGCCCCCTGCGACTTCTCGCTGTTCCCCAAACTCAAGAGGCCATTGAAAGGAATGCGATTTCAGACAAGAGAGAACATTAAGTGTGCAACGACAGCCAAGCTAAACTCTATTTCAAAAGAGGCTTTCTCGGAATGCTTCCAACAATGGCGGCATCGGTGGGAGAAGTGCGTGGAGTCCCAAGGAGACTACTTTGAAAATGATTAGGTTTCCAACGCTCCAAATATGCCAATTTTTCTTTCCCTGGCCAAAGGTCAGATACTTTTTTAACAGACCTCGTACATTATTTGTGTTTCTATCATTATCAACATTTAGTTTTTATTGAAATTTAAGTATGTTATTTTTCATGAGTATTTACACATGTAGTTTTAAAAAGGTTTACCACCTGTTAGTTGAGGTATTTGAAATCAAAATATAGCGAAAATATAACGAAAATTTTTTCATAGTAACTCATAATAAACGACAGATTTGTACAAAAAACTACCTAACGATAATTTAAGTTACTGTTTGTACATGAGTGTAAAACAAAACGTCCAGTTACCAGCTACTTAGTTATTCTCTTCGAAAAACGGAAAATATGTGATTTTCGATGGATTTTTGCATATATTCAAAGAGTATACTTATTATTTTTTTAAAGATATTTACAACAATTTAGTTTTCTTAATAACCCTAAACTATTAAAAATTTATAATATCTATTTTTACGAAAACTTTTACTTGGCAAAACATTTGTGTGAGACTCTCATAATAGAACAACCTTAAATCTATTAAATATATTTTTATTTATTCTGTTATTCATACAAAACAAAGAAAAGAATAAATTAAACATTGTTGTAGGGTATTAGGGTAATACTTAAAATGATGATAATGAGTGCCCGTGAGGTGACGCCTGGTAAACGCGCACACGGTACGAATATGTCATCATAATTACCGATATCTGTCAACAAAGTAGTTTGGCACACCCAGCAATGAAAAATATGCCGTGATGATCTATTTTTTTATTTCCAATATTTCTAGGACATAAATCCACTGGGTTGCACGGTTCATAAATCGGTAGGTAAAATTCAATAGGGACTACTTAAAAAAGTTTCAAAAAACGTTGGTTTTATTTTTCATAATTAATTCTATAATACAAGGCATCTAAATATATATATTTTAAGCTATTCTTATGAAAAAAAACTTATGCTGCAATTCTGAACAAATCTGTTAAATTTTACAGATCTGTAAATCTGTAAATATTGAAGAAAATCGCAACGAAAGCTGCCACTATTACTCGTATGTATAATTTTATATGAATCAACAAAAATAAATGCGTTTCCGTTTAGATTTACAGATCTGCAAGACTTAGAGATTTGTTCAGAATTGCAACATTACTCAAGAAATAATATCGATATAGCACGCAAGGATTCCACAGATTGTAATACGAGTATTCAATAACTTGTGTTATATAAGTTGCCTGTATTAATATTCTTGCATAACTGAAAATGATATATAACCGAAACGTACTGTGTGATACAGTTACACGACACTTGTGATTATAGAAATAATATAAATTTTAACTATCGTTGGTCTCTGAGACCTAGTGCGTGTGCTGAAGATTTAAAGAAGAAAAATATAGTCCGGGTCTTTTTCAAATTTGTTGCCTAATAAAAATGAATCCTTTAGGACTTCTGATAAGAAAATTTTTCCTTCTTTATGGTCATCTATCTTGACAGAAAAAATAAACTTCGGTAGAATAATTCCGAATGAACAAACATCGTTCCGTAACATAAAAGTGTGTATAAAAATAAAAGCCAACGTCGCTATCGTTGAAATACATCCGAAGCTTTGAACACACACATAAATTTTTGCAGTTAGTCAACCGTGCAAATACAATGCGCTGTATTTTTCTCGGTTAGCATAGATAGCCACGCGTTCATAAAATATTATTTTTAATATTTAAATGGTTTCAGATATATGTAGAATTGTCGTTATTTAAATGGATTTTTATTTAAATAAATATGTTGTTGTTTTTGAATTAAATGTGGTTTTAAAATATTCTATCATTCCGTTAATAGAATGAAAATAAAATTTAATATAAATAAATATAAGTGAAGCTAGATCATGTATGAAATAAATAATAATGCCATTTGAAAAACATATTTTCCAAATTTTAAATGTTTTATTTATTATTTAAAATAAAACCTATTCAATGAAATATAGATAATACATGCACTATATTCTGTAGTAATATATTAAGTGCATTGAAAATTCTGCATGAAAATACGTGTTGCCTAGAAACTGGATGAGTTTGTTTGCCAAGCAGTCAAATTACTATCAAAATAAACGAACGCAGTTTCTTACAGGCAACACATTTTGAATGCTGAATTTTAAGATCATTGCATCATGCACGAAATATATTAGACTATTTCCAGAACATTAAAATTCAAAAAATCATACTAATGTTTATTATTTAAATAGATATTGTAGCGCCAAAAATTCAAAACTGTGTTGTTACCCCTAGTCCCGATAGGTGGCAGGTGGCTGTACTTGCTGATAGGGTACCTTTATAACCAGGGTATGGCCATGGGCCAAGATCGCCGCCATTGTCGGTAATTGATTTTCCTATTTATTTGTAATAAATGTGATATTATATTATATAATAATATTAAATTATCACACTGTGAATTTATAAAGGTAAGAAAAATTAATTTATTTAAGAGATACACAATTATTATTAAGATATACATTTAGAGGTTATGTAGAATATATGACATGGGTTGTTATTATCACATCTAATTTAATATCTGTAGTTCTTATTTACATAATAATTGTATATTCTAAACTTACCTTTTAAAAATTTAAATGATTGTGCTTAATATTGGTAATTTTTAGTTGTTTTCAGTGACAGTAATCGTGATGTGTATCTTAACAAACTACACAAGTAAATAAGATAAAATATATTACTTACACTTTAAATACATATTAAAATGATAATTAAATGTGTTTTTCATTAAAATAAAACAAATAGCCACGAAAATACATAATACTTTTCGCAAGAACAACACATATAACAGATGTCCCGGTAATGGCGGACGAAACGTGAGCCACGTCATGGCCATACCCTGGTTATAAAGGTACCCTACTTGCTGACACGCCAAGCAATATTTCCCGCGCAATGTGAGTGTGAGCTAGATAACCTATAATATATGCTCAGGTACAAGTTTTGTGTGTAAATAAAAGTTGTGTGTAAAATAAACATTCACTCTTGTTTTAATATAACCATCCTTAGCAATATAAACAAATTAGCAGCCCTACTTTTTAATGCGGATTTACTGTAAATTCCTAAGTGTCACAATGCTCAAAATTCCATTTTATACAAAGAAAAAGATAAATTTGTTAGAAGATAGCATTACAAAATAATTAATTGGGTTATTTCTATTTTACTTTTAAGTTTATAATTAGGCTGTCATTTGGGATTTTATATGTCAAATCAGTGCAATATTCGCGGTAAGTTTCAGAAAATTTTCACCTATAGAATGCAATATTCGCTATAAGTTTGCTCTGATTGGTCCGAATATTTAAAATCTTGTTATTTAATTGGGTATTAAATTGTTCTGGAAATAGTCAGTAGTATTTGCCCATAAACAATTGCACGTTTTAATTTTTTTGTTAAATATGTTTTTCTGAAACCTGAGCGAAAGTACTATTTTGGCGCTAAAAATGCGGCGCGAAAGTTGCATTTTACTGACTAGTTACAAAAACATTTAAACGTTTTATTTAATATTTTACTGAAAATTAATATGTATAGTTGTGTTTTGTACATTGGATATAGTAATGTCAAATTTTCTAAAGGAACCTCAACGCAAATATTTGCCTTACAAGACATTGCAAATGAACAGAAATGCTCGAACCCAAAATTCACAACTGGCAGTAATTTATTGTTTTTAGTTTATTTACTAATTTTTTGTGTCACCTTAGAAACAAGAGAAGCGCACTCGCTTATAGGAAATCATATTTAATTACCTATTAAATTTAAAATTAATTTTTATTATAATCAATCATATTTCAGAAAAAAAATAATACACGACTCGTCAGTAAAATGTCTGTACTAGATTCGGAGTCGTAAAATACTCGGCACTATTTCATCAAGTGTAACTCCTCATCAGTAATACACTATTTTCCTGACTCCTATGTGAGTAACAATTCTCACAGAATGATAGAATCTGCATTTTTATTCCTAGATTTCGGTAATGACGAAATATTTATATTATTTATGGCGTTTTTAGGTGTCATCTCAAGAGCTTTCAAAGCTATTTGAAAGTTAAAAATACAAATGTTGAATATAAAAATAAAGTCTGCAGATATTATTGAACAGAAGTATACGTTTACTTCTGAAACATGTTCCTGACATTGTAAATCTCAGTTGAACTATAAACAACCAAGTCTAACCTTTCCATTTTCAATAAGAAATATGAAACAGTTTCGTTGTATTTTTGTACCACAACCATCAACTGAAAAATTCTCTCGGTGCGAATAAAAAATTCAGATGCGATAATCTCCGACGGCAAACCTCACAGCTCGCCTTTAAAGTAGATAGACCGCGATCTAAAGATCTCTGACGTTGACTTGTGGACCAACAATCATTTGCACTCCAGCAATTCACTTCGGGTAACAAGTATGGATTTTCTACGTGATGCTTCCTGGACGGTTTTAGCTAAATTACCGGTAATGTATAATTGAATTACGAGACAAATTGTCAGCTCTAGGTGATCTATTTTCGTTCTACGAGTATAGGTTTTTAAATTAGGAAGAGACAATTCAAAAGTCAAATGTACACTATAAAAAATTATACAGGGTGTCCTGCGACTCGAGTGCCATAGCTTAATGCCCGAGACCAGTGGCGTACCTAAGTGAAATAGCGCCCAGGGCAAGGGTCGTAATTGCGCTCCCTGTCATCGGTGTAAAATCAAGATTACTTTTTTCTCGCTTTAGTGCATCGAGAAATGTGGTATTTTTACATCTTCCTTGTCTTCACTGATGGACTGATGCAAAGGCATTAATAACGTGCTCGAAATCGGTCTTTTCCGTTTCTTCCCTTTCAACGCTCAGCAAAGCACGATCACTTAATCGATTTTAACTCATGGAGGCTCTCAGATAATTTAAGATCAGTTTTAATTTGCTGAAAGATCTTTCACAGCTAGAGATGAAAACTGCAATAGTCAACATTATTTGTATGGCTATACGAAGATCTTTCGCCGTTGGCGTTTTTCGGTTTTGACAGAGAGTAAGTCCAATTTCCAGAGCTTCAATCACCAAAGTTTCTCTTTCATTGCGAAAATAATCTATTAAACCTTTTAAATCTAAGGCGGCATCTTGAAAGTTCATAATTATATATTGCAGTCTTTTCTCAACAGGAATGAGTACTCTCGTCCAAAATCCAAGTAGAGTCAGAAAATCGAGTGTCAACATACGGTTGTACAATTGCCTAGCATCACTTCTTGTTTCACTCGTTTCATTTGCATCATCCATTATAGTCTCGAGATCTTGGAGTATGCCGTCAAGGTAGTTGTTTATGGGCTTCACAGCTTCCACTTTTGCACTCCATCTTGTTTTAGACTCAGATTTAATAACTATGGGCACAGCGTTTTTAAGTATTTCCCAGCGTTGAGTAGACGATGAAAAAACAGATAGAGAGCTTCAACAGTTCCGAAGAGTGTCAATACGCACAGTAATCAACAGTTCTTACACTTCGAATTCTGGCACCCAAGTTACATGCGGCTACCAAGGGCTCCAAGCGGCGCCCCCTTGGTTCTGGCGCCCAGGGCACCTGCCCTGTTCGCCCCGCCCTAGGTACGCCACTGCCCGGGACACACAATATATGTAATGATCATTACGTTTAATTCTTAAATGGAGTTAATGTTCATTACGAAAAACATAGACACACGAACACTAGCCGCAACTTCATGCACACGCGCACACTGCCTATATGTTGCATTCACGTGTTCATCTGTGACAGTTGATAGCCCGGCATTTTGATTGTTGTTTGTGTAGTGTGTTAGTGTGTATTATAATAAACATGTCGAAAAAGAGATTTACTTGGAATTTAGATATAGCAGCTATTTTATTGGACATATGGAAAACAAATATTTCAAAACTTCAAAATCAAAAAATCTGATGTGGCCAGCACATAACCTCTCGCCAGATATTTTACCTGGTTGCATAAAACGAAAAATATTTTTAAATACAAATACATATATTCATGTCTCATTACAAAATAATTCTCATATATTTTAATATAAATTGTGTACAATACATACATTTTCTTTATATTCAATATCCTGAAATTTTCTTTTTCTACTTTCCTTTTCTTTTTCTTTATATTCATAATTTTTTCTCAAATTCCTCTTATATTCTTTTTTACGTATATTCTTTTACGTTGTTGATTTTTTTTATTTTCATAATCTTCATAATAACGTACAAATATTTTTGACAGCGGCATACAAATATTTTTGACACTGACATATATGTGTCAATTACAAGCATTTGAATATCTTGCCTGGAAGTAGTTTGATTTGATAATTTTTACATCAAATTATTTTATATGCATTTCTTTATCTCCAAATCTATAGAAAATATAATGAGTTCATATTTATCGAATAAAGAATTTAACATTCTTTAATATAAGTATTTACATAAATTTTTGATAAATAATATTTAGATGATTTTTTTCTTGT
This sequence comes from Harpalus rubripes, assembly GCA_963082715.1. NCBI lineage: Eukaryota > Metazoa > Arthropoda > Insecta > Coleoptera > Carabidae > Harpalus > Harpalus rubripes. Next base: position 16,620,592 of record OY720449.1, read on the forward strand.
AACTATTACTTCCGGTTGTCCAATTGTTACCAAAACTTAATCAACTTTTCCCATTATTGTTAGATTAAGGAATCCGTAGATAAAAATGTCTTAAGTCTTATAGTATTTGAGAAATCGTGAATCCAACATCCACACATCCACACACACAGCCACACACACACATCCACACACACACACACACACACACACACACATACACACACACACACACACACACACACACACACACACACACACACACACACACACACACGGACATCATCGTAAAAATGTTATAATCGGATTCTAGGGACCTTAAAACGTGCTTATTCACTAAAATCTGGATATGCGATTTTTAGCATGAATACAATACCTCTCTTAGTTAGAGGTAAAAAATAAACACGCATGTTTATGCAGAAATGGGTATAGTTTTTGATCCAATGTCAAATATTGAATAATAATCGAATATGATTAAAATTAATTATAATGTCTTTGTCTACATTCATATTGAAAATAAATTTTCATTCAAATAAAACAGTCAATTCGTTCAAAAAAACTCCAACCTCAATTCACTGATCGACAAATGACAAAACAGTCGGCGATGATAACCGAAACCTCCCGATGACTCGTTTTGAAACTTCATCGACAGTTATTTTCATTACGAAGTTTCCGATGTTCATTACACAAATGATAGTATGACAGACGGTAACTTAATTAAGTATTAAATCTTAATGATCATTAACTTCTGTCGTGTGTCCCGGGTATGGGCATATAGTACTGACCAAAATGACTACAAAAGCTTAATCAACATTTTGTAATAGAATCGAAGAAAAACTGACATAGATAGTGTTCGAACAAAATTTTGTCTTTCTCAGTAGATAGACTATAAAAAAAAACAATTAAATTTTATATGAAACACTATTCTCAATTTCAAATAGTTATTTGAAAATTAAATATTGGTCCAGGTCGCTATAATATTTAACTGATACTTCATTTCAGAGAGAAAATAGCGATGGGAAGATATGTGCAGTTTGATTTTCTAAATATACGTTAACATAATCTAATCTAACGCATATATATATATATATATATATATATATATATATATATATATATATATATATATATATATATATATATATATATAATGAGATACGGTCTCAGTTTATTTTAAATTAATCAAAAATGCATTGTGCAACATATGTTTCGCTTACTATGAACGTTTTCGCTTTTGGAGCCTAATATTTATCTTTACAAGTGAATATTATTGATGCTGAACTAAATTTATTCATTACTGCAATATTTATTATCTGAAACATATGAACCGTGGATTAAATGCTATATCAAAATGCCAATAACTAAATACTGACAACTCCATTAAGTAGCAAATTGCATTTTCATGCTTGTTTACTGATGGAAATCAATATAGCGATAACAGAAAATGTATTTAATATTCCATTTTTACGTATGTTCCGCTTCGCAGAATATGAAAATTTATTCAGAATACTGATTCACTGTTTTATGTTTTAATGGATTTGTCTTGATATACAATATTGGTAAAACAAAGTTTGTTCTCTTAATATTGAGAAGATTTTTTTAATGATCGTCTTAATATGGTCGTCGTTGCTGCAGAGTATGAAGGAGAAATTATTTATTTCCTAATTATCCTTTATTTGGAGGAAATTCGTTCTAATACCTTATTATTTATTAATCTCTTTTAATATTAATATTTAAATTCTTGTTTTGAATTTATTCACAAATAAATGATTGTACCTTTCGTAAATTTTGAATTAAGCTACTTATGTCTTATTATCAAATTTCGAGTTTAAACTTCCATTAAAGATATTTAAGCAGCACAAGATTCGAACACCCGTGGATACATAAAATAACGCGGACATCACCAGACCAAAGTACTCATACCCAAATAGACCACATACTAATAGACAAAAGAAGACAGTCATCAATAAGAGACGTGAGAACATACCGCGGAGCATGTACTGACTCAGACCACTATATGGTAACAGCAACATTAAAACAAAAGTTAAAAGAGTACTAAAGAGTAAGACGAAACAAATAAAATGGAACAAAGAGAAACTGAATAATGAACAAGAACAAAGAGATTATGCTGAAAAAATAGACACATACTTAACAAAAAATGAGGAAATGTAAGAAAACATAGATGAAGAATGGAAGAAAGTAAAAACGTGTATAATAAAAGCAGCGAAGGAACAACTAGGAGCAAAGGAAATAGAGAGTAAAAAGGAATGGTTCAACGAGAAATGCAAAGAATATACAGGTAGGAAAAAGAAAGCAAGAATGAAATGGATACAGACAAACAGAGAAATACACAGAGAAGAATATCAAAGAATAAGGAAAGAGTGCAACAAAGTACTAAGAAGAAATAAAAGAGAATGGACTGAAAACAAAATAAAAAGAATAGAAGAAGAAAGAAGCAATAGGAATACGAAACGTTTCTACCAAAAATTAAAACAACAGAAAACTAAAAATGAAACCAAAACAACAAATATGAAAGACAAACATGGAAAATTAACTGAAACAGATCAATAAAGTAATCAAGTATGGGAAGAATATTTTAAAGAGCTACTCACGGAAAATATCTCAGATACAGAAGAGGAGGAGGAAGATAAGGACGAGGAACAGACTGTGGAGGAAGAAGAAACAGAACAAGAACTAGTACAAGAACCAACAATACAAGAAGTAAGAGATGTAATTAAAAACAGCAAAAATGGAAAAGCACCAGGTAAGGACGGAATAAACATGGAACTCATAAAATATGGTGGAGACATACTCACAGTAAAACTACATAATATCATATGCAAGATATGGAGAGAAGAAAAGTTACCTAAGGAATGGGAAACAGGACAAATAATAACAATCCACAAAAAAGGAGACCCCAAAGAATGCAAAAACTATAGAGGAATAACACTATTAAACAATGCATATAAAATCCTATCAACAATAATAAATAAGAGACTAACTAGAGCAACAAATAAAAAAATAGGTCAATATCAATGTGGTTTCAGGGAAGGAAAGTCCACAATAGATGCGATACACACACTAAAACAGATAATAGAAAAAGTACATGAGGCCAAAATAGACGTTGAAATGATCTTTATAGACTTCCAGCAAGCATTCGACTCAATAAAAAGAGGAAAGCTATTAATGACACTAAAAAAACTAAAAATAGAACCGAAACTAAGAAGACTAATAGCAATGACCTTGAACCAAACAAAAGTAAGCATAAGGGCTCATAGTGGAGACACAGATGAATTTGTAGTAAACAAGGGAGTAAGACAAGGAGATTCTCTATCAGCCACGCTTTTCAACATCGCCTTAGAACACGTGACAAAGAGAATAAACAAATACTCAATCCGCACAAATGGAGGACAAATGATTGCTTACGCAGATGATATAGTCATCATAACAAAGAAACGAGAGATAATGAAAAAGATGGTAGAAGAAATAGTGACAGAAGGAAAGAAGATTGGACTTACACTCAATGAAAACAAAACGAAAATGATGAGATACGGAAAACAAAGACAAGATAACAAAATAAAAATTGGAGAATACGGGTTTGAAGAAGTAGAAAAATATAAATATCTAGGGGCAATGATAACAAACAATGGAGACAGAGAAATCGAAATAAAAGAGAAAATATTCACAGCAAATAAGGCATACCACATGCACAAAAACTTACTCAAGAGCAAAATACTAAGTAAAAAAACAAAAATAAAGATCTATAAAACAATGGTAAGACCAATACTATTATATGACGCAGAAACCCTAACAATGACAAAGAAAGAAGAAGAGCAGCTAAGAATAGTGGAAAGAAAAATAATGAGAACAATATTAGGACCGATTAAACTAGACAATAACGAAATACGAATAAGAAAGAACGCCGAAATACTACACATGCTGGATGGGGAAGACGTAGTAAGAAAAATTAAACAACAAAGAGTAAAATGGTTTGGACATACGTGGAGAGCAGGAAGGGAAGCTACAATATACAGTATAATGGAATGGGAACCAAGAAGAAGAAGGATAGGACGACCGAAATCAACATGGTTTAAAGAAGTCAAAGAAGACTTGCAAAAAGCAGGAATAAAAAATTGGAAAGAAAAAACAAGAAATAGGAAAGCATGGAGGAGCATAAGCATGAAGATATAAGGCCAAGAGTACAGGGACTGATCCCCCGGGAAAAAAAAAACCCCGATCTAGAGAGCTTCAAAGAAGCGGCGCAACCCCACAGGGGTGTTACCGCCACCACATATATATGTCTTATTATCAAATTTCGAGTTTAAACTTCCATTAAAGATATTTACGCTGTAATTTAAATTATTAAAAACATTGGACGGAGATCACCGATATAGAGACAAAATGTCAAATATAGCGTTTTCCATTTATGTACTTAGTTTTGTACTCAGTGCAGTTAATGTTGCGACAACACATGTGTTGTGCATTTTAAATGAAACATGTTACAAAAGTTCAATGCATGCATGTTTGTTAGCTGTCACGTCAAATAAAGAGGTTACGTAGAAATGAATATCACTACACCAGATTCGAACAGTGAAAACTTATGTAGGGCTAGATGCTTAAACATTGTTAACTTTAACCACGTCGTTAACTTTGACAATGCTTATTTTGCAATGAATGTTTGTATCCATAGTTACAATATGCAGATAAACATATGATTGGCCCTTATTTTTTTTACATCCATTGTAGGGGCGAGAGGGGCACATTGGTACAATTCGGACACTTTATTTTATTATTGGCTTTACATCTATTTTTTCCGAAAATGTTTATAGGTAATCTATACTTTGGTCTTTGGCGAGGTCTTTGGTTTCATTATGTAAATATTTAAAATTAAAAGAAAAATATTTAATGAATTATGTTAATTTAAAATTAAAATAAAAATCGTACCAGTGTGCCCCCTAGGGGGAGGTACAAAGAACATGCCTCTAGTATATAGGTACAACCTTGGTAAATGACTCAAAATAAAAATATAAATAAATAAAATAAATATATTATCCCGACTTATTACCTACTGCTGGGTGTGCCAATCTGCTTTGTATATAGGTATCGGTAATGAAATATTTGCACCGTGCGGGCGCTTACCAGGCGTCACTTCACGGGCACTTATTGCTGACGTGGAGAGTGCACCACAGAGGTCAATTTTGTGCCATTAAAATTGTAAATATTTGGCGTCGGTCGGGATCGAACCCGGTTCCCCAGATTCACGACCTGACACTCAGGCACGCGGCCACGAGACCCGCATAAAATAATAGTACATTATGTTATTAGGAGTAGAAAGCGGTCTTTTTGTGTTGAACCCAGCTATTGCAGCCGAGGCGCTAGCCGAGGCTAGGCAAGCTGGGTAAAACACAAAAAGGGCGTTCTACTCCGAATGACATATACTATTTTTTCTTCAAGTGTTTCAAAGAATTTTTTGACATTATTTTTGGAATTTTTTAATTGTAGTATTTGCAATTTCAGCCAAAGCTGGCTGTGTACACTACAAAACAAAAACGATACAACTGTCAAATACCAATTTTCAATATAATGTGTGTTGCTGTGACAACTGCCGCCGCCAGCGGTGAACTAAGACACTAACATTTTTTTACTAGTACAACAATAACAACATTTTTGTACTAGTAAGACAATGAACAACTTCTATAGTGTGCGTACAGTAGCATAATATGAATATTATAATACGCTTGAAGAAAAAAAAATAAATACAAATATTCTGTATTAAGAAAATAAAAAAATATATTTTATTAAACAAAATAAAAATATTCAAAATGCATAAAGTACAAATGACATGAAATTTATGGAAGACATGTGCCGCGCTGTATCATCGATTATTGTTGTCTGTGATAATATAAGGATGATGTTATTTAAGTTAATATCGCTTATATCGAAAATATTGGGAAGTATAAAAGTTTCATTTGATTTGTTTCTTAAAAAAGTAACGGAAAATAAACCAATATTTAGTATTTCAATGACTTTCCCAATATAATATTTGCAGGACTTCTTGGTTGGGAACTTAACGGTGTACCAATGTACCTCACCCAAACGTATACCAAAGTACCCCATAAGCTTGCTTTTGAAAGAAAAATATGTGAAAATTTTAAGATTAGAAAACTCAACCATCATAAAATAGAAAAGCCATATAATAATGACAATATCTCAAAAACAAATAAATATTGAAATCACAAGAAAAGTTAGGTACTTACAATAATTTAGAATAGAATTTACTTTGGATCGATGAAATTAATTATTTGCACAGAAATCTCTTGCAATGGTTTTGACGGAGTAGTTATATGAACTAAAGATTACACACCTTAGCGACATGTATTGAAAAAAATTGTAAATTTTTCCCGCCCATAAAACCGCGAAAATTTATAATGTGCCCAGATCTCCCTTAATTACACAGATTCGTTTTACAACTAAAATATATATAAATTTGATAGACTGCACTGTCAAGATCTGACGTTCATAGTAAGTGCAACAAAGTGCGCACTCGGTAAGGTTCATTTCCCTCGAAAAGTATAAATAAAACACGTAAAACTAAGTCACTGTGCACTGATTATATAAAAGGAAAACGAGTTATGCAGTTAATGCAAAAAAGTTCGCACTAATATGTAATGGAAATCGCTATTAGTTTGACAATAACATTTCTACTCACCACATGTCTGGCAGCGAGTTCCTGAAACCCATACACCACCACACAGAAATGCACCAGGAGGTAAACATTGCACCAAGTTGGTATCCTGACATTATACTTCTCTCTCGGCCCGACCTGTAACACACGAACACAAGAACTCCATCAGTTATGTACTTCAAATCGTGGCTAGAAACTTCCAAGCACGACCGAGAAACCTACCGAATTACCAGTAATTGAGATCAAACAGTTGCGAAGTTTAATGACCCAGTATGGAGGGTAATAATTTAGAGCTAAATAAGGGAAAAGCTAGTAGATTCGTTAATTTGTTCAAATTGCGAGAGAGAAAGATAAATTGAAGCTTATTGCGGAGAGAAGAGTTTTGCAAAGCTGTGAATTTAAGGAAGTAATTTTCGCAACATAATTAAAAAAGAAAACAAGAATATATACCAAAAATCAATACGGAATAAATAACAAACAATGTAAATTTTTGACCAATATCAGATTGATTGAGAAATATGGTGAAAACCAAAGTCTGACGGTAAAGGAATCAATAGAATTCGGCATCCATTAAATCAAAGGTATTCTAATTTATGATTTGAGATATTAAGGTGTTCTGTTGTTTCAAAATAAAATCTTGTATCTGAATTGGAAAATGAGAATTGGTTGACTGATTTAGCATTTTAGTGGATATGTGTCTCTAATGTTCAAATAAACTAATAAATGATATGCTTCAAACGGTGACGAACTTTCGAAATGTTCCTAACAACTATTCGATAAACAAATTTATTAGGCAGATAACAAATTTCGGTATTTCAATGTAAAGTTGCTAGGCAAATTGTTCTTAGATACTTTTTAGGAATCTAGTTGTAAAAATATAGAATAAATTAAAATAGTATATATGACACTGACATTTTTGTCACATCCAAATATTTATAAGGTGTTTGTGTATGTAAGTAATATCTTAAAAATATGGACAAAAAACGGACATGAAATTTTTCTAATGCTGAGGTTCGGTTAGTCACGAATTTAGCATGATTGTATCAAAAGGACATTATAAAAACTGCAAACAATAAATTTGTATTTTAGGTAAATACTTCTACAAGTACTCGTAAGATTTCTTAAATTGTTAGTGCTCTAGTAACTTTTTTGATTTTTCTTGCTGTGGATTTATGTATACCCTCCAAAATCTCCAATAGTTATATAGAAACTTCCCGTAGCTTAAAATTTTTAAGTTAGTAATAATTGGTGTAACGGCGAAAGACTTGAATTTCTAAAATGACAATCTTTTAATGAATAAACAAACTATCGAATTCTTAATAAGAGCTGCTTATTTTTTTGGCACCAAACATTTTTTTTTGTCTGTAATATCAAATTTCTTATTTACTAAACCTATACTAGGGAATTTAAACTCGCGCCAAAGGCAAATTCTAACATCACCTTTCTGGTCTATATTGAAAAATTATGGTTTGTAAAAGTACCACAATTTGAAATTACCTATTTGGGGAATATTTCATATAATTTTCTTCATTGGTCCAAATATTTAAATTATCCGATCTTTGTCCCTTTGTACAGTATATAGATATTATATTTTCCTTCAGAGATTAATATTTTCAATAATTTCAAGTTCTTCCTCTTCCAATATATAATGAATTTCATCAAAATACATTTCCATCTTACAATATTTTTTATTTAAAATGTAAATGAGTTGACAACTGACAATGACATTAGTTTTATTAGGTAGCTATAAAATGGTTGTTAGGTAAATAAGATTTATTAGGAAGTCGTTAGGAGATATTAACACTGAAAGTTTCTTGTTGATTTTAAATCACCCATTGCCAAAATTACAAAGTATTGCTATTGGTTGTTCATGCATAGAGTCACAAATATCTTACAACTTTTTACAACTGCTGAGGGCAAAAACAAATAAACTAACAATTTTCTAGAAATAAATAAATCAATATGTTTTCTTCAGAGAAAATAAACGAAACTAAAAACATCGGAGAGAGCAATGTTGAATCATTTACAATCTTACTTTGAGACAAAGAACTAAAGAAGTTCTTATTACAAATAATGAAAAAATAACTCCTCAAGAAAGATATAATTACAACACCAAGAATATATGTAAATATAATTCAAGATGGAATTTTTCATATCTCTTCTTATTTTATTCTGAAATATAATATCAATAATTTATAGAGGAAAACAATTTTAAAATGATGACAGATCAAAAGAAAATAAATCTGTACTGTTGAAATCTCGCAAAGGATTTCTGAAGCGGGTTTGATAGAAATAAATTACAGCAGCAATGTACAACAAATCTCGAATAAAGATGGTATTGTAAGGCAGAATTTACATTTTAATATCCACGTATTTGTGCAAGCAAAATATTGGAATGAGAGAGGAACGACAAAGAATTCATAGGAAATGAAACCCGCGCCGTGTAAGAATTTTATTAAATACAACGGTTGTGACACAAATAACTTGCATTTTTTGAGGAAATACGGAATTATTAATTTTAGGATATTGCAATATATTCAGGAAATAAAATAAATTCTCTTAACTTTTCTACGAAACAAAAGAGAAATAGACACTAGAGGGTGACCTTTGTAAATTACACATATTTTATTATTAAATATTACAATGAAAATAAATTTTATCTGGATACACCAAAAATATTGAATTTTCTCGTATATTTACTTTTGGCGCTACAAGTTTACATAATTAATTAACAAACCAATTGAACATTGCACGTGGAGCTGTGACCGAGTGAAGCGTTAGTCTGCTATTTTGTTTATTATAACTTTGAGGTAGATTTATAGTAAAACAGTTACCTATGTATAATAAATTACTAAATTTGTAAATAAACTGTTAAAATTATGTGGAAATACTTTACAAGTAAATTAGATACTTTTGAAGTTATACGAAACCTGAAATATGCAATGCGTGGATCTTTCGTCTAAGGGCTAAGATAAGTGACCTTCTATGAATATGTTTGAAACAATCGTGTATAAATATAATCTGAATTATATTATTATACTAGAAACTGTTTTTAAACAGTGAATTATTATATTATTATAGTTATTGTAACACCTTTGTACCAAAACTAAGCATAAAAAATACATTGCACCACAAGCGTTATTTAAGTTAACACGTGGTTTTTGTTGTATTACTAACTATGGCTTATAATTGGTAATAAATGGGTAATAAGCCCTGATGATACATTTGTTACGCCCAAACACCGAAAAGATTCAGTGATCGTTATGCATACTGCTGAAATGGCCACGATGCGTTCTGGAACGCTCACTGACACCAATTATGAATTGTCAGTTATTGTTACTATAACTAAAACTAATAAAATTACCCCTTAACTTTAAAATTAATTTTAATAAAAACTAAATACGTATTTCGAGAACTAAGTTCTCATCATCAGTAGTACAATAAGGGAATGTTAAACAGAGTAGTCAAGATTACTTAACATGTCAACCATGCCAGAGGTCCTAACAACTCAGAGTTGTTAGGACCTCTGGCATGGTTGACATGTTGAGTAATCTTTACTACTCTGTTTAACTTTCCCTTATTGTACTACTGATGGTGAGAACTTAGTTTTCGAAATACTTTTTTAATTTTTATTAAAATTAATTTTAAGGTTAATGGGTAATTTTATTAGTTTTAGTTATATTTAACCTTAGACTCCATATATTATTGACAACAATACCTACCTGAACCTAACAACGCGACAAATGATCAGATTTCGGTATTTGGTAAGTTCAGCACCATCCGCAACGCGTTGTGGCTGTTTTTTCGCTCACTGAACGTTTTCGATGTTTGGGCGTAACATATTTTTCACAATACTATTATGATTGTGATACTTTCATAATAAAAATCTGATGTAGACAGCACATTACCTTGCATATGTTCTATACACTTACATATTTTATATAAATTATATTATGTAATTTAATTTTTGTGCAACCTGACGCGAAGTAAGCATTTCGCAGCCGCAATACAGGCCGCGAAATTGGATTTCGCGACTGTTGTTATGGTAACGGCCGCGAAATTCATTTCGCGGCCGTTGTAATGGTAGCGGCTGCGAAATTAGGTAAACAATCACTCTGACACTTGAGAATTGTATGGTTTCGTTTCTATTTACAATAAAACTGTTTAAAATTAATAAAATTTGTAATTACATATTTTTTACGGTTGCACAAAAAATATTGTGTACACCTTGTCCGCGAAATTCTTTAGCGCCCTCGAGATTGTCTTGCTTCGGCCGCAAGCGGCCTCGGCGACAAAGAGTGATTTCGCGGCCTTGATATACAAATAACTATTTTAATATAGTTACTGGTGTTTCTTGACTGTTGGTATGATTTTAGGAAAAAAATATTGGAGAAGCAGTCTTAGTAAAATGATCTTATTAAATTGTCATTTATTTAACAATTTCGAGGTTTCGGTTCCTAATGAATCATCATCAGGTCTATGTTAATATATAGATGGAAAAACTAACAATTATATTACGAAAATTAATTAATACAAGGATGAAGGTATCGTCATACAATTTAAAGAGTGATAAAATGCGTGCATACATGAGAGCTACAAAAGTTAAGCTGTTTAACTTTAATTATTGTATGACGATACATTCATCCTGGTATTAATTCATTTTTGTAATATAATTGTTAGTTTTTCTAACTATATATTAACAAAGCCCTGATGATGGTTTATTAGGAACAAAAACGTCGGAATTGTTAAATAAATGACAATTTAATAAAATCATTTTACCAAGACTGCTTCTCCAATATTTTTTTCTCTAACATTAATTTTTAATATCTAAAAGCCGGTTGCATCAATATTTAATTGAGAATTAGCAAAAATTTAAAAAAAGCAATAGTTGTAGGTACTTATGTAAATTGTAATTAATTTTTTGTTACATTTACAAATAATATTGGTGCAACTGACTGTAAATCCATTCAATGTGAAGATATAAATGAAATCAAAATATTCTTTAATATTTATGACAAAACAATTAAAACCAAAATGTTTATTTTTAAATATACTTCTTGATGCAAACTGAAAGTGAATGATTGCATCAATTCATGTACAAGAGCTAAGTAATTGAACGGTCTGAGAACTAGCAAGGAAGAATGTGTTAGGTCACTTTGATTAAAATTCGGTTCGGGTTTCGACCATGTTTTACCCTCTACCTAATAAAGATTCTACGGAGAGCAATTTTAAATCTTCTCAGGTGAAGGAGAAAAATAGCGAACAGACTTCCTATTTTTGAAGCATCTTGCATTATTTATGACCCTCCAATAAGAGAAAAAAATTGCAGAATTCGCAAAACTTCAATGAATAGATATACGAGCCCAAATCCATAATATTTCGGCCAGTTTACATTTTCAACAAACAAATTATAAAACCTACGAAAAGAGTGAGAAATTTCTACAAATTTACAATAAAACAAGTGACATCATATGAAGTAAAAATAAAATCACATTGCTTCAAATTTAACCTTTGTAAATATAACATTCACGCAACATGCTCGCAACATGTTTGTATTTCGCACCACGACCAGCCTTACAAATGCAAACGCATTTCCATTCGGAAGCTTCGAAGTAAATTAATTTCTACATAATTTGTTGTATTAATTTTATAGCCACAATAAATTATGTGTCCACCTTTAAATATTAATCAACTTAATATTTACATTTCCTCTTACCCTTATATATATATATATATATATATATATATATATATATATATATATATATATATATATATATATATATATATATATATATATATATATATATAAATGTATATATCTGCTAAACTTACAAGAATTTTTTATATTTCACTCTCACATAATAATATTAAAGATTAAACACCAACGAATCCATATAACGCATAAATAAAATAATAATGTTTTCCCTATTGGAATAAGTTCAGTGCTACCATCTGTTATTCGTGGCTCATCCGAATACTTGCTTTAATAGGGGAGATTCCACCATTTTTTAAATATAATTTCATCTGAACGTATAACTAAAACTAAGACTGTCGAAAATATAGATGTGACGTCACGAATATAAGTTTTTGTATCAAACTATTTTCTTCGTGGACCTAAATGTTCTTGAAATATATACTATTTCTAAATTATATTTATAAAAATAAATGAATATTATTATACTGTACAAGTCAACAATTGGAAATGTATTTAAATTATTAAGTTTAATGCAAAATATTTGTATTCAAATAAAAACTGTTTGAGAATTGCAGTACTGGACTGATAGCCACACCTCCGCTATTTGTATTTCTCTACTTTCATTGGTAGTAGTCTCCTCCCCTAACTGGGTATTCGTTATATATTTATAGTCCGTGTTTGAGTCGCCAATCAAAATAATATATATGGAATTCATATGAGTGACGAGCTGATATAACAAAAATCCCCTTATTTCCGAAGTATTTTAATTATATCATTATATTTCTTTATTAATATTCATTATTAAGCATATACTTTCAATATTTTTTCCTAATTACTCTTAAATCAATTGCGCTGTAATCCCCTGTTCTATTAGGCATTGTATCCCTATACCCTGCAAATTTTTCTGTGAGTAATGTTCCATATGTCTTGTAAGTTAGGTTTTACTGTGCGCATTGGATTTTTGCGAAGTTATTTTCCATTTTCAAAAGTAAAGGGTCTCGGTAGAAGCTAAATCTGGATTAAAATGCCGGTTGAACTATTATCATCGTTTGACAAACAGTTTTTTAAAGTTTTAATTCTATATTTAAATTTAAAGTACCCGAAAGAATTTTGTAGAAATTTTTAACATAGATTTTATAATTTTTTGAAAATGTAAACCGGCCGAAATATTGTAGGTTTGGGCTCATATAATAATTATATATAGATTGTTTAGACAATAGAATTCACAAATCTTGTAAGATATTTCAAGTACCTATTCCATACAAATGTCAGGTGTCAGAGTCAGATGTTTCTGATTGTTAAACAGTTGCTGAAGCTAAATTGTTTGGATGCGAATTCGTATTACATTAAATTGCACGAAGATTTGATAAAGTATTTGCGTTTAGTGTTCGTGTTGTAGTATTACTGTCACTGTGAAATTGTAGGTGTATGTATATGCTAATACTATAGAATTGCCAGAATATTTCACACTGCATTCTTAATGCATATAAATGATACGTACACTTTGTCTGCATGTAAAATTTTGACGTGCATTTATCATAATAGGGGTTTCCACTATTTTTCAATTTTTTTATATGTTATTCCTCATGAAAACTTATATGTATTACAATAAATAAAACATTTTTATCATAACAGGTTTTCTGTAAAAAAAATATTGAAAACAGTATTTTTTGCAACTCGTTTGAACGGCCAATTTTTACCGCCCCGACAGCGCGTAAAAGGCCGGCTAATGTAGCTTATGCTCAACAGATGGTGCATGAGTCTCTAGTCAATTGATGGTGTTCTAAAACTCTTCTATTACAGTTTTCTTGAACTAACGCGTAGGGGTAAGGATAGGAGTTTTCACTGAACTACAAACAAATGTTTTATTTCAAACTGAGTTTGTTTGTGATCTTACAATTCTTAGAATTAAAGAACTGAACTTCGAATCTTACGAGTACGACGTCAAGATAATAAGACTTACAAAATATTTGGAGAGATAAATTATATCATACATAATTTATAATTTAATTTGTTACGAATCCTAATCAAAAATTCCAAATCCCTCGTCAACTGAACATCTGGGTGGAATGTTTGTATCCTGGTTTTTCCACAAATATTCTTTTACGGGTGTTTCAACTTGTAAATAATTATAGGCAAAGGCATAACTTCTGGTAATCCCTTGAATTCGTTGCTGGAGATTTACCAAATACTTTACAAACATTTAATCCACGAAATATAATAATCTATAAAATACGTATACCTTAGAAAATGCTTTACCAATATAACAAACGGCAAATAATAATAATAATAATAAATGTATTGTATTCACATTTTTAACTAGTTTATAATACCTACTTCATTAATTTTTTAAATATAATGTTCCAATTTGAATGTGCTGCCATCTATTATCACATAGGAAGATATTGAATGTATTTGATGTATGTAGGTAAAATCGAATATTGTAAACTACTCCCATCATATATATATATATATATATATATATATATATATATATATATATATATATATATATATATATATATATATATATATATATATATATACAGAGAATTTAGTTTAACATGCAACATATGGTCAATCACTTCCATGGTTACGCACTACTGTCAAAAAATGACAGCAATGTAATATTTGTCCATTTTAAAATGCAACATACAAAATTGTAATTTTGTATTATCAATACATATTTGCAAAAAATTAGCCAACCTACGATTAACAAAAAATCAAAACTTTAATGCAGCACATCTTAACAAACTTTGGCTTACAAAAATTTATAATTTTAATGTAATAAATGTTCAAAAATACCCCCATTTACACTGAGGCAATATGTAAGACGATCGTAGAAAGAATTGACACCATTTGTGATGTGTTCTGGAACAATTTCCTGCGCTGAAATACGATTTATAATGTTGCATTTTAAAATGGACAAATATTACATTGCTGTCATTTTTTGACAGTAGTGCGTAACCATGGAAGTGATGAACCATATGTTGCATTTTAAAATAAATTCTCTGTATATATATATTATATTGACGGATAACATAGAAACTAAAATCGCTCCGGCAAATGACGTCACTGGCTGGCATCGTTTCAAACGTAATAAATTGTTTTCATTCATTTTTAAAAAATTGGAAACATATTTAACCATTTAAGTAGTGTTTTCAGAAATGTTTTATGATATATTTTAGTGTAATAGTGTTATTTTTCAATATTTTGATTACGGTGGAAACCCCCATTTACCGCGGTACTTCGTATAAACCTTCCATGCACTTTTGAAGTGACGTTGAAAATATTTGTTCGGTTGTAAATCGTATCTATTTGCAAATTGTAACTTACTAGCTAAGAGAATAAATTCGTTGATTAATTAAATACTTAGAAGTCATACAAAAATTCTTCCAACAGCCCTATTTCAAAAATTATAATTTTGTATATACCATATGAATAGAATATCTGTCAAATGCTAAGAAATTAATTTGACATAAACATTATTTTGTTAAATTTATTATCTTTCTAACCATAACTTTAGTTGAGTTTTGGTGAAATACATTTTTTGTAAACTAACTTTTCTTTTATTTTTCAGGTTCAACTACAACTGAAAACTGCAAGATATAGGTACTGCAAGAATTTATCATTTTGAGTGAGTAATATTTTTATAATTATTGTTTTGTAACACTAAAAAAAGTTGTATATATTTTGTCATATTATAAAAATATGACAAATTTTAAATGATTTTGTACCAAAATATTTTTAAAATATAAAACATTTCATTCATTATTAGCGCTACAACGATATGACGTCACAGCTTCAATTTTATTGCAGTCTACCAAGCGAAAAGAATATAATTTTATATTATCAAAAATCATTTTTATTAAAATAAAATATATTTATCCGACACCGACTCATAATATACTTGTTACTATGGTTATTTGAAATAACTAATGTACAACATTAGTCACTCCGTGAGAGAATTTTTTAGAAGTCACGGATGAATTATTTCTGTTTTATATGTTTTTTTAATATAAGTAAAAATCAATTTTACAAAATTATTTTATTATTAATTTAAATTAATATTAACATTTATGCTAAAATAGGTTACTTATCTTTACTTACATAATGACAGCTGTCATGTACGGCTGAGAAAACGAAAACGAGAAAGGAGTTAGTGGTTACTTGCTTCAGAATTAAATTCAAAGATGCTGCTTGTGTTTCTAAGTGAATACGTTTTAAAGGACGGTCCTCATTTTCACCCATTTTGATGTATTTTTTTTTCAAATAATTCCCAATGACAGACTATAATTATTAAAGCAATTTTTTTCAATAACAATATAACGACACCATAACAACCATTCAATGACTACTTTGTAATTTAAAATACTACATCAATTGACTTATCAGTGTCAAACGATGAATGAAAACATAAAAATTATTTAGTAAGTTTTTAAAAAAGTGTTGGATAAAACGTTGTATTACACTCGTGTGGAATGTATATTAGTCACTAAAGAAAATTCTTTCGTGACTAATATGATACATTCCACACTTATATAATAAATAACTATTATTCAAAATCTATATAACAGATTTTTCCTTTGACAAGGAACTTGTACAACTATAGTTTTCTGAAAGTGACAGCTGTCACTAGTTAATTCACCTCAGCTGAATTAATGACAATGACAGATGTAAACAACTTTAGTAGGAAAAGTAAAATTGAAGGTGTGACGTCACATAAAATTCATTAAATTAAAAACAAATACTCGTATATAGTTCAAAAACTGTACCCATTTGGGAAGTGCAACAAACGCTAAAATTTTATTCAATCTTTCAGAAAATAAAATGAATTGAAAAATGAATACCGGACGCCATTGTGTAGAGATCAAAATTTTCTTCCATACATGTTTTAAACAAACAGCAAAGTTATAAATAATAAATAATTTGTCTGCCTGGAAGGTTTAACTGATATTCTCTACAAAGTAAATAATGCCACGTAGAAAATAAATGTTCCTATCTAACCTCGCTGTACGGTATAAATAATGAATGTACAATACTGTGGGTTGAAAATCAGCTTATGCTGGAGCTTAGTTTAATAATATGCATAGAATATTCGTACTACACCTTACCTTTATTTTATCCTCTTCGGCTCCAAGGCGAGGGCTCCCAGGGGCCCAACTGGGACCCCAGAAAAGGGCAGCTAGTTTATTTTTCCATCCGTCCATAGATTTGCATTTTTCAATAGCGTAGACGGAGTAGAAAGTCTGAAAAATAAAATTATTCTTTTATAAATAGTCAAATTGAAAATTTCATTCTTAATTTAAAATCAAAATAGTATATACCCACTGAACTCAATATAATAACTGGAATATACAATAATGTTAGATTTTCATAGTAACAAAACAGGACGAGAGAGATACCAACAAAGGGTCGCTAACGTCCTTTATGCACTTAAACATCATCCCTATATTCTGTGTAAAAATTAATAAAAAAAGCTATAATTACCCCATATGTCAATGTCAAATGAATATAATAATCACGAAATCCAAGAAAACTGTCTAGACAATGTTTCATAAGAATCAAGCAACAAGTGAAATTAATTTTCAAACATTTCGGGGAAAACTTAAGTTTTATAACATTAAATATCCTTGTCTAAAATGTAATAAGCCGGTTAGAGATTATAATACCTTTTTATCGTCGTTTTCATTTATCATTAAAAACAAAGATATAAATTCATGTTTGCCGTATTGGCTTTTATTATCAGAAAGTGGCTCCGGTGGCTCATTGGTTAGAGCAACGCCTCTTAGTCATGAGTGGGTTCGAATCCCATTAAGGCATGTGTGTTTGTGAATGTGAACCCACTCTGTAATTGGGATATAATCCTGTTGAGAGTTTTTATTTAAGTGTGTAGGTAACCGATATCGACACTAATAATTCAGTTATATGTTCTAGGCCTACTAATTGACAATGCTCTCTGTTAGCCTTGATGTGATGTATGATGGAAATATTCACTTCGTTATTCTAAAATATATCCACGATTTGCACAATAGCACAACGCGAAAAGAAATCTATAAAAATCTACGGACAGTGTGATATATATTGATATCATATTGCCCTGCATGATGCTTGTTTCGCAGTTCTTTACATAAATGATTTATAATGTTGAATTTATATTTTTATTAGTTTTTTTTTTCTAATAAAATATCAAATTAAATAATATATTTTTATTGTTATTAATAAAACTGCTATCTTATCCCGCCAACGTCCCAAAAATGGGTCGGCTAATTACTCGTTAATTAACTGTGAAATGCGTTTCTTGGAACATATTTAATGCAATTTACTAGGAAAAATTACAATTTTATAACTATATAAATTATGGCAAGTATTGGGTTAACATCAATGTACCTATTGTGTTTTGTTAAATGTATCTTGCTTGGCTTTTGAATTTCGGCAAATGTAAGACAAAACTCGAAAGTTCATTACCTGGTGAATTATGCTCAGCTGATTTAACAACATTCTTACTAACCGTATATCTTCAGCAAATATTCCTCACTCATTACATAAGGTTTGTTCCTACAGCCAGCCCACATTGTCGTATGTATGTCAGACGCAAGCGCATTTTAAAAATATCATTCCAACCGACTATTGTACAATCCATCGGACTGTTGATATGTTTGTTCCTACAGACTTCGGACACCTACATGAACGCATCCGCGGACTGTCAGATCTATCCACTGGTCTGTGCTATGTACTATTTGTCAGCACGTGGGCGCAGCGAGGAAAATATCGAAGCTTAACCTATATGATTGTTTATCTGCTTTCATAAGTGAACATAATGAATGATTTGGAATTTTAATCTGATCCGGAATCATTGTTATCTGATTCAGAAATGGATTTGATATTTGGCCAACCTCGAATAAAAAAATAGTAATATGATAAATAATTAATATTTGTTTCTCGATAATTTATTGACCGATATTTTGTCTGCAGAGGAAACAGTAATTAATTATGATGATGACAAGTCCGTTCTAACTATACGAAGTTTCTTACGCATGCCTGAATGAGTACATGAACAAAACATGCGCACAAAAGGGTTCATGAATGCGTACATGAACGCATCCAAAAAGTCGTGTAGGAACAAACCTATAATATAGTGACCGATTTTCGGTGTAGCGAAATACCGCATCCAGTCCACAATAATAGTTACCTACTCACGCAATCATACGTTCCTGTCCAAACACTCTTCTTCCGCCTCAGCTACATTTATAATCACAAAAATTGTTCCTCAATTTATAACTCCTAGTGATGAATCGAAGGCGTTATAAAAATTAGATTGAGTTTTCATCTTTTCCCAGTTATAAAAGAAATTCCATCACTACTATTTGGATAAAAGTTCCGACCGTATAACTTTGTGGGGCAAAATATTAACCCCATTACGAGCACAGTTTATTAAATTAGCTATTTATAGGAAGTAAAAGTTTTATTCGTCATGGGAATTTATTGATCATATTTTAATACTGCTCCAGAAATATTTCTTCGGGAATGAGAAGAAAATACGCTGAATATAAACGAATTAACAAAAGTAAACGCGTAATGAAAAATGCATAGATTTACATTACAACCTAAAAATGCAAAGAGCTTTTATGAAAATCTGTGTCATGTTAAATTAAGTTTGTATGCGGACTGACATTGAAAAAATTCTCAAAGTTTGTCATTTTGCTGCTCCTTTCGTTACATGATACAAACTATATTTTCATATTATAAAATCTACCCAGCCATGAAATAAAAGACGAGCAATTGTAATTTCCATTGTACTATAATTAAATAGACTTTTGGAATGGATTTGGTAAAATAAAGTGAAAAATTGAAGAACAAAGCACTTTACAAACCGTTTTTAATTGTAACGGTCTACAAAGTAAGTACTTTGCAGACCAGTTATTGTTCTATTCTATTTTTTTTTGCTTTTAAAGGGGTCCTATATCTAGTTTTTATTTTTTTCTGGAAGAACAGGATAAACAAAGAATTTTAGTGCAAAAACGAGTTTTCCGTAATAAGCGAGATATGAATTTTTAAAGTTTAAAATTAAAATTTAAAAATGCGTGATATAGTAGGTCTTCTTCAGTGGTCGTCAAACTTTTAGCTAGAGTATTCAAATGTTTCATGTTCGCATAGCTGAAATATTGTTATATATAAACTTCATGAAGACATTATTATTATTATTATTATTATTATTATTATTATTATTATTATTAAGCATAAATAACAAATAAAACGCATTGTTACCTCCCGCTATCCTTAGTAAGGGAGGTATAGGGATCGTGCTAAAAATCGCATATCGAGATTTTGATAAATGAGCAAGTTTGTAGGTCCCTAGAATTCGATTTTACTATTTTCACGATGATGTATGTGTGTATGTGTATATGTGTGTATGTGTGGGTGTGTGGATCCTCTACTCTAACTCAAATAATATTATTCGGAAAATTTTGAAACTTTGTATTGCGACCTAGTTCTAATATGAAAAGAGCCCATTAGATTTTGAAGCTTAAAATAGTTATTCTTTGAAAAATACCTTTAAATATTTATTATAAAAATTAAAGATTATATTTTCTACAGGTTTGCAATACGAGTAATACTTTTTTCTATATATCTTATAGATAAATTTATAAAATTATTTATAATTTAAATCCCTAAGCCTACGCTTTAAACAATCTCCTTGGTTACATCTCAAATGTATGTAACTGACAGATAAATGTCATTGTCAAAGAACTAATCATTTCAAATTAATAATGGTAACGTTTTAAAATGAAAATAGTAAATAGAACCATAATAATATGGAATGGAACGTAATGCAATTTCCAGCATAGTAAATATGTAAGTATATGTATATTTAAATTACTAAAAATCAAATGGTGAGGGGTGTAGTGTTGGCCACATCAGATTTTTTTTCTAATAAATTATACAGTGTGTTCAAAAAAATTCCTAACTCCGAGTAGGCTATGAACAGAGAAACGTGTGTCTGATCATTATTCAATTCAAAAGTGAAATTGTCAAAATTGATCTTGAAATGTAATTTTAAAGCGAAAAGACAATAAAGAAGGATACAGTATATTGACATTCGCCGTTGTCTAATTTGTTTCCATTTCTAAAATAAGATACAGGAAGAAAAGCTTTGAATTCTTTAAAAAAACATTTATGACAATATCTTATGTCAAATTGACATTTAATTAATTGGCATACGTTTCTTTGTACATAGCCTACTCCGAGTTAGGAATTTTCTTGAACACACCGTATAACATTTCACAGTTTGACCATTGTTTGACAATATTATAATACAAACCATGGGGTGATTTTAAAATCAGTCAACCAATCAAATTGCAAAGACCTGATACATCATCCTAATTATTAATATACTTTAATAACTTGTAGTTTGCAAACTAATTAATATTTAAACACAGTTCTTTCATTAATACCATTAATTTACATAACATATTTAAAATTTGACTGTGGTATAGTACCCCATGACATTTATAATTTGATTAATTTTTTCTAATCGTAGTCTGTAATCCTTTCAACTCTTGATATACAAATAACTATTACGGCACTGTAGTTAGAAAAGTTAAAAGGTTAACTTATATATTTATTTACCTGTAAATGTAGAAGGTTGAACGAGGGCTGATTTACTACCAATCCGTAAATTATTTCCTCGGACTCTTTCTCTTCTGCGAAAGTTCCGAAAATCCTGTCCCAAATGATAAGAACTCCGCCGTAGTTTTTATCGAGGCACCAAATATTACTTCCTGTAAAGAAAAACTTTTGAAAAAGTCTGGCAGATGGTCTTAGTCTTAATTGAATAAAGAATAAACAATAAAAAAGATTCGTTGAATTTTAAAATTTGTCTTGTGATGAGATTACTGATTACTAATTAGGGAAGATGTTCTTTTATGTCATTAAAATTCTTTTTGCTTGTTTCTTTCCTCGTAGAATAGACTTGAAAGGACGTTCTTTGAGTACTCGAGGATACGTAGTAATTTAAATTCAAGTTAATTTGCTTGCTGTACCTTCAAACATTTTCTGCAAAAATACATTGTAATAATACCGTCTTTTCACGAACTGATTAAACACAAAGCTTTCCGGATGTACTCGTATTTATTACGTTTCATGATTAGAACTTGTCTTTGAAGAATTGTAAATTTATTTGTCGTTCATGTTACTAATCTAAATTATTCAAATGTCCAACTAATCATTTTTAAATCAAAGAAATTGTGAAGAGAATGCTAGCCGGCGGGATTTGCACCCGCATCCTCAACATTTTTACTATTGTGTGCTACCAATAGCACCACGGCTGGGCTGTAAATCTACAGGCTTATACAGTCTTTTTGTTAGTTAAACTCATACGCGTGTGGGGTATTCTAACCACTACATTCGCACAACCTTGTCAAATAGTAGATGAATGTGGTATTTCTAAATAATATTAAATTAAAGAAGCCCAGACGTGGTGCAATTGGTAGCACCCAACAGTACAAATGTTGAGGATGCGGGTTCAAATCCCGGAAGCTAGAATTCTTTTCACAATTTCTTTGATTTAATATAGTTTAAAAATACCGCAATCATCTACTATTTGCTAATCATTTTTAATTTGTCAAATAGTTTGATGAGAAAGTTCACATTTATTTTTATGGTTTAATGAAAAAACAAACAAAGTTAATATTCCATAATTTTGCGTACTTTTTAAAAAATCCTTCTTAATTGTTTTCATTTTGGGCTCCTACAGATTGTTGTATATCTTTCTTGTAACGTTCAACAATTTTCAATATTAAATTCGAAGGGAACGCAAAGTTTTCAGATAAAATAATGGTGTGCTGTGCAATTTCGGAAGCAGGCGTCTCCTGACAGTTCATTGGACATATTAGAGGTTTATATACAAAATTGCCAGCCGAAATTACTTAATTTCATCAATTTACATCATGTAAACGAAGACAAAAATTTTTGGTTTGACCCAGCTTCACGCGACTATGCCCGAACAACAACGCAGTGTGCGTGTGCGTGTGCGTGTGCGTGTGCGTGTGCGTGTGCGTGTGCGTGTGCGTGTGCGCGTGCGCGTGCGTGTGCGTGTGCGTGTGCGTGTGCGTGCGTGTGTGTGTGTGTGTGCGCGCTTGGATGTGTATGTGTGGATGTGTGTGGGTGTGTGTAACAAAATTTTCGGCTACGATAACTCTAATACTACAATTCCAAAAATTATAATTCTTTCGTATTCCTCTTCGTTGCATCCATATGATGTTGGTTATAATTGGTCAAGCGGAAGTACTCTCATTTGAAGATTTTAAGAGTTTTTCTTGAAAAAACGATGTTAAATATCATTTTTTCACATTTAATGTTATTATAAATATTAAAGAACATTGTATTCTCTATACGATTTGACTGCATATTATATTTCATATTAAATGGATGTAGAGTTATAAAATTAAAAAGAAATTAAAGTGCAATTGACATATTCGTAGTATATTTGTGTTATAATTTTACTCGAAATATAGGATCTTTTTGCTCGAAACTTTCTGTATGGAATTTGTATAAAATACATACAACTGTCGAAAGGTGTGTGAATTGTGTTCGAAAATTATTCAATATCTACCAGATCATCTCAAAAAAAGGTAGTGATGCAAAACGAAGCGCGCGCGTTAAAAGTGACAATGTGTTCAAAGTAGGACTCTGCTCTGTTTGTTAACTACGTCAAATTTCTAACCTGTTTTAAATTTTCAAATTTTTCATAGGTTATGGATCTATCCTGTTTACCACTTGCGTTCTTAAAATATCGATTCCGGTAGCTATAACCTGATAAAAAGCTGTTTACCGGTAACAGTTCGCCGGTAGAATTTTCGTAAATACCTCATATAACTGACGGAAGGTAATGTGCTGGCCACATCAGATTTTTTGGAATTACTTACAAGAAAGATGTACATTAATGTGTACATCAAACTGAAAACAATAAAGGCGCAGATTTAAACTTTGTCGTATAGATTAAAATGAACCACTAGCCTTATATTAAAACTTATGTGACATATCAGTTTCAAATTTAAATTCGGTTGGATTAAAAATAATATTGTACTCACCATGGTGAACTCTATGATGATTAGGCGTGTTGAGAATCCATTCCAGAGGTCCTAAGCTTTTCACAGCTTTGGTATGGATCCAAAACTGGTAGAGAAGGTTGAACTGCTGGTGGGTAAGAAAGTGAGCGGGAGGTACCACTGCGGCCAGCGGCAGATAGAATATCTGTAGATGTCACCTCATGAGTAATTACCTCTCATTGTATCACCTTCTAGTGTTTGTGATAAATGATAGAAATAATAAGTAATTCGCCCTCAACAAAATGTTTATCCATTGGAATTGATGATATGAAATTAATTTCAATTACGCGTAACCATGGAGAAGTTTCATTTGTTTCATTGAAGTATAGGAGGTGATACGATTTTATAGGCATTGATGCGTGGCGATGAAACAAAAGAATTTTTTTCAAACAAAATAATTTCAATGGTAGTTTATTTTTAACAAATATTACTATTGAAAATGTTTTTTCTTTTTTGAAATTTTTAACAAAAATGTGAAACACATTCGGTTCTATTATAAAATTTTATTATGATGGTGGTTCTATAGAATTTTGTGTAAACGAAGTTCACAAAATTTGTAAAAGTAGTATTTTTTGTGGTAAAATATGGCATCATAATAACTTTAAAAATTCGGTTAACCCTTCAGTACATGCACACGGTCTCAGGGACCAATAATAGTTAAAATTTCTATTATATCTGTAATCACAATTAAAATGAATGTTTTAATAATTTATAAAAAATAAATAGTATATTAAAGAACGAATGTCATAACTGGCATTTTGTTTTGTGACAAGGATGTTTGGGTCACGGCGCAGAGCGGAGTGGCCTAACCCTTCGAACAAAATAATCGACATTATGAAACGTTTTTTATACTATTTCTTCAAGTTTGCATCTTTTATGTGGCTTTTAAATACAAAATCGTAGTTTCCAGGTTTAGGGAATTTGGTGTCAGTTGATGATACTAATGTGACGTTGGAAAATTCAAATTCTAACCTTATTTTTGTAACACCTACTATCTACGATATTTTCTATTTCTTTCTAAATTTAATACTATATTTTTCTCTTCTTCTTGTTTTTACTTTTAAATGCAAAATTATATAAAAGTAAAATTTATTAACAATCGTTGTTGTTTGTTTATTTAGCGAGATTTGACATTTCATATTTTTGACATTTATAGCCTCCAATCTTACAAAAATAAATAATATGGTATGACTAGCGAGTGAAAGTTAACATTTAAATTATTTTATAGATGTGGTTTCTTTTGAAACCCTAGAGAAGAATAGAATTGTACGAAATATTCAGGTATGAAATTTTTGCATGACCCATTTAAATACTGGACTAGAAAAGCACAAAAATACATTACTATTAGTGTATTCCGAAATTGAACCAAGCTAACCGCGGTACTTTTTCAGTAACGGGTTGTGTTTTCGGAACGCGGTTACTAAAAGCTGGTAACTTTTCTGTAACCACGCTAACCGTGCTAGATCGGCGGCTGTGGTGCGGTTACATTTGGGTGCATGACAAATGAACTTTTAACTATTTTAAATTTGTCAAAATAAGGTTAGCTGTTAGCTGGTCCGTTTTTCTAGTTCGATGTCGGTAACATTGTAACCGCGGTTAAACCGTAACCATTTTCAGTGGGTACCGTGGCTTAATTTCGGAATACACTATATGTCTGGCTGAACATAGATGGCCGACTACCCTAGTTGAAAATATTTTAAACATTTTTGATCTTTAAACTATTTAGTTTGGCAATTCTATGAAATAGGATTATTTTTAATAACAGTAATTCCGACTGGGGCGTTTCTTATATCTGAGACGAACGAACTAGAATTTGTGGAATTAATTTTTTTAAATACATTCTTGAATCCTGTTGCTAAGGTCATTTTAAATGCCTCCTGGTATTGAGTACAATTCTAGTCTTCTGTAAAATATTTTCAAAAGAAACCACATCTATTAAATAATCTAAACGTCAACTTTCATTCGCTAGTCATACCTTACTAATATATTACAGCACTCCAATGAGCTATTAATGAACTCTTTTCGGTGCTGTAATAGCTTTGTTATAGACGCAAAAAACATTATTTACAGTTTATTTATAGTCTTTTAACAATTATGGGGGCTAATTTTGTCGATAATGCCATATAAGAGAGCAAAATGCATGATTTTTTCAGTCCAGAGGTGTAATTTGAGTATCGAGGGAAAAACAACATTCTTTACTTGTGGTGTACAAACTATTTTTTCCATGACCGAGAGTTGGAAAACGGTAGTTTTACAAGAATAGAGAAGTTTGGTAAAACTAATTCTTCCAAAAGTATTTTAGTCACATATTATTACATTTTAAAGTTTGAGCGTTTCATAAATGCGCCCTATGGAAAAATAACTAATTAAAAACTTAAAAAATTATAACATTGTCCAGGTCTTTTTGTATTAGATTAATTTTGGAAAAAAAGTGAAAATCACTTACAAATCCACACCATCCCTGAACAACGGACTGTCGAAGTCCAACGGCCATATTGAATTCTTCTGAACTATGATGTACTTGATGCTGAGCCCAAAGGATATGAACTTCTGCAAGAAAAACATTGACTTAATTTCCACGTCTCTGTTTTCATTAGAAACATTTATAAAAACCCACTGTATCATTCCGAGTTTTTATTAAATTTTACCACTCTTACAAAATTATAAATGATCTCTAAAGAGCGAGGCAAACTTTGCTCAAAACCTATGGAACGTGTTCACTTTTCAGAGACATTAAGAATTTCTATTCATTTTCTTCCGTGGCGAGAACTTTGAAACTTTTCCGATAAATTTACATAAAATTTACATAAATCGAGACAAAAAAGATAAACCTGAATTTGTTCTACACAAATTCCGTGCCAAATTCGTAATAGTACATTGTAGTGTAGAAGTGTAGCCCCATCTTAGAACTTTGTTGAATTCAGTTAGAGCAAGATCTCAATTACCGCAAACTTTAATTTGTTTCGCAGCATAGAATGGTATAATGTCACTTGTAAAGTTTTAAATGATAATATCTGAATTGCTTTCAAGAACTTGGCTTTTGCTTCTTTACTTTTCCTGTAAAACTTGAAGCTGTTTTCTGTAATTCGTGTTTTTATGCTGGTAAATCTATTAAGTTCTTTTGCAAACTATTGTTGCAAAAGTACAAAAATAATCTAATTTAAACACATTAAACTCGGCTCAAGTTTTCCAAGCGTGTCTTTTGGGCGTTAGATTAGGTTATTGTTGTTGTTTTAGGGAAATATACAAACTAATTTATTTGGATGCTTGAATCGGACCCACTGTCTTAAAAATTACTGGTACTTTGTTTTAAAGAAGAATGTCATTCATTTTTTACCTCCAGCTACCCTTGGTAAGGGAGGTATAGGGATCGTGCTAAAAATTGCATATGGAGGTTTTGGTAAATGACCACGTTTTAAGGTCCATAGAATCCAATTTTAACATTTTCACGATGATGTCTGTGTGTCCATAGATTTGCATTTATACTTTTTCTATATATTTTATGGATAAATTTTTAAAATTATCTATAATTTAAATCCCAGAGCCAACGCTTTAAACAAACAAAACGCAGTTATTCAAATGTATGTAACTGACAGATAAATGTCACTATCAAAGAACTATAAATTTCAAAAAAATATTAGTAATGTTTTAAAGTAAATAGAACAGTAGAAAAGGAATTCAATACAGTTTCCTGCATAAGTAAATGTAGGTATGTATTTAGATTAATAAAAATTAACGATTCACAAAAATGTTTAAGAGCTAATCCTTATTTTTGGATCAGTGAATTCTCTTCTATTTCGGTATTTAAAATTTAATTTTCATTTTATTATAGCTCCGGTGGTTCAATGGTTAGAGCAACGCCTCATGTCATGAGTGCTTCGGGGCTCTGGGTTCAAAACCAATAAGGCATGGATGTGTGTGAATGTGAACCCACTCTGTAACTGGGATTTAATCCTGTTGAGGGGTTTAAAAATGGTAGTTACTTGGATTAGATTAGACTATATTTTAATAAATAAACCGTCAAAATTAATCTTTTTTGTGACTCGGGCTGTAAATGGCGGGAGGTATTGTGTTGGCCACACCAGATTTTGTTATTTCGAATCACAATCGTATCAGTTTCAGAGTTAGAATATTCGAAATTCTTTCCGTTAATAAAAATAAATTCCAACTTACCATGACAAGCCCGATGCACCCAATAATAACAGAAATCAACCCCAATAGCTGCGAGATACCACGTCCATGTAGAATCCCACTCCAGGTCGTATAGTCGATAGTTCTCGTACAAGTAAATGTACATGTAGCTCTCTGCCCCTCGGAAAAGTAATCTGGAAGAAATTAATCGCATTTAACGCAAAATAAATAAAAAAATATATGCTGTCACATCTCCTAAATTTACCCCTACATGTCATAATGGAGGTGCAAATTGGTTATCGATTTAGGATAAGCGGAAAGACCTATACGGTCTATATTCGGAATAAGGTAAATGCATGATATCAATATTACAGTCGTTCGGATGTCGTTTTGTCGCTTTTTCAATATAAAATTCACGGGTAATTTATTTCTGCTTTTTGTTGTTTCAGTCATAAATAGAATAGCATTGAAGAGTAATGATTAGTATGTTGCTATATCTGGTTAACATGATTTATAAAATTAAATCCTGGTATATTATTATGTTATTAATTTTATTTCATTTAAGTATGATTGAAACTCAAAGTAGACCGCGTGTAGATATAAAAAATATGACAGAGAAACAAATATTGAAGGTATGAGAACTATGTTATATTATTTTTAACTCTCGGTACCGTAGGTAAAAGACATACGACGAGGAATTAATAAGTTTTTAGCCTAACATAGAAACAAATACTGTTTTATGAAATTCGCTTTTATTTTTCAACTTTCAAGTCAATATACATTTTCCATCGATACTCCAACATTTTTAACTTATCCAAAAAGTAGTTGGTGTCTTACTTTACATAATAAACTTCATCGGAGCAGGTTCACCCTCCGTAATCCTATTTTTTTTATTGTTTTTTCATCCCAAAAGTATAGTGGTGGATCCAAGTATCATTAAAAGTTGAAATCCATGCAAAAAATCATGCTTGTTTTACTTAAATCGCTCTAACAGGGTCTTGAAAATGTTCACGTGAATGTATTTTTAAGTGAGCAGTGCAGCATATAACCCTGTCACCTTTCTAATGCTCAATTCTTCATGTAGTATGTATGGTATGACTAGCGAATGGCTTCAGAGGTATATTTCAAACCATAAAAAATTATAGAACCAGAATGATGATTAACATCCACATGTTGAGGTTAAAAACTTAACACGCTAAAAATCTCATATCAAGATTTTAGTGATTAAGGTGGTTCTTTCATTTTAAACATTTACGACATTTTTTAATGAAATTAATATGTTATTTTTTACCTCCCGCTACACTTGGTAAGGGAGGTATAGGGATCTTGCTAAAAATCGCATATCGAGATACTGGTAAATGACCACGTTTTAAGGTCCCTAGAATCCAATTTTAACATTTTCACGATGATGTGTGTGCGTGCGTACGTGCGTGTGTGCGTGTGGGCATGTGTGCGTGTGTGCGTGTGTGCGTGCGTGTGTGCGTGTGTGGGTGTGCGCGTGTGTGCCTGCGTGCGTGCGTGCGTGCCTGCGTTCGTGCGTGCGTGCGTGCGTGCGTGCGTGCGTGCGTGAGGTGCGTGCGTGCGTGCGTGCGTGCGTGTATATGTATGTGTGGATCCTCCGTTTAGAAAATTTTGAAACCTTGTATTTCGAACTTTTTCTGTAATGGAAAGAGCCCATTTGATTTTGGTGTAAATCGGATAACCGAAAATGGCACTTTACTAAGCTCAAAATAGTTTTTATTCGAAAAATACCTTTAAATGTTATTTTTTCGAGATTAATATTAGAAAAATTAAAGGTTATTAAATTTTCTACAGATTTGCATTAAAACTTTTTTATATGTTTTATGGATAAATTTTTAAAATTATCTATAATTTAAATCCCGGAGCCTACGCTTTAAACAAACAAAACGCCTTGGTCACGAAGTTATTCAAATGTATGTAACTGACAGATAAATGTCACTGTCAAAGAACTAATCATTTCAAATTAATAATAGTAACGTTTTAAAAAGAAAAAAGTATATAGAACAATAGGAAAGGAAATCAATACAGATTCCAGCATATGTAAATATATAGGTATGTATTTAGATTAATAAAAATTAATGATTCGCAAGAAAGTTTAACCTAATTCTCAGTTTAAGATTAGTGAATTCTATTTTATCCCGATATTTATTTTTTAAGGTAGTTACTTTGATTAGTTTAGACTATATTTAAAGAAATAAACTGCCAAAATTAGAGAAAAATTCGCTAATCCAAAAATAAGGATTAGCTTAATCTTTTTTGTGATTCAGGCGGTAAATGGCGGGAGGCATTGTGTTGGCTACACCAGTTTTTTACATTTGTATGCTCATTTTTAAAAAGGTTTACCAGCCGTGAGCTGAGATATTTGAAATCAAAATAGAATGAAACTACCGAGGAAAATAAATTGGCGATATAGAACTAGTTCCTCACGTACAAGGAAGGTTTTTTTTTTGTAGTAACTCACATAATAAACGACAGATTATACAAAAACTACTTAACGATAGTTCAAGTGACAGTTTATACATGCGTTTAAAAAAACGTCCAGTTACCAGCTACGTTTATAGTTATTCGCTTTGAAAGACTGAAAATATGGAATATTTGCATTTATTTAAACAATTATGTAAAACTTTTATATGGGACAGTTATGATAAATTATTATATTTGCAGCTTCAAAATAAATATGAAAATATTCTTAATGAAGCTTGGATATTATGCAGGAGAATTTTTAAAGATGTCACTGATGGTAAATTAAAAAAAAACAGCCAATAATATTATCTATAATAAAAATGATATTCTTTAGATGAAGCTTTCCATATGGCCAATCTACGTATACACAAACCTGAGATAAACCGTGTAGGCTGTTTTGGATATTGTCTCGCTAGGAAATTTGAAATAGTATGAATAAGTCGCAAGATATTTTCAAAAAAAAAAAAAAAAATATTAATGTATTCAACACTTTTAGATGACAGAAGAAAAATATTTAAATATTGATATGATTTATAATTATATGGACATACTAAGAAATGAAATAATAAAATACCCGCGATTAGTAGAAAAATTTGCTGTGTTAACTGCATGTTGGGCTAATTGTAAATATTTCACTAGAAAATACAGTAAAAAAAAATAAGATGTCTGATCAAAGTCATCATGATTAGAAATGTGTGCGATAAAGATGGATAACACATGTCTTTCAAAAATTCATATTGTTTCGGTTAAGTTAGAACATCCCATTTTAAAACGATGATCGTAGTTGACAATACTTTCGGTACAACGTAAATTTATTTATAAATTCAGATTATATTACCATGATTCATATCGGTACGAATAACGTTATTTTCAGTCAGTGTTACTGTCAGTATCTTATTTTTCAAATATTTGGTTTTACATTTGCTAATATACTTGCCAGTTGACTAAGTTTTGAATTTTGAATATTTTTATAATAAAAAAAATACAGTAGTATCTTACATAGGCGACGGTTTTTGAAACTATGTATGGGTGCTCTAGCCAAGTGCGTGGGTGCGGGGTGGGGGTTAGAAGAAAACCGCCTAAGGCCAAGTGAACTAGATTTAGTCCAATTCTCAGATTTTTTGGACATCATGTGTTAGATAAAGACAGATATGTTTCTTGCAGCATGAAAACATGTGTTAGAGTCTCTTGCAGTCTTTCTCGGATTGAACTCGCGCTTCATCATATACTTAATAAATCTAGTACCGTAACCCAAAACTAGGGTATAGCCAATGTGGCCCATGCTATAGGTGCCGTTTATTTTTTGTATATTTTATATGTATAATAGAATTTATTTCTTTTTTTGTTAGAACATGTAAAACATATTCAAGTGATTTTAGTACAATTTGATTTATAATGTTTGTACAATTTCAGTTTCGCCAACCGAATCCCTGGCAATAAACAAACTCTGGGAATTCCCGAACTTCAAAACGTCCAACAACTTGTCTACGGTCTATCAACTCCCTTCTTACTTTTTACACTTTCCTGCAATAGCGCTAACTTGACCAACGCTTAAAAATTTTGCTTCGCCTTCATATTTTGAATAATTGCGACATGCGAGAGTGACGATTGGTAACTCTTTTTGCGCATTTCGGCAATTTTGGTTGTTTTGTTCCTCGCTTCTTACTTGGTGGTTAAAGGAAATTTAGTGTTTGTGACTCTGTTGTTACTTACTCAATGGTGCAATTAAATCTTTATGTCCAAACGTCATTCATTTAATAGCAAAGTGAGTTCCGCTAACGCGGCGCAACGCGCGGTAATAGGTATAGGCACAAGCTGCGAATAAATAGGGGTTTATTGCAAATTCGTAACAAATATTGCGCATGGTCATTGTAAGGTTTAAAAATAACAACTGGTATTTAACGTTTTTTCATCTTTATATCGGTAACTCAAAAATTGCATTTAAATAGTAATTTTGAATAAAAAAACATCAATAACTATAGTATCTTATGTACCCGCATAAAAAATAAGTAAACGATAGTATTGAAATTGACAGAATGGGGGGAGTTAAAATATTAATTTATACAAATCGCAGATGACCTTGATTGGACATCTTTAAGAATAATTACTGTACATTTCTACCAAATGTATTTCAGAAAACGTCACTTGTAATTCAGAAGAGTCAATTTTATTTCAGAAAGCATAAGCATAGGGTATATTCAAATCTTTCAAGTAGTGATCCGATTTTTATTTGTTCTCAATCTCAAGTGAGATGGCTGGCTATCAAAAACGAATCCTGTTAAAAGTTCATCAGGAGTACATTAAAATAGCGATTTTAAATTTGTATCTCTTAAGATGCATTCACAAATGAAAATTATGTTTAGATTTATGGTTTATACTTTAGATTTAAAGACTTTGGCCGCATATCATGTAATGATTCCTACTTTAGAATTTAGGGTCTCTAAATCCAAATCATAAAGCTAAACATTGCAAAGTCCAAACTTTAGGTTTATGATTTAGTTTGACGTCACAAACTTCACCAATGAGAACGAGTCTGAAATGATCTAGATATATACACCCATTTTTATTTAGTATCCACTTGGTGAATTCGGCTTTTTAAACAAATGCAAGAAGAACATGGAGACTGTCATAACTTAATTGCTTAAATATAACCAATAATGCCATGCGAATGACAGTTTCACGGAGCACAGGTTGAGTATTGCTCTACCGACATTATAATCTTATTTTTGAAGAATTTACGTAGATGTCTGTACATATCAAAACTAATTTTCAGGTAATTTAAACTTACATTTATGAATGACTTACTTAAACCTAAACAAAAACCATAAACCTAATTTTCATTTGTGAATGCACCTTTACAGACAAAAGGTTGACAAGTATATCTAGAAAATTTCAAATATTTACGAACCTAAACTCATAATAATTCGACCGTTTTAAATTTTCAACCAATTGTAAAATATACACTACTGTTTAGAAATTTTTTCAAAATTCTTTCGGTTATTTTACATGTAGGTAGTCTAGGCCCGGGTGCTAGAAACACAGCGGTATCTGTGTGTTATTTAACTGCCTGGTACCTCTTAACATGTCGATACCTTTTTACGGCACGCTAGAATCGAATGTTGGCTGTTACTTCGTAACAGACCGGTATCAGTTAGTAATGGCACAAACTAATGAAATATGATGTGTTCTTCCACAATTCACTAGATGGCAACACTGTCTAAATGTCAAATATTTATTTTTGAGGTTACATTCAAGCAAAAAAATTATATTTTTCGCTGTTCTCTGCTTATGAATATTAAATCATACTTGTTGTTTTAAAGTATAAGAAAAAACTAAAGAAAGGAATTTCACGTCTTTCGAGAAAAATCATTTAATAAATATAATTTTAAGATACAAAGATAAATTGGCTGTTTCAGGTAAAATTATTTTTTATTCGGTTCATAGTTCTTCGAATGATCCGCAAATCATCTGCCACCATTATTTGAAAAATCCTTAAATAAAACGCATGGAACAAAAAATGAAGGAAGCACAAATATGATAATTGACCTGTATCTAAAAATCGTAAATGACATAAGCAATATTTTTGTAATTCTGCTAAAACTGATTTACTCTTCAGTTACTGGTTACAAATTTCTTGTTCTTTGACTAAATTACTGGCAAATTTTTTCGAAATCTTGTACCCATTCATAAGATCCGCTTCATATATCAAGGTTATTTCGTTTTCTGAAATTTGTAGATCGAAATACGCGAATTATGTACGTAACAGTCAGGTAACTGGTCGTGAAGTCGCCGTTATATGTAATACAGCTTTCACGATGCATTTTAGGGTAACATACTTTATAGCACGTCAAATCGTCAAGTACCTGTCTGTTACATGTAACTGTGTGGTATCTGACGTTCTAGCACTCGGGCCTTAAAGTTTCAAATGGAATTCATTTTTTAAGAGCCATCCGGTATTAAAAATAATGAAATTTTATTGAATTGATACATATTTTTCAATGTTTCAGAATTACATTTGACACTTGAAATAAATTTGGAAACGGTGTATTAGTAAAACTATTGTCAAGATTTAATAATTCCAGTTCAGACTCCAGACAAAAAGGATCCTTGTCTTCTAGTAAGTCGGCTCATAGAATGCGTAGAACTGTACGAAGAAACAGTAAGCTATACAATATTAATAATAATTTCATTTTGAAAAAAAAAAAAATATGTTTCAGTATGGCGAATTTAAATTTCAAAAAGATCCTTCCACAACGATGAAAACAGAGACACGAAAAATCTTATAAATGTTCTATGTTTGTTTTTATAACCTGAGACGTTTCCGTTGCCATGGGAATGAGTTTCATTAAGTTTGATAGATTACAAATGTAACATGTAATAATTGTGCATGTATAATTGTATATTCATAATTTGAAATATGGTTACGGTTTTGTGTGTAAGTAATTAGTAATATAGCTGAATATTCAATTCAAAAGGTTCATAATTTTGATTGTCCATTAGCTAATTACAATAATTTAATTATTCGATGAAATTGTAGAGGGTCTTGTGAATTTTAATTATGGTCGACATAACAAATATTTGGTGATTTATTGTATGAAATTTTGTAATAATTAATAAAAAATTTAATATATGTATTTTCATAAATATTTCAGCAAAATATTTATCAGCTATTATAAATTTTGTTTTACTGATAAAATAAAAAATATTTAATTTCAGTTACTTAGAGCAAATATTTATATACATATGTACAAAATTAAAATTACACAAATGATTTGTTTCAAACATTTTCGCATGAGAAGGCGTAATTGGCGCAATGAAAATAGTTTTAGTTATAACAATGAGAATTTAATTCAAAATTCAGTGATATCATATTTTTATACCCTTACATAATGATTTTTTTTGAGAAAAATGCATTTAAAGTTTTATACCAATTTGATTAAAACATGGCTATAATAAGAGTGCCACGAATGGGAAAAGTGACTACATGTTATTTTTATTACATAGAATTAGAGTGCTCTGACCTAAAGAAGTGAGTGTTTTGTTTTTGTAAGTGATCATAAATGTCAACGTAAACAAAATATTCATGTATTTCTTTCATAGCAATCTAATTTTATGTTTAAAAAAATTAACACGTTTTCGTTTTTTCCATTGATGACACTCTTATTATAGCCATATTTTAATCAAATTAATATGAAACTTTACATGCATTTTGCTCAAAAAAATCATTATGTAAGGGAATAAAAATATTGTATCACTAAATTCAGAATAAATTCTCTAACGAATGAGCAAATAAAAAATATATGATCTTATTTACAATTTAAAAGTTAGGTCCCGTATTTGAGAACCATTGATCGAAAAAAATAATTTTTCTTTTCTTTAATTATGTCTTGTGAAATAGAAATTGTTTGCCCATTTAACTGTCTTTGTAACTCTTATAGTTCTCGAGATAGCAATGGTGGCCCATTTCAAATGAGCAGCCTGTATATATAATAGTAATGATGATATTGTACCCATTATTTGTTTTTTTAATATGAAAAACATTTGCTATAAAGTTTACGGGTGATTTATTTCTGCTTTTTGTGTTTTGCCTCATGTTTTGACTCATACAATATATATAATTTTATTTTCAGTGTTAATTCATTTAAGTATAACTGTAGCTCCAAGAAATCAACGTATAGATATGCAAAATATGACAGAAATAAAAATAATTAAGGTATGAGAACTTCTATATTACATATACCGACATGCAAAAAATTGAGGTCAATTTGAAATACATCATAATTTCAAATTGGCCTCTACTTACCGCCCATCAGTATACATTCATGAAATGTTATGTTTATAAAATTAAATAATTGTATGTTTTAGTCATTTTTAATATAATGTAAGGGAACCATGTGGACAATGTAAAGTAATGATTGTATAGGTCTTCAAGTTACAAATATTAATTTTAACGCCCAAAAAAATAAAATTAATATTTGTAATTTGAAAGCCTACAGCCTACATAGTACATATTCAATACTTCACATGTTTTATAAACTTTGTTTTTGAAAAACGTCACTTCTAATTCAGAATGGGTATGATCTGTTACCAAAATGAAGTCACCAAATAATACCAAAACAATTCCTTGAAAATTAATGTAAAGTTATCAGGAAATATTGTCAATTATCAAATAATGAGATTAGTATTTAAAATAATAGATTCACCTTAAAAATTGAATGACCAAATTATTTGAAAAAAAATAAAAAAAATTAAAAATAGTAAATATGTCTCCCGAAAATAGATATAAGCATAAATGGATGTTTTTGTAGAAACAATTTGATTAAATGCTACACTGGCTATCCGCTGGTATCCAATCACTCTGCTTCGCTTCGTGTTGGCTTCCATCGATGCTAATATAACATCCCTAACTTTTCAGGTGTGGCAAGAACTATATATATTCCATGGTTTTAATTGGGATGAATGAGGGGCTGGAATTTAATGTTGGACAAAAATTAGTTCTGTTGGACTCTTGCTGATTCTCTCGTGTTCTGTAAAGATTATTCACTCACTAAATCTGAAGGGACTGTCAAGATTCGTGACAGTGACAAACGTTCACGGAGTGTATATTCATCTTTTATTTGGTGACAGATATACTATTCTGAGAATATCAAGGGATAAATTATGGTGATCAAGCTTTGTATACAAAATGACATTAATTTAAGCATTTATACCTATATAGACACTTTTAATTAATCTGAGAATAAAAATATTTCGTAAGGATAGATCGATTAATTAGAGGATATGATTTGATGACAAATATAAATTTTGGTGACAGAAAATAATTTCCTCTTTTGGAATACTCAATTTTCTTTCAAAACGCATCGGATATATTCAATTGTTTCTAGTAGTGATCCGATTTTTGTTTGTTTTCAAGTTACAATGTTTTAAATGTGTTGTGCATCGCATTTTTAAACAACAAAAAGGTCTAATGGAGCGAATTGACTTGTTTATCACTTTTAAATAATTAATAATGCACAACAATTAAAATGTGCTGACCTATTTCACTGAATTTTGACACTTTTTTCCTGACTCATCCGGTCTAAAAATTACTACCTGTACGATCCTTTAAAATTTAAAATAATGATGCAGAACTGTACGCAATTTTAACCTGCGTCAAATTACTACTAGAGAGCCACTTTAGCAACAGAAGAATCTCTATAGTAACAGACAGCCAAGCCGCACTAAAAGCACTAGAATCCTGTGAGACAGAATCTGGACTTGTTCTAGAGTACATCCACAGATTAAATGCACTAGGAGCGAGGAACAAATTGAAATTAATATGGGTACCCGGGCATTCAGAGATCGAAGGAAACCAGGTAGCAGATAGTCTGGCTAAGAAGGGGACAAGTTTTCCTTTCACAGGACCAGAACCGGCTTTCGAAATCTCAGCGGAGACAGTTAAGCTGGAAATAAAAACATTGCTGAATCAATGGCACAAGAATCACTGGTTGGAGTCACCAGGGCAGAGACACTCAAAGCTCTACCTAAATGAACCAACCAAGAAAATAACGGAACGTTTACTCCTAATAAGCAAACAAGACGTTAGATTAATAACAGGACTCCTAACAGGACACTGTCTACTAAACAAACACCTACTCACGATGGGACTAACACAGGAACCAACATGCAGGGGATGTGGTGAAGAGGAAGAAAACCTTCAGCACCTTATATGTCACTGTGAAGCCTTTACGAGCAGCAGATATAATATCCTGAGGGCAGAAAAGATCCAGCAGGATATGCTAAAAGATTTAGATCTGAAGAAAACCCTGGAGTTTATTAAACAAACAGGACTCCTAGAATAGGAGTAAATCTGCAGGGTACAATAGATCTACAGGTCGCAGTACAGGGATACACAGGAGACCACCTCTTGTAATATAATAACATAAATAACAAAAATGATGATAATTTTATTGTATTGGTCCATATTTTCCAATTAAAATTGAAATAAAATTATATACGAATTACATTTGACGCTTTTGAAATAAATTTGTAAAATGTGAAGTAAAACTATTGTCAACTTTTAATTTCAGGTCAGAATCCAGAGAAAAAATTCTTGACTTTTAGTAAGTCGACTCATAGCCTGCGTAGATTTTTACAAAGAAACAGTAAGCTAAACAATAATTAATAATAATATAATTTAAAAAAAACAATATATT
This sequence comes from Harpalus rubripes, assembly GCA_963082715.1. NCBI lineage: Eukaryota > Metazoa > Arthropoda > Insecta > Coleoptera > Carabidae > Harpalus > Harpalus rubripes. The sequence goes on from OY720449.1 coordinate 16,659,871, forward strand.
TCAGTATGACGAATTTAAATTTAAAAAGGATCCTTCTACAACGATGAAAACAGAGACATAAAATAGCTATTTATATACCAAGTGCTAAAATGTTTCTTTGTCGAACGAAACGAAAGTTGCTTCGCCCAGACTGGAATAGTTTGTGTTCAACAAAGGACTTTCAACACGTGTTAGACACACAATTTTTTTATTCCAGCAAGATAAATATAAAATAAAAATAAAGAAATAAAGAATTTTTATTTTTAAATAACGACATTTAATATCAATTTCTGTTTGTTATGCGTATCTATGACAACAAAGATTGTGTACAGCATCCATAAGTAAAAATGCTAGGATACCGAAGCGTGTTGCAAAAATTTGCAACAAACTAGAAAATTGTATTTTCAGAGCAGGAATAGAAAAAATCTTATAAATGTTCTGTTTGTCTTTATAACCTGATATACAGTGATGTATTTCATTTCGTGAGATAGATTATAATGTAACAGGTATTAATAATTATGTATTCATCATTGGAATACAGTTACTGTTTCGTGTGTAAGTAATTAGTAATATATCTGAATATTCAATTTAGGAGGTTATTAATTTTGATTGCCCATTAGGTAGTTACAATAATTTAATTATTCGGTGAAATTGTATCCAATACGGTAAATTTTAAATATGGTCGACATTAAGGGCCGGTTTATCAATGCAAGGATAAAAGTGCCAGATAACAATCTAACAGTTAACGTTAAGTGTCAGATAACTTTCTTGGCGACCCCATATAAATATAAAAGAAAGATAATTAATATTTTTTGATCATTTATTTATTAAGTAACAATATACATATACATATGAAAATATATAGTTTTAGAATTCGTTTTGAAACACACAAAAATCTAAAATTAAAAATTGTATGAAAAATTGTAAAATTGTATTTATTATAGTTACAAAAATTATATGCCTTATTTTATATCGAAATTGCCTTTTTTGAAATAACAAATAAAAAGGGATTTTGATCGTCTTTGTTCGCTCGAATATATTCGAACGCAGTCGTTGAGTGGTTTGTATTAAATTAAAATTAAAGTAAAAAATTTAATGAGATGGATGTGCCTGTTTTTTATTGCATAACAAATTAAATCTTGGTGGAACGTTTGACACTGCTGGACGTAAGACCTCTTCAACATTTTTTAACGCTGAACGATACTGGGATTTAATATGTTTTAAAGCTGAGAAAGTAACTTCACATAAATATGTGGTGTTGAATGGCAGAAGTACATTTAACGCCATATCAGCGATTGTGGGAAATTCAGTTCTAGTTCCGATCCAGAATTCGGTCAAATATTTGAGATTAAATCTCTCGCGACCCCAGAATTTTGCTACGCGACCCCAAATGGGGTTGCGACCCATAGTTTAAAAAGGACTGGATTGTTTATCAATACAAAGTTATCTGCCAGTTAAATTATATATTGGTAACACTGAAATTGTAAAACCTTTAATGCTTGGCTTGGGACTCATGTGTCAAATATCAAAATATTTTGACAGATCAAGAATACAGACACAGACCTGATAGATCTTTATAGGATAGATTTTATTGTTAATTATTTGAGAATGAGGTACTTTGGATATTATTGTATGAATTGTACATCAAAATACAGAATTATTATATTTTTTAACTGATAGGTAAATATATTAAAAATATTTATATAGATATAATGACTATATATTCTAGGAACCACAATATGCATTCAAAAAGAAATCAACACTAATGGAAAATTTAAGAACGGAGGCGCAACATCTAATTATTTATATCTGTATATTCAACATTCTTCATTGTTGTACTTGCCCATATTTTATAATTATGAATCAATGTTGCAATCATTCTTACTGATTATTTCATATTATAATCTATATTAATTTATTGCTACGAACAAATATTATTATTGTTGTAATCGATACGTTTCATTTGACTTGAACGTTACATTATACAACAATTTTATTCACTATTCTAATGATTTATATGATTATAATACGTTTTTATTTTTGTATGTAACATCTTTATTCATTTTATCAATATGTTTAACCGTTATCTAGTGCTTAACAATGGGGAAATAGCAACTTCCAACTATCCAAGTGGTTGATTATATCTTCTTCTTCATTGAACTCAACGCTTTCCTTCTTTGAAATTCTGGAAATCTATATCTTTCTGGTCTCTCTTTCTTGTATAATGTCCGTAGTTAAAACTATAATAGGTAATACAAGGGTAATAAAGCATTTTACATAAGGGATATAGAATCGATTAAAAAAATTCTGCAACTATAGGTACATTTTAGGTTAAAAAAAATTGTAATATTTGAATGGAATTAATACAAAATATCAATATAATATACTTACCATATTTTAAATAATTAACTGTCTATTGTATTTATTAATTTTTGAGGGTAAAATTTTCTACTTATATTTTAACTGCCAGATAATAGATTTATCTGCCAGTTGAAGTGACGGATAAATTTTGGCCGATTTTATCTGACAGGTTTACGTTAACTTTTGTTTGATAAACGCTTTCTCTGTTTTAACTGGCAGTTAAAAAGTTATCTGCCAGTTAAATTATTTATCCTTGCATTGATAAACCAGCCCTAAGAGTATTTGGTAATTCTTTTGTAAATAAATTTTTGTAATATTAAAAAAAAATGTAATATCTATTTATAATTATAGAAGTGATATGTTGTAGTGTTTCAGCAAAATATTTATCAGGTATTATAAATTTAGTTTAACTGATAAAAATATTTAATATGCCCGTTACTAAGCACTAGTATTATATTTATGTAAATTATAATTATTATATGTAGTAGAACTATTAATATTTATAAAAAATCAACATTAGACAAACATAATACTTCTAATGAAAGATGTGTTATAATAATTTTTATGATATGTTTACTACCTGTTATTAACAAAATACGAATGAGCAAAACAGCAATTAATACGTCAACAAATGATTGCACTTGAAAAACTGCTCTATCATTAATAAAAACCTCACGTGTATGCTTCTCATTTAAGTTCCGTTCTCTGTTCTCTGACGTCATCTATCGCGCAGAATACATAATCATAGCATTGCCGCAGGCTTTGATGTCGTCACGTTCAAGTACAAATTGGCAGTGAGCTAGCAACATTAGTGCGTTCCACAAGGTAAAGTGATTAGGCGGCTTGGCTTGAAGGAAGTTGTTGGTTCGAAGATCGGAAACTACTAGAGAAAGCATTATCTCCCTAACCGCGAAACGGCAAAACACATTGCCCTAAGCAAGATATGTCCTTGATAAGTATTGTTGTATGTTAGTTTTAGGGATGGGGTTAAGTGGAAAGTCAATTTAATAATCCGCCTAAATTTTAAAAACGAATTCTCTTCTACATGAAATATATTGCTATATTAAGCTCATGTCAATAGTTCGATATTAGTTATTAAACCAACGCAAACTAATAACTGGAATCGCACTATTGACTCGGCGTCATTTACAAATCCCAATCCTTAATGTCATTGATTATAATAAGCATTGAAACTGTTAAATTCAATGGTAGCAAGTTCTCCAACAAACAAAAGCTTTTGACTAGATTATACCACAATGGGCCCGTCCAACTTTTTTTTGAATTTTTTATATGTTACGAAAAATTTAAAAATAGAAATTCCGTATTTTTTTTTACTTGAAATTAGGCTTAATAACGCCTAAAATAATTATTAAAGTTTTGGCGCGAAACTTGTGACGTTAGCGTTATTCCGTCATAAGTAGAGAGAACTGACATACGTTACCATTAATAATGGTAATATATTATACAATAAATGTTGCAAGAATAAAAATACGTATCCATTACAAACTGTGATCAAAAATCTTTAGAGCTAATGGTAATAAATAAACGATATACATATTATACATAAAAAAATCAGGTAAGTAAAATTAATAATTTTTGCTCGTTTTCATAATCAAGTTAATCATTCGCTTTAATTAATGTGACTTTAAGACTTTCTTTAATATAATATTGAAGGTTATTATACTCACCAAGGGCCATTATTATAATTAAAATAGTATTTAAACTATTTTCTATTTATAATTAAATACAACAATGACACTATTGATTACAATAATCAAAGTATAGTTCATAATAAAAAGTAATCCATATTTACTAAATGATTACAACAATAACAAGTATTGAGATTACAATAATTAAAGCATAAATTATAATATAACTCTATTTAATAAGTAAATTTTCTTTTGATGTTAATAAAAAATTACTCGGATATATTAAATATTTGTATGTTCGAGTTTGTGTAAAGCCAATCGCGAATTTATGAGTAAAATATGCATGGTCCACTGTATAGTGACATTTTCACATGGTAACTGGACGACTGTAATGACGTTGACGTCACAACATGGTGAAGATTTTACGCTAAAAACTTTAATTACATTAATATGGGTATAAAAATACAAAATATATACCAATTTTTATTTCGTTTTCATTTATTTATATTCAAAATTCATATGCGATATGTAATTTCTAAAAAATCGAAGACTTGTATCCAAAAGTTCAAATTTCGTTATAATCTGTAGCATAACAATGAAGTGCAAATAAAAAAGTAAACAAAATCGGTGGAAATATCTAACTATTTTTCCGTATTTGACTATTTAAATACTTAGGTAACATAACATAACAATTTACGGCTCCGACCCATAGTAAATTATATTATACTCTAAACTGTTTACATAGTGCTGTCAAAAATACTCAGTTAATAAAAAAAATCTGATGTGGCCAGCACATTACCTTCCGTCAGTTCTATGTATTTTGTACAAATTTCATACGGAAAGTTCCTTGCTAAATTAAATATTCTATTTCTTGTACATTAGCTTCCGGCAGTTGCATGTATTTTATGCAAATTTCATACAGAAAATTATTATTTTGTGACGTTTTCTATATACAGTGTAATGTATCTGCAGAAATAAAAGATTTATTATTATTATTTCTTGTACATTACCTTAAAGCAGTTGTATATATTTTATACAAATTCCATACAGAAAGCAAAAGATCCTATACCTATTTCCCGTTAAATTATAAGACAAACACACTATGTCAATTTCACTTGACACTGACATCTTTCAATCAAAATTTTCTTAATATAGTAGCTGTTTCCACAGCTATGGCTACTTTATGAAATTTAATTTCTTTATAATTTTTTAACTCTATATCCATTTAATATTAGGTATAAAATTCAATCAAATCGTATAGAAAATATAACATTCTTTAATATTTATAATAACATTAAATGTGAAAAAATGATATTTAACATAGTTTTTTCAAGAAAAACTGTTAAAATCTTCAAATGAGGGTACTTCCGGTTGTCCAATTCTAACCAAAATCTAATCAGCTCTTCGCATGGATGTAACGAAGAGAAATACGAAAGAATTATAATTTTTAGAATTGTAGTATGGAAGTTATCGCAGACGAAAATTTTGTTACATACACACACACACACACACACACGGACACACATACATACATACACACACACACACACACATACAGACATCATCGTAAAAATAGTAAAATCGTATTGTAGGGACCCTAAAACGTGCTTATTCATCAAAAACTCACCACCGAATTTTTTGACCAAAGACAATACCTTCCTTACCTAAAGGTGACGGAAGGTAAAAAATGAATGATTAATATTAACGATTAATTTCGATTAATCGGTTAAAACAGATATTTTGAATTTTACAGTTACCTATATGAGCACAGTTTTCAAATATGTATTTAATAATCTACATTTTATTTCATAAATTTTTAAATATTGTATTACATTTTATCGATTATGCTGGTAACCAGTTCATGTCTGTATAGTTTAAAACTTTACAGATAAATTTAACAAAGCTATTTAATACACTCGTACCTACTTCATACATTTATAACATTTTATATATTTCCGTTATTTGTTATAAATTTAATTATTATAATAATTATTGTTATTACGTGATATTTATTTTCTATAGGTAACTATCGCTTCAAAATATTTCAAAAATGCATATTCGTATTTGTTAAAATCACCTGTAAATATATTTATTTTATTTTGGAATCATAAACCTGATTAACGTCCGACTGGTATGTTATTATTATCATAACTCTGATTTCAGGGTTGTATACCAAATAACACCCTAGAGCGTGTTATGAGTTGTTGCTATGGTAATTTTGTCAATAAATTGATATTGATACTGGGATAAAGCCTAAAAAACAAGTAGAAGCTTTCATAGCCTACCTACTCCGAAAATTTTATTAAAACTTTCTGATCCGTAATCCGTAGAATATTAAAAATTATAGTCGGACCTTCAACGTTGAACGCACCACGGGACTTAAACGGACAATAATACCTTCGGTCAACGTACACATCTCGGGCCAGAGGCCCTCGAAAAATATTCTGTTGACCTCAGGCGTTATTGTCCTTATAACACCCTTGATACGTTAATTACTATTTGAGTTGGCTGCGAGAACGTTACTTAGTTACTGACAGTTTTTGATTGATAATGTGGAATAATTTTGTATTAATATTTAAATGTAAAAAGGCTTCAAGTTCAATTATATCCTATTGAATATAACCGAAAGAGTTTATTTGTGTACCTACCCAACAGTATTGATATAAAAATCTGATGTGGCCAGCACATTACCTTCCGTCAGTTCCATTTATTTTGTACAAATTCTATACAAAAAGTTTCTTACACAAGGTTCCATCTTTCAAGTACATTACCTTCTGTCAGTTCGATGTATTTTGTACAAATTCCATACAGAAAGTTTCATGTACCTAAGAGATTTTATATTTCCAGTAAAATTATAACACAAACATGTCAATTGCATTTGACATTAACATCTGTCAATCAGCATTTTCTTAATATAGTAGCGGTTTCCATGGTTATAGCATAGCTAGCTGCTTGATGAAATTTAATGTCTTTATAATTTTAATTTAAATTAATATTTATAATAACATTAAATATAGAAAAGCGATATTTAACAGTGTTTTTTCCAGAAAAACTGTTAAAATCTTAAAATGAGAGTACTTCCGGTTGACCAATTATAACCAAAATCTAATCATCTCTTCACATGGATGTAAAGAAAAGGAATACGAAAGAAATTATAATTTTTTGAATTGTAGTATTTGAGTTATCGGATCCGTTACACACACATGCACACATACATACATACATACAGATATCATCGTAAAAATAGTAAAATCTTATTCCAGGGCCTCTAAAACGTGCTTATTCATCAAAAACTCCACCGAATTTTTTGACCAAAGACAATACAATAAAGGTGACGGAAGGTAAAAAACAAGAATTTGTTTTAAAGTCTGGACATACTTATACTCTTACTCTTATGTAAAGAACACTTTTATATTCAATTTTAAAAACACTAGTAAACTTGCCAGATTTATAAAAAAAAACGATATTCTAGGTATTTTAGTATAAGTGTTTTTAATAATAAATCTGCATTTGACATATTTAGATTATAAAATACTCCTACGCATTACAATAAAGCAAATTAATTATATTTGAAAGGGTAGAATTTACAAACACTGTTTGTAATTAAGAAAAGATCTTCCTACTTTTCTCGCTCTATAAAATCTAAGATTAAGATCTCATAAAGTCTTTTATTTTATCAATTAATAAGACATTATTCTGTATACGAGCAATTTCAGGAACACTGTTTTCATTTTCTTTATTAAAAATGAAGTTTTATTTTGATTACATTTTCATCTCGTACAACAATTACACAATACACATATGAATTCTTCATTGACTACAACAATTAATAATTCTCCTTTATAAAAAGTTTTATTTGACGTCTTTGCATTAATTGTTACTACGAGTAATACATATTATTTATTTCGCAGATGCATGACTTGAAATACTTACATTAGTAAACAAAACTATAAAAAAGTATTACGAAGTTATGGTTTATTATAATTAATATATTCGTTTGAAAATATGTTTATGAACAATTAATTAGGTTTTCTTTATGTTTTAAACAAAAAAATTCCACGTTTGGAAGTTTAATTTCCAAATTTTTGAAGAGAAATGATTTTGCGTTGAACTTTTTTTAGAGTTACTATGCATTTTATCATTGTTTATATAATGTTGTTATCTAAAGTTGTATACATTTGTAGTAATTAACATCAAGGCCCAGACTGATAATAAGAATATTTATTATTTTATTTAGAGCGTGGTATAAGTAATTACAAATATTTAAAATTATGGATAAATATTTACACAAATAATGCATATTTATATCAAAACATGTTTATAATTTTTATAACTTTATTTGGCAAACATTACCTAAGTAAGGAATTTTGAATGTCATATAATATTATACTTAAAAGTGAGGCAGATAATTTACGATCTTTACAAATTAATTAAATTAAATATCAAATCTTTGCAAAGTTAATGGTACACGCAGTAAAAGTCCCTATCTTATATGAAAATAATTTTATTTTGTTTAAATCTGGTATAAATCGGTATATATGCATGGTTAGAGGTTACTGTTGTACTGAATTATTAAATTCAAACTGTAGCTACTCTTATCTTTTCAGAGATATTCATTAATGTTTGTTATTAATTTTTAAAACTTTAAAAAATTGTGGACCAAATGACTGGTGATAATAATTCCACCGGTATTTTAAGAGTCATCTTCTAGTCCAGATTTAGCTTCTACCGAGATCTTTACTTCTAACACAATGAAAAGTATAGCCTCATTCACAACACGAAACTAATGGTTACTAATAGTAGTTACTATTAGCGCAAAAAGCTTGGCATACGTAGTTGTAGTTTAGCGTTCACAGTATCGAAATTAGCGCAGCCCAGATCCGTACTAAGTTCCAAACATATGGTTAGTGGTTAACAGAGTAACCAATCACAGAATAGAGAAAAGATGTAACACATTGAGTTTGACAGTTGTTTTAAAAGAAATAAATTACATTTTTGTTGAATTGAAGTAGAATTTGAAAGGTACTGACTTTATTATTCTGTTATAAATAAACATTTTTAATATGTGTGTCTTATAAAAATATCAGTTTTGTAGGTTGTTGGCAATAAAAGCTTATTTTATTGAACTTTTTTATACAAAAAGAGAAAGATACAAAAATATTAAATAATAGTCAAATCTACTAAACGAGAAGTATTAAATTAAACCAGCTCTTATAAACTTGAATCAAATGTACCATTTTGTCAACAAAAATTATTATTCGTAGTCGTTAATTTCATGTATTGTGCACACAATAGGTACATTCACAAATGAAAATTAGTTTTAGATTTATGGTTTATACTTTAGGTTTAAAGACTTTGGCCGCATATTATGTAATGACTCCATTCACACTTCAGAATTTAATATCTCTAAATCCAAATCATAAAGCCAAACATTGCAAGGTCCAAACTTTAGGTAGGCACACGGGTATTTATTAAGATTTACTCTACCGATATTTTGATCTTGTTCTTGAAGCATTCACATAGATGTCAGTACAATCAAAACTAAATTAGAGTAAAATTAAACTTACATTTATGAATGGCTTACTTAAATCAAAACAAAAACCATAACCCTAATTTTCATTTCGAATGGACCTTATTTACCAATCTTTAACTACCAAATATAAACAATAACCAAAACTACTAATTTTGCATTGTGAATAAGGCTTAACTTCGTAATAATCCAGTGTATACAATAAAATCTACCTTGCAAGACATATGGAACAATACGCACAAAAAAATGTGCAGGGTTTAGGGATACAATGCCGAGTAGAATAAATTAAAAATGGTATTACTAATAAAGGCGATGTAACCCAAAATTAAATGGCGGAATAAATGAATAATACATTTAGTTTTGTATGTTTGAAATCTGTATTTTAAACAGTCGAAAGAAATTTGTAGAAATTTAACACCTTGCTTATTAGGTTTTACAATTTGTTTGTTGAAAATGTTGACCGACCGAACTAATATGAGTTTGTGCTTTGCTGTAGTAAATCAACAATAATTTCTCTCTAACGTAACATTCCGTTTCCGCTGTAGTAGTTGCAAAATATTTCAATAATTAAAAATTTTGCAGCACATTCCTGCTATATTAAATTACTAAATAATCTGTGAAATATGACTCAAATCTCGTGTGAGAGAAAGTAAAATGTGATATGTTACACAAGAAATGAAAAATATTATGTGGAACAGACTTTCGGATCACATTCCATTAATCTCTAAAATGCTTGTCACACTATCCTGGTGGGAAGAATGTGCAGTACATTAGACAATTCACGTGGAAAATCAAAACCACAACGTGAGGATGACCAGCATTGTAGTTTGCTGTAATTATAACAGTTTGCTAAGCAACTTTGCATAATTTGGTCATTACCTACATGATGAGGTAAATACAGCAATCAGCAGTTTTTGCTGAAGTTTTTTGCTATAATAATTTAAAAATACGTGGAAATGCACATATCACACGAATGAATTACCTAACACAAATTGAAAACATTGTCTAGAGCTTCGGTCAATATCAAGAATAGTCTTGGTCTTGGTCTTGTTAACTTCATGTTAAATATTTTGCTCATATATTCAGTTTGATGTTGACATTATTTGTTAGTCTAAAAATCAAGAATACTATTATGGGTACGGACAATATTGTTGCTATTAATAATTTAGTGCAATCTTATTGGACTTGTTCATAATTTCGGATATTGCAATCCATGCATTATTTTTTTTTTCTTAATATCTTTAAAATCTGGTCGAGATTTATTATATATTAAAGCATATTTCTCAATCTCAACAAAAGGAGTTAGTAATGCTTCATCCATCTTAACAGCAACTTAAATGTCAAACACAAACTGGAATTGACAATTCATTTGACAGCTATTCTGTTGTTTTGAAATGTGGTACACAACGATTCACGTACGCGTCCGAACATAACCGATTAACATAACATCCGTAAGGACACAAAATTTGGCCATATTCTGTTTTCTTAAGTTACGTTTTGTTACAATGTTTCTTACGAAAACTATGATATACTATACTGGTTTACATACATCCATATTTTCTTTATGTTAAGCTATGATATGTTATCTTACGTTATGTAAACTCTGAAGCAGGCTTAAATCAGTATTCGATTTATAGCGTATAAAATCAACGTGTTTAACCCCTTTCAGTAAACTAACACACGCATTCTGCACTGCACGATACATAGAAGCGTCGATGTGCGCATGCGTTATTCTGGCATTCAAGACCAAAACTACGAGTAGCAATACCAAGACTTAGTATTCGAGACCCAGGCAAGACTAAGACAAGACTTGCGAAAGTAAAACAAAGCGAGACCAAGATCAAGACTAGTTCAGTCTTGGTCTTGATCTCGAATTTCCGAAGCACTAGGGTGGTCACGAACCCAGGTTCATAATACTTCGGTCCGTTTACATTTTTAACAAATTATAAAACCTGTATAAATGTGACAAATTTCTACAAAATTCTTTCAACCAGTTTCTTTAAATATAAATCTAAAACTGGGGGCCAAATGACCGTCTAACGAGATTCTTTAATTTTAGTACAGTACGAAAAATTTCGTACAAATCCTGTGTGTACCGTAAAACTTATCTTGTAAGACATGAATATGGAATAATACTCATTTTAGGATTGCAAATTTGATTCTGACAAAACGAAGAATGAAACTATTTAATAGCGTAATGTCCCCATTTATAATAGTTTCATTCTTCGTTTTGACAGAATAAAATTTTCAACCCTAAAATGCCTAGTCGTTAATAAAGCCACTGCCTTAAATTTCAGAACTCAATGGTCTAAAATGAGGCATAATTAAAATCGTTTGTTATGTATATTTTTAGTGAATGGTGTAATCCCTGTAATTTACGAACTTACCAAAGTTGAAGGCCTACTTTACTTAATTTAACCCTTCATAATCCAATTACGATGTAGCAAATATTAAGACGAAACTGAAAATCCGCTCAAGCGGAATAATTAAGGCATTTAATCAATAATTTCTCATATTTTCTCGGAATTTCATCCTAATTATTAAACACGAAAACACACTTTACCGTTGAATTATTCCAAAAAATTTACAGAGGAAATAGCTTTGACCTATATTACCGTAACATGCTTGAAATTAGATCGCAGTTCGAGGTGTGCGAAGAAAAACTTTTGCGGGAATAAATCCATGCTCATGCATCGTATTAATTACAGACTCCACGTGTATGGGTTACAGATCTCATTCATAATTATACCGCCGGATGGTTTCTGAACTGCAATCGGCAACAACGAACTAGGAATTAGTGAAGCACAACTTTGATGTTCGTTCTATTACCAGTTTTACAAAACGAGAAAGCAGAAACGTCGTCTTACGAGTACACGACTCTAAGTAATTGTATTGTATTCCTTTAAAAGTCAATCCTACTTATTACCTATTCCGAATGTGCCTGTATACTTGTATTTACTGATGTCAGTAATGATGATATATTTGTCATCTCATGAACTCTCGAAACTGTCGTAGATAGAGCACCATAGAAGCACGAACGAAATAGTTTTTTTTTCTATTTCAGTGTTCTTATGAGTCTATAAAGGCACTGTTTATCAATTAAAACACGACGTTTAGATGATCTATAAACGTACTCTTTTTGGCGCCTTTCGTATTCTAGAGGTGGTAGTCATGACAGATGAATTACATTATAACCTAAAATGGTTGTTATATTGAAATATTACTTCTAATTATTGATTTTTATCTTATCTCTAGGTGATAGGACTAGAAAGAAGAGAAATTTATAGCTATAGCTGTGTTAGTTCAGAAACAAGAATCTGTGAAGTTAAAATCTTTCAACTAAAAAATTATGAAACAAGAAACAATGCGCTCTGATTTGCTTTGTCAAAATAATTTAAACGGTAAGTTTTATTTATTACAATTTAATTTTATGGTAATATTGCAATTTTCAGCTGACTGTATTGTTATATCAGGCAGGTTTTGAAATGTATGGTGCACGTTACTTGAAATGTTGACACTGTCAACTCAATTTGTGGCTACTTGAAAGCAAATATGAAAATTTTACGATCCATGATTTCCAGTTCCACGTCGAGGCGAACTGTCGAATATTAAATTTCTAAATATGACTTAGACATAAATGCAACATGTGTTTTGTATTGAAGAATGTAAGAACAGCTGTTGCTGTTATGTCCGCAACTGAGCAGTCGATGTGCTGACAAAATGGTGGAATGTAAAAGTGTAGATCAATAAATTGTTCATTAATGTATTTCATTATTTAAAGAGTTTTATTTATGATAATAACTAATACGAATCAGCTATCCCGATTCGTTATTTGATAAATTTACCTTTATTACAAGATATGTCAAATCAGGTGGTTCATTAATAAACCGGTGGAGTACATTGTAAGTATTGGTTTTCCCCTTCCATAATTACATAATGCTTGATACAATGTTTTAATGTAAACAATCAGCCAGAATCACACAATGCACAAACTGTCAAAATGTGAAATTTCAAATGTTAGCAGGAAGCGCTACCAACATAACTGACAAAAAAAACAATGTAATATTTTTGACAAGTCCTTTTTAAAAAAATTTAATTGTAAAATTACCTCAATAGAAAAAATAGTATAAAAAACATGTATCATAAGGCCTTTGTTAAACTCGCCTAGCGGCTCGTTTTCCAAACTTGGACACGTACGTTAACAGATTGCCTTGTTTTTTAATGTACTATTATAAAACAATACTAGAAACTGATTTCTACATGTATTACAATTTTTTCCACATTTGATTAAAATTAGTTGACCTGGATTTCATATCTTGTCTTTTTCTTTGATCCCTCAGAAGTTCGGCGGGGTTCAAAGGCAACAAAGATAAATATACGGAAAAATAGATAAATGTTCATTAACCGTAACTAACTGAGTTACCTTGTGATGTTTAATAAAATTGCCTGATAACCATAAAAACCTTTTAACTAGCTGCTTTGAACAAAAATGACATAATATATTATAGATAAGTAGTTTTTTTGGTGGCCCTTCTGATAAGAATGTCCGAAACTGGACCAGTAAAACATATTCAGCAGGCGAAAAGAAAAAAGAAAAATATAGCGTTAAACCGGAAGAGATCTAAAGAAATTGAAAAAGAAATCCGGACGCTATGGAAGGATTACAGATATTGTACCTCACTCCATCACATCTACCACTCACGAACAAAAATAATGGTCACTATTAGGAAAACTCCGAACTCATCCTGCATACAAATTAATCCTGCAGGCAATTGTTTGCCAAACAGGCGATTGTTTATTGAATAAATAAGGTCGAATGGAACGTAAATACATGGTAACAGCTTTCCTAAACTGTTTTCATTTGTTTCAAAATGGCAAATTGGAAAAGAACATCTGAACATCGTGTACCGAGTTTATATCGTTATATTTACACACTTTTCAGCTGTTTGTTGATTTTGATGAGAAGGCGACGCTTCATATGAATCAATAAAGGTATTATAGGTTGCACATAGCGTACTATATTTCATGTTGATGAATAAACCTCCACTAAAAATAGCGTATTATATGAGCGTAAATAATGTAAGACGAAATTTACCTTCTACGTAGTTTATTAAAGCTTTAATTCTGAGCTATTTTCGTGGTTGTGTGGACATATTAAATTTCTAAACTACCGTTCGTTTTACAAAGATTGCTTTATAATATCGTATATACTGTGGTTATAACAATATAAATACAAAACAATTACTTATTAAAATTGTCCGGAGGTTTGCGTATGACATGGCTTCACTGCAAAGTTTGTTCGCGAAACTTAGTTTGCAAAATGATTTATTTATAGCCGCACGGAATATAAAACCAAAAAGAAAATGTTACAAAGTAGAATGTTTATACTTTCTTAATTTACATAGACTTTAGTTCTTCTTCTTGTCCCTATTATTTTAATTATTATTGTTATTATTATTATTTATTATTATTATTTAGTCACTGCCCAAAATTGACCCCCGTGATGCACTCTCCACGCCAGCAATGAGTTCCCTTGAGGTGACGCCTGGTAAGCGCCCGCACGGTGCAAATATATCATTATTACCGATATCTGTGAACAAAGCAGATTGGCACACCTAGCAATGGGTAATAAGCCGTGATGATATATTTATTTATTTATTTATTTAGTCACTGCGCCCTGTAAGATCTATTGTTACATGGCCCTATCTTAGTTTTCTGGATGCAGCTCCAGAGTTCTTATCAGGCCAGTTACTGCTCCAGGAGTCATTTACCGTGAGGTACTTTTTATCTAGATGGTTAAGTCTCCTTACGGCCCTAGCTGGACATTCTCATACAATGTGTTCCTCTTCGCAAAATCGACAGATATTATTTTCAGCTATACCGATCTTTATACAAATGTCATTTCAGAGGACAATGACCAGTAAAGATACCTGTCATAGTTTTAAGGTCCTTGCTGAAAGCTAATAGCTTTTTGGCGGTTGTCAACGCGATTAAAATGAGTTACTTCGACTAACTAAGGCCCGGAATGTCTCTCCAATATAAAGGTATGACTGATTCCTCCCTGTTTTTATTCTCTTTTATATGTATTTTCAAGAGTCCAAAAGAAGGTTCTTTGCCCTAAGTATTGCAAATTTGGCTAGTTAGGTACTATGTCAGATAGCTGTATAATAAAATCTAACCGTGCACTGTTTTTACCTTCCGTCATACCTGTATGTAAGGAAGGTATTGTTTTGGTAAAAAAATTCGATGGTGAGTTTTTAATAAATAATCATATTTTAGAGTCCCTAGAATACGATTTTACTATTTTTGCGATGATGTCTGTATGTCTGTGTGTATATGTGTGTGTGTGTGTGTGTGTGTGTGTGTGTGTGTGTGTGTGTGTGTGTGTATGTGTGTATGTGTGTGAGTGCGTGCGTGTGCGTATGTGTGTGCGTGTGCGTATATGTATGTATGTATGTATGTATGTATGTATGTATGTATGTATGTATGTATGTATGTATGTATGTATGTATGTATGTATGTATGTATGTGTGCGTGTGTGTGTGTGTGTGTGTGTGTGTGTGTGTATTTGTAACGATTTTTTCTCCGACGATAACTCCAACACTACAATTTAAAAAAAAAAATCTTTCGTTTTCTTCTTCGTTACATTCATATGAAAAGCTGATTAGATTTTGGTTATAATTGGTCGATCGGAGGTAACCTCATTTGAAGATTTTAATAGTTTTTCTTGAAAAAACGCTGCTAAATATCATTTTTTCACATTTAATGTAATTATAAATATTAAAAAATATTTTATTCTCTATACTATATTTGATTACATTTTATACTTCATATTCAATGGATATAGAGTTAAAAAATTATAAAGAAATTAAATTTCATAAAGCAGCCAGCTAGGCAATAACAATAACGCTGGAAACAGCTAATATAATTTAAAAAAAAGGTAATAGACAGATGTCAATGTCAAGTGTGATTGACATAGTATGTTTGTGTTATAATTTTCCTGCAATTATAGAATCAATTGTGAGAAACTTTCTGATGGATTTTGTAAAAAATACATAGAACTAAGGGAAGGTAATGTACTGGAAATACATAATCTTTCGCAAGAAACTGTTTGTATGGAAATTGTATAATATACATAGAACTGACGGAAGGTAATGTGTTGGCCACATAAGATTTTTTTAGAGAATTTATTTATATATTTCGATTAAATTGAAAGTGATTTTAATTTGTAGAATAATCATAATTTTTATTTGTTTCAAATTTCAAAAAGACGATAGCAGAAGGCTCGAATGTTGTTACAATTTGTAATAGAGTAGACGTTAAAAACTTAAATATTTTATAAATTAATAACTTATTTTAAAATTTGATACATGATACTGTCATACAATTTCAAGATTTAGTTTTAATATAAATAATAAATTTTTTAATTTGTTACTAATGAAGAACCTTATTAAAAAAACTTGAACCAATGCTTCTATCAAATGGAATATTTTATATTTTTTGTGTTCAGTATTATTTCTTAGTTTTCAATAGAACTATTTGATATTTTTCATAGAAAATTGTGTAATTATATATATTCAAATTTTCTGGATTTGTGAAACGTATCTACGAGTATACCAATGCGGAAATAGAAATAATTAATTGAAAACATACAATAACTTTTTTTGTTAATTTAGTTCTCCAGTGAGAAGCTAAATCTCGTTGCATCTACCTGCAACGAGAGTTAATTAAAGCTTATTCAACAATGGAGCACTATTGCTCGTTTTGTGTGTGCTGCTTATACAATGCGAAGTATAAAGCAAGTTCACATTAACGAATGTAGAATGATTTGAACTGTGGTAACCGCGGGTTTAGAAACTGTATAGAGTATTCTAAACTTTGTCGGGAGTTCGGGAGGACAGTTTAGCTTAATGAAAGGCTTAATCCTACTGCCGTCGTCTGGTTTGACGCCGTCCCGACGCCCGGAACAGCGCATCTCAAACAGGAAGGAGATTGTGTAAATACCAGCAACACTAGACTATGTAAAATTTATTGAAATTGTTTTTACCTTCCGTCACCTTTAGGTAAGGAAGGTATTGTCTTTGGTCAAAAAATTCGGTGGTGAGTTTTTGATGAATAAGCACGTTTTATGGTCCCTAGAATACGATTTTACTATTTTTACGATGATGTATGTATGTATGTATGTATGTATGTATGTATGTATGTATGTATGTATGTATGTATGTATGTATGTATGTGTGTATGTATGTGTGTGTGTGTGTGTGTGTGTGTGTGTGTGTGTGTGTGTGTGTGTGTGTGTGTGTGTGTGTAAAAAAAATTTCGTCTACGATAACTTCAATACTACAATTCAAAAAATTATAATTCTTTCGTATTCTCACTTTGTACGTCCGTATGAAGAGCTGATTAGATTTTGGTTATAATTGGTCAACCGGAAGTAGCCTCATTTGAAAATTTTTGCAGTTTATCTTGAAATATCATTTTTTCACATTTAATGTTATTATAAATATTAAAGATTATTTTATTCTCTATACGATTGAATGCATTTTATACTTCTTACTAGTTTTACAGATTTTTCAAATTTTTTGAACTCGTTCAAAGTTGTCAAGTTATTGTGTCTTATTAACATAGTATATTTCATTATAAAGGGTGTTTCAAAAATACTGTAAATAAATTTAAGGGCATTTAGTACTGACCAAAATGAGTAAAAAACTTAATCAACATGGATTCGATCTTGCATAGTTTACGTCTGCTATCTCGAAAACTATAAGAGTTACGACTTTGATTAATTGGGATTTTTTGCTTACCTTTCAGAGGTCATCTTATATGTGCTTTTTTTTAAAAGAATCAAATAATTGTACTATGTTAAATGTTGTGGCGACGTTGGCCAATATTTAATTTTAAAATAAGTACTATATGCCCTTTATTATTTATTACAGTATTTTTGAAACACCCTGTATACTCTTAAAATTACATACAATATGTGTGTGCGAAATGTAAAATAAAATTCTAAATATTTTTTGTTCTCCCAAAGTAATAAGGCTAAAATTATTTTAATTTTCAAACTACTAATTCAAACTGCTCACTTAAACTGCCCAGCCTAAGTGGCCACGTATAATAGATTTAAATATTTGTTATTATTAATTAATTTGCCAGAAACTCTACTAATAAATCAGAAACTATCTGATAGTCACATGACCCGCATCTTTCCTCAATGACATCAAAGCTGGACTTCTGGGAAGAAAAGTTTGGTATGTAAGTTCATGGACGTGCGAATTTTTATTATAAAGAAAACGCTTTGACAATAAACTTGTGGTGTTCGTCCGTTAAAACTATTTCGAGTGGTGACAACCTAAAAAACTCATTAATTAAGCTATTAAAATTATTTTTGTGACTCACCAAGCAAATGACGAAATACACTAATAAGAGTCTTGAAAAAGACTGTTGTCGATAATATAATTATAAAATGCATGTAATAAAGACGGTAAAAATAAACAGAGAGCGTAACGAATATTTGAACAGATATTTGACAAATTAATAAAACAATACACGCCCAACGACCAAATATAACTAGACAAAACTTCATTTGGTTTGTTTTGATTTCGGCTGGTCAGACAGAGAAAGTAGAGATAGAGATATGTCTTGTCTAGTCCGAGTATTACTCAGTAGATGTCACCACTGAGGCCACGTAGAGTATCAGTGTCCAGTTTGAACGTTGCTCACTAGAGGCGTTAACATTTAAGGTTAACATTAAATAATTTATAAGGTTTAATATTAAAGAAAAATCAACGTGTCACTCACAAAACCACTACAACTACAAAACAAAGACAAAATACACACGCTTCTACGTGACCTCTAGTGAGCAACGTTCAAACTAAACACTACACTATACACTGACGCTCCACGTGGCCACTAGTGAGAAATACTCGAACTAGACAAGACATATCTTTATCTCTAGTTTCTCTGTCTGACCAACCGAAATCAAAACATTCAGTGAGGAAGGATAGGGAATGTTTTGTCTAGTTATATTTGGTCGTTGTACACGCCAATGAATTGCATGCAACTGTTAATATTTATTTCCATGGAATAAAATATTGAGAACTGCTCAGGTCACGTGACTATCAGATTGTTTTGATCACTCTGTATTATATTTTACTCAGATAAGTTTACTAAATTTACTGTCGGGTTAACTATACTATAACATAATACTAGTTCAGCTGAATACAAAACGCTTCAAGCTTCCAATTCAACTGAATACTGCATTAACTGTTAAATGTCAAAGGTGTTTATTATATGTAGCACTGAGTACCAGTAGCAGATTATTTTTTTCTAAAGAAAGAAGAAAGATATCACAGTATAATGTCTGTAATACACCATTAGCGTTTATCATGCTTTTCATAGAATGCTGACGACATTAGTGTAAGCTCTTGAATAGAGATATCTAACAGCTAACACCGTATTCCACACAGCACACAGCTTTTCATATTGACTGTATTCATAACTCCTCTTTTTGTACTGCGAAATATCATTTCATAAGCTATCAATCATCTCAATTTTGGCTCTAAATCTCCTACAAATCCCACGCGTAATACCGGTGAATGATTGTTGTAATCATATTAATCCAATTATTGTAATCAATCATTGATCATTAATCAGAATTATTTATTGCTTATTAACAGATAACTTGACAATAATTAAAGTTTCAGTTACTGCCGTCCATCAACAGTAAAAATCAAAACATTTGCAAAACAATTCAGGCGTTATTTTCATGAAACAAATATTTACATAAAGACAACAAATACGAAGCGAATTCAGCTGATATTGGCTATCAATGTCTGGACTGTTTGGTTATTTAAAATTGGCAGCTTGTTGACAGAGTTTGGACTTGCACAGAATTTTTATTTCTACTTGATATAAACCACGATTTTTGTGTATGGTAATACATGTTTATCTTTTGTTGTTTACTGTATGACTAAGTTTAAGTTTCAATATGTTTTTTTACATGTTTTGAATATATTATGATTCAGTACATTCCTTAAACTACGCATCTAAGTAATATCAAACGAGGTTTGACCAAAATTTTGTTTTAAAAACTAATAAATTATTTTCTTCTTCTTCATATCCCCGGTACCCAAAATCAGGTATGGATTTTCTATATTCGTATATCTAGTAGGAAGGCACTAGGTTCATATCCCAGTAAGGTCCATAAATTTTTCACAAAAACTTTCTACGTTAATTAAAAATGTCTTGATCATTAATTTATAAGAATTATACAGTTACAATTGCTCACAATAGCTATTTGTTTATTAAGAGCGCAAAATGAGACATTGTAGATTGAGAGGTTATTGCCGCGCTCCTGCGTCGCACGGCATTCTCTCGAAATCTACAATGTCCATTTGCGTTCGAAACACACAAGATTTTTTTTTATAGTACACTTTGTACTTACAGTACAGTACTACTCAATAAATAGCGATTATATTTAATTTATCGTTATTTTCCATTCTTCTTGAGCTATTCCTTCAATCTAATCTAAGCATTTTTACTTTCGTTTATTTAAATTAATGCCTTATTTTATTTTCACAGCAGTGCGGCATTTTGTTTGGTTATGTAATATATCGACTGAGCAGTTTTGTGTCAGATTGACTTGTGAAGGTGGTAAATGTGTAACTACAGTGCCATTAGTTCCTGACTAAACGTTTCTTTTAAGAATGTAGACAAGTAACATTTCTCAGCATTGTATAGTTAGAAATTTGGACAGCGAGCGTTTTTCTCCTTTGTCGCGCATGAGCGGCAAAGTGACATTTTGCGTTGACAAAAGAGAGCGCAAATGGCTAGTTTGTATATAGACAGAAAAATAAATATATTAACATACATATGTCGTTAAGGTATACAATTTATGCAATATCTGAGTAACATAACGTATGTGCTATAAGTTTTGGCACAAATTTCAACATTTTTTTTCTAATAAAGAATGCATTTATTTAAAGTTTTCAAATGTGTAATAATTGACTGTTTCATAATCAACAAAATTATGAAATTAAATTAAATAAAGATGGCGTATTTTTCCACAAGGCGCAACTTTCTGTAGATATATAGCATTGTGTTTTGGGCAACGTTTACATCGATTTCTCGGATTTCAGACTGAGAAACTCCGAAATTAATGGAAATGATAATATCAGATATAAAGAAAAACCCAAATTCGCAGATATGATGCACTATTCCTCAAGGAGTGTTATCCACGACAAGGGCTGGGAAAAAGATCGATTAATCGATCTTTTTTAAATAAATCAGATTGATCTTATCTTTTGAAAAGAGCGTAGGCTCTGGGATTTAAATTATAGATAATTTTATAAATTTATCCGTAAAATATATAGAAAAAGTATTAATGCAAATCTATAGAAAATTTAATAATCTTTAATTTTTATAATAACATTAATCTCGAAAAAATAACATTTAAAGGTATTTTTCGCACAAAAACTATTTCTCTCTCTTTCCAATACAGAATGATAGTATTTGAGTTAGAGTGGAGGATATACACACGCATACATACATACATACACACAGACATAATCGTGAAAATGTTAAAATTGGATTCTAGGGACCTTAAAACGTGCTCATTTATCAAAATCTCGATATGCGATTTTTAACACGATCCCTATATATCCGTTACCAAGGGTACCGGGAGGTAAAAATTAAATTTCACAAAGCAGGCAGCTGTGCTACAAACATCGAAACATCTACTATATTAAGAAAATTCTGATTGACAAATGTGTGTCAAAGTGCAATTTACATAATATGTTTGAGTTATAATTTTACTGGAAATATGTAGAATCTTACAAGAAACTTTCGGCATGAAATATGTACAAAATACATAGAACTGACTGAATGTAATGTACGGGAAATATGGAATCATTTGCAAAAAAACTTTCTGCGTGTAATTTGTACAAAATACATAGAACTGACGGAAGGTAATGTGCTGGCCACATCAGATTTTTTTGCTTATGGTTAATTATTAAGTATTACAAAACTTTAATTAAATGCATTTTGCATTACAAAAATAAACTCGTTATTTCCAAAACTAATACAAAATAAAGCAGAATATTAAAGTATTATAATATAGAACATAATATAGTGTAATGCTGGAGAGAAAAGTTTGAAATCACTGCTCTAGGCTAAGTAAGTCGCCGAAGGTTTCCTCCTTTATCTCCAGGGTTCACCATTTTGTCCCCACATAAATTACGGCCCAATCTCACGCAGACATGTCACATTTACCGACTCATTGCGAGCCTAATGGTTTAATCATTTATTCCGCACGCAAGATTAATAATGCATTAAATGTAAAAACAAACCTTCATGAATGGATTTTAAATTATCTTTCATGGGATCTTGTTTGAATTTTAAATTTGCAAAATTCATTTAACGTAAATGGCTTTTGTATGCTGGATACGGATATTTTCAGAAGAAAGACTTTACTGATACATCTCACGCATTGTTAGTAAACAAAGGACATGGATTTCAGTCTTCTTGTCATTTTCAAACAAAGCAGGGGGTGTCCACACGCAAATTTGATAGAGGAGATAGCTTTTATGTTATTTCGGAATAAAACAAAATGAGTATTTCTGATCTCACAATTTTGTGTTTAACTTTTTCTAAAGCTCGTCTATTTATTTCTAAATGGGATAAAAGCTTTTGTTTATTCACAATATTATTGCAAGGATATAATTTTAGCTGTCACCAATTAAATCGGTGTTGAATTTCCACCAAAACGAAGTTACCAAACAATACCGAAACAATTATTTAAAAATCTGGTGTGGCCAACACGATACCTCCCGCCATTACAGCCCGAGTCACAAAAAAGATTAAGTCAATCCTTATTTTTGGATTAGCGAATTTTACTCTAATTTTGACAGTTTATTTCTTAAAATATAGTCTAATCTAATCCAAGTTAGTACCTTTTTTAAACCCCTCAACCGGATTAAACCTCAATTATAGAGTGGGTTCACATTCACACACATCTATGCCTTAGTGGGATTCGAACCCAGAGCCCCGAGGGCACTCATGACATGAGGCGTTGCTCTAACCATTGAGCCACCGGAATTATAATAAAATGAAGATTAAATTTTAAATACCGCGATAGCAAAGAATTCACTAATCCAAAAATGAGAATTAGCTTAAAAAATTTTATGAATCGTTCATTTTTATTAATCTAAATACATACCTTTATATATACTTATGCTGAAAACTGTATTGAATACCTTTTCTATTGTTCTATTTACTTTTTTCTTTTTAAAACGTTACTAATATTATTTTGAAATGATTAGTTCTTTGATAGTGACATTTATCTGTCAGTTACATACATGTGTATAACTGCATTTTGTTTGTTTAAACCGTAGGCTCTGGGATTTAAATTATAGATAATTTTATAAATTTATCCATAAAACATATAGAAAAAGTATTAATGCATATCTATAGAAAATTTAATAATCTTTAATTTTTATAATAGCATTACTCTCGAAAAAATAACGTATAAAGGTATTTTTGAAGAAAAACTATTTTGATCTTCTAGTAAAGTGCCATTTCCGGTTATCCGATTTTCACCAAAATCTAATGTGCTCTTTCCATCACAGAAAAAGTTCGAAATACAAGGTTTCAGAATTTTCTGAGTATTTGAGTTAGAGTGGAGGATCCACACACACATACACACAGACATCATCGTGAAAATGATAAAATTGGATTCTAGGGACCTTAAAACGTGGTCATTTACCAAAATCTCGATATGCGATTTTAGCACAATCCCTTACCAAAGGTAGCGGGAGGTAAAAATTAATGTAAAATTATCAGGAAATATTGGCAATTATCAAATAATGGGGTTAGTATTTAAAATAATAAGTTTGATCAAATTATTTGAAAACAATCATTTAAAAATGGTAAATACGTCACCCGAAAATAGATACAAGCATAAATTGGATGTTTTTGTGGAAATAATTTGATAAAACGCTACACTGGTGCTCCGCCGGAAGCCAATCAGTCCGTTTGGCTCCCATCGATGCTTCATATTTATTTATTTATTTATTTATTTATTTATTTATTTATTTATTACATTATTCTACAGGATACAAATCCCATTTACAGAATAATAATGAAAACAAGGATTAATGTATAGAATAAGTAAAGATTAATTCATGCATAATATACAATAAAATCAGATATACCTATGAATAAGAATTAAACAAAGAGAAAAATAGCATAAAACGAAAATTAGTGATACAGTAATTCACTTAATTTGCTTTTAAATGCTGGCAGCTTAAGAGATAAATCTAAATCGTTCGAAAATATATTATAATTATTACACATAGCATTTATAGGTGCATTCGAATGAAAATTAGTTCTTGAAAAACTTACATGAAAAGTGACTGGATTCCTTATATTAAATCTGCTGATATGGAAATTTAATTCAAAGAGTATATTGGCATCGTCTAAGAGTCCATTGACAATCTTGTATATAAACAATATTTGTTGCTTGACTCTGCGGGTTTTTAAAGATTCAAACATAAACAAAACTAACATATGATTGTATTCAATGTTAGGCCACGTATAATATGCACGATAAAAACAGTGTTTACAAAACTTTTTTTGGACATTTTCAATATGTTTTATTTGAAAGAAGTAAGACGGGTTCCATACTATACTACAATATTCTAATTTACTTCGAACTAAGGAAAAGTATAAATTTTGCAAACATTGCCTGTTGCGAAAATCGTATGTTACACGCAAGATAAAGCCTAAGCTTTTATGTGCAGAATTAACAATTGCGTTTATATGAAGACCAAACGAAAGTTTCATGTCAAAAGTAACACCGAGATCTTTTTTACTAGTTGCTCGTTTGATGATTACATTTTCAAAAGAGTAATTGAAATGAATGGTCTGTAGTTTCCTACTAAATGATAACACTTCGCACTTTTCTAAATTAAAATATAGTTTGTTTTCAACAGACCACTTGTAAATATTGTTTAAATCATTTTGAAGTTCAATGCAATCATTATTGCCTGTAATTGTTTTGAATATTTTAAAATCATCGGCAAACAAGAGACACTCGGAGTTAGAAACCATATTGACAATGTCGTTAATAAAAATGAGGAATAGCAATGGTCCTAAAATTGATCCTTGAGGTACGCCCGAGAATACTGCGTAAGTACTAGATTTGAACCCATTAACAAATACATACTGCATTCTATTGTTTAAATATGCCGAAATAAGCGATAACAGATTATCAGCAAAACCAAATTTTTTTAATTTTTTTAATAATATGTGATGAGATACTGTGTCGAATGCTTTAGAGAAGTCTGTATAGATACAATCGACTTGACATCTACCTTCTAAAGCATTCGATACAAATTGAGTAAACTGCACTAGATTAGTTACAGTTGACCGCCCCGGAACAAAGCCATGTTGAAGTGGAGTAATTGTGTTTTTAGTTTGGTTTTGTATATTTTTAAATAATATATATTCAAAAATTTTTGAAAATACACTTAAACATGATACTGGTCTATAATTACTTATTTGGTTTTTGTTCCCAGATTTAAAAATTGGACAAACTTTAGCAATTTTCCATTTTTTCGGAAATGATTTAGATTTTATACACAGATTAAATAGATCACAAAGGGCATATTTTAACAGATCAGAGCATCCTTTGACTACATATACTGGTACCTCATCTGGTCCCGTTGATTTAGAGTTATTTTGGGCCTTAATTGCTTGTAATACGTCAGACCAAGTGATATGTGACAATTGTACAAAATTGTTAAAAACTGAATCAGCATTATTGCAAGTAATATCTCTATTTGAATCTGATTTATAAACACTTTTAAAATAATTAGCAAATTCATCAGATATCTGCTGCCCACCAACAAAACATTCATTATTTTTGTACATAGTAGAAGGAATTCCCGAATTTGATTTTTTATTATTTACATAGGCCCAAAAATCACTGGCACTGTTATTATGTACAATGCTGGATTCGACGTTTTCAATGTAGTTTCTGTATAGATTATTATTAAGTTTTTTACATTTACTTCTTAAATTGTGAAATTTATTTAAATAAATAATATTCTTCGAAATGTTATACATTTTTCTATTCTTTTCTTTTTCTTTCAAAAGTAAAATGAGTTCTTTGTTAAACCAAATAGGATATTTAGATGACTTTCGTTCAATCTTCGGAATACATTGATCAAAGATATTATACAGTGTTACATAAAATTTTTCAACAGCATCATCAGCATCATTACAAAAAGCAATCCAATCCCAGTTAACCTCGCATAGTAAATTATATAAAAGCTCAAAATTACCGTTTTTGAATTGATAATATTTATCATTTTTTTTGCATTGCTTAAATTTATTACTCCTATATGATTCAAATTCGATTACTAATGATGGATGATGTTTGTCTTCTTTAAGCACTGGATAACAGCTCTAACTTTTCAGGGATGGTAAAAACTATATTAACTGAGATGAAGGAGGAGCTGCAATTTAATGTTGGACAAAAATTAATTCTGTTGGTCCCTTTGTTTTCAGCTGATTTTCTCGTGTTCTGTGAAGTTCATTTAATTACTAATGGCTGTATTACACTTAACGATAAACGACCGATTTGTTGATCGACTGCGACCTTCAATTTATCGGTACATGTAAAACAGAAAAATCGATTGATTTATTTACAAAAACAAATATCAATAAATTGATGAAATAGAACGAATTCTATTTTCCGCGATTTTCCGTCGATTTTTTAAGGAAATTTTTGGTTACTTTTCTAGTGTCAACTCTATAGTATTTGACATTTCAAACTATATTTAATGTATGCTTGATTCCAAGGTTATATTTATCCGTCAATAAATTGAACGATTTATTGTTAAGTGTAAAACCGCTATGACTCTGAAGCGACTGTCAAGAAACGTGACAGTGGCAAACGTTCACGGAGTGTGTATTCATCTTTTATTTGGTGACAGATTTACTATTCTGAGAACGAAGTTATTATTCAGGGACAGATCTGTTACTTCGAAAACGAGGCTACTCAAGGGATAAATTATGGTGATCAAGCTTTTATCTTGTATACAAATTGACATTAATTTGGGCATTTATACCTAGACACTTTAATTGTCTACTCTGAGAATAAAATTTTTGTAAGGGCAGATTGATTAATTAGAGGATACTATTTGATGACAAATATAAACTTTGATGACAGAAAATATTGTTCCCTTTTGCAATTACTTCTTTGAAGTAAAAGTGCATATAGTTACATTTATGTTTGTCTACACCAGAAAATATAATAATGCTAAGTGTTCAAAATTTGTAGGTGGTAATGATATTATCTTCTCTTATTAATATTCCTTTTGCCCTTTTGCGACACCTTGTGTGCTGTATAAATGAATATACTGCCATATTCATATGATCTTTCACCTTTATGGAAATAATGTAACGTCAGGGTAACTATTCTAACAATGTTAGGATATAATGCAAATACAAACTCTGCATAAAGTTTAGAGCGAATTACAAACAGAACTGTTCATCAAAATGTATTGTTAATGTGTGATTTATACATAATATATGCGTACGCATATCTGTACCGTTAATGCAGAAATAACCGAGGTCAAGATTGTCACTCACACAATTTAAAATTGTAACCAAAACCTATCAATTGCAATTGACACTTATTTCTAATATGTATGACAGTAACAAAACACACATGTCAACAACATTACTAACGTGGTTATTTACTAGTAAAACATTAACAAGTTGTCAATTTTACAGTAACTAGTAAAGATTAATTTTCAAAAGTAGTAGGCGGTCAATAACAAAACAAATAATAGTTATTTACGTATAGAGGGTTGAAAGTAAAGGTTTACGCCTGCGGACGAAATATGAAGCCCGACGCGGAGCAGAGATATGTAGATACAACGTTTTACGCACTACTGCAATCAAATGAAGTTATTTATTATATGACTTGGAATGTATCATATTAGTCACGAAAGAAAAGGTTTACCGTATACATTCCACACGAGTGTAATACATACAACGTTTTATCCAACCCTTTTTTAAAAACTTCTTAAACCATTTTTGTTTTCATTCATCATTTGACACTGACAAGTCAATTGATGTAGTATTTTAAATTACAAAATAGCCATTAAATGGTTATGGTTTTGTTATATTGTTATTGAATAAAATTTGCTGTAATAATTATTGTCTGTCATTGAGAATTATTTAAAAGAAACATACATTAAAATGGGGAAAATGAGGACCTTCCTTTAAAACGTATTTACTTAGAAGCACAAGCAGCATCATTGAATTTAATTTCGAAGCAAGTAACCACTAACTCGTGTCTCGTAATCGTTTCATCAGCCGTACATGACAGCTGCCATTGTGTAAAGATAATTAATCTATTTTAGCATAAATGATAAGATTAATTTAAATAAATAAGTTTTATAATGTTAATAATAAAATAATTTCGTTAAATTGCTTTTTATTTATATTTAAAAATACACAAAAATCAGCAATAATTCCTCCGTGACTTCTAAAATATTCTTTCACGGAGTGACCAAGGGGAGTGACTAATGTTGTACGTTAGTTATTTCAAATAACCATAGTAACAAGTATATTATGAGTCGGTGTTGGATAAATGTTTTTATCCAACACATATTTGTTACTATGGTTATTTGAAATAACTAATGTACAACATTAATCACTCCGTGAGATAATATTTTAGAAGTCATGGAGGAATTATTACAGATTTTTGTGTTTGTTTTAATATAAATAAAAAGCAATTTTACAAAATTATTTTATTATTGAAATAATTTAACATTATGAAATTTATTTATTTAAATTAATATTAACATTTATGCTCAAATAGGTTACTTATCTTTACACAATGACAGCTGTCATGTAAGGCTGATGAAACGAAAAGGAGAACAAGTTAGTGGTTACATGCTTCAGAATTGAATTCAAAGATGCTGCTTGTGTTTCTAACTGAGTACGTTTTAAAGGAAGGTCCTCATTTTCACCCATTTTAATGTATTTTTCTTTCAAATAATTCCCAATGACAGACAATAATTTTTACAGCAATTTTTTTTCAATAACAATATAACAAAACCATAAAAACCATTCAATGGCTACTTTGTAATTTAAAATACTACATAAATTGACTTGTCAGTGTGAAACGATGAATGAAAACATAAAAATGATTTAAGAAGTTTTTAAAACAGTATTGGATAAAACGTTGTGTTACACTCGTGTGGAATGTATATTAGTCACTAAAGAAAATTAGCCACTCGCTCTGCGGGCTACGTGGCTAAACTTTTCTTTCGTGACTAATATGATAATATAATAAATAACTATTAAATTGTTTTTAAATACATTTAAAGCTATGTAAAAATAAAACGTGGCCAGGTAGCCATGCCATAAAACAATAAGGCGATGCGTTGCATTCCTAACTATTTGATAAATGATTTTTTTTTAAATGTCATGCTAGAATCCTTGGATGCTATTTCTGAAGAAATTCCTCAAGCAATTCTAATAAAAGCTAGTGAAGCTTTAGCGAAAAAAAAATACGAGTATGGATTTTATTTCTAATTGTATTTTTGACTTTTACCGCCCGCATGTGCTACTTTACCGCCAGGAGGGTGTAATCTTTCAATTTCCACCATATGGTAACTAAGATATAAATAAACAATTTTAATGCAGTTGTGCATAAATAAATTATGAAATTAATATTCTTTTGATAAACAAATATTATATTTTGATGAACAAAATATTTACTGAATATTTTTCGTTAATTAAATATGGAATTATTTTATTTTACGGTTTTGTTTCAAACCAAATATATTTCTCACACGTAACAAAATATCAAAATAAATTTTTGCGGTGGAAAATGTAATATATGTCGACGCGTTTGACAGATAAATTTAATATATTTCCTGAATCAATACAGTTCTATTTTTTTTTAATTTCACCATTAAATATCTATTAAATCTCAAATTCTATTGCAGGTATCATCGAAAGACTGAAGCATCGCTTATCCAATAAGAAGCCGTCAGTATCAATTAATCCTTCTTCGATTCGGCCTGTCTCAATTCTTACCTTCCACATTCCTGCATTAGTCCATGAGAGATGCTCGTGATGCTATCGTTCAAACGAAGGGTTGGTTTGCGGTCCAGCCAAAGGACGATGTTCTCAAGAAGGATGAAAAGAAGGAAATAAGGCCAAGCCTGAAAAGTGAGTAGATATTTGTCACTTTCTTAAATCTTAAGAAGATTAGTTTTGGGCGTTAAAATTATTGAGAATTTTCATTACATTTTTGTTAAAATTATTTTTAAAGTATCGTTGTGGATGAAATTATGGAACTAAAGACGGATTCATGCAGCCATTTACATTTGCGTATAATTTAAATTTAAAAGTTTAATGTATATAAACCAATGTAGGCCTTCATGCACCATTTTAATTTACGTTCCCATTTATCTTTCATTTTCATTAAATTTATAAGATAAACAACTTTCAACTTTTGAATATAAATTTTTGATTGGAATTTTGTCAAATGTCAAAGACAAATCAACAAAAATGTATTGGTCGATTTAGTGCGACCAAATGCACTCATTTACGACACAACCGATCTTTTTAAAACTAAGGATTGAAGAAGAAATATTGGGAATTTAATTGGAGCAGAAATGCAAAGAAATGCGGTTCAATAAATTATCAAATAAATTTGGTGTCATTCTTGAATATATATAAAAAAATTATCATGGTCATATTCTTTCATGAATTTTAGCAAATTATTATAAAACCCCATTTTTGGCGACACCCATTCATTGGACGTACCGCGAAAGGTGGCGTTTCTTTCTGTTTTTTTTTATGATAAATAAATTCAAAGCTAACGCCAATACTTCGTCCTTACTATCGCTTTCATTAAACATTTATTTAAAAATTAACTCTACAAACCGAACTTGTCAATGTCAATACGCACATGCATTCATTTTTCATTTAATTTGTGTTTGTATGTCTGTTTGAATGACACATTTAAAAAAAGATAAATGCGAATTTAATGAAAATGAATATTATATTAAATGTAAATGTGTACATGAATCCGCCTTAACCAGAGAGCATTTATAAATTAACAGCTTTGATAATTTTTAAGTTACTTTTAAATTAATTTGATAGTTTTTAAGTATTCCAGTAATTAATATGACAGCTTGGCATTTTTAAGTCACTAAAAATTAATTTGGCAGATTTAACATTTTTTTTTTGATCTCGTGGCTGCGTGCCTGTGTGTATGGTCGCGAATCTGGGGAACCAGGTTCGATCCCGACCGACGCCAAATATTTCGAATTTTAAATGGCACAAAATTGACCCCTGTGATGCACTTTCCACGGCAGCAATGAGTGCCCGTGAGGTGACGCCTGGTAAACGCCCGCACGGTACAAATATGTCATTATCATTACCGATATCTGCATACAAAGCGGACTGGCACACCCAGCAATGGGTAATATGCCGTGATGATAAATTTATTTATGTTATTTAACAATTTTAAACCTCCCAGAAATTAGTTTGAAAGCATTGCAAAGGAAGAATGGTTGAGAGCTTTTAAGAAGTGGATGGAAAGAATGTTGAAGTTAGTTCTTGTTGAAAGAAAATTAAACTACATACTTTAAACATATTTAAAAAAAAAAAATCATTTGAGTTTTTCTCAATAATGTTAGCGTGACCCTCGTATAATAATTTTAGTATTCATTTAAATAATTACAAGACATTACAGAGCTTTCATTTCATTGTTTTGTTTGAGTTTAAAATAATCTATACAAGTTTTATAAAATTACAGACGTAGTAAAATTGTATTGTAAAATATAAAAGGTATAGATATCTCGACTCTAAATAACAGCATCAGTATAGTATCATAATTTTTATTATTAAAATTCAATAAAATAGAATATCAATAAAATCGTTCATTTTTGTTTAAGGTGTAGCAGACTTTTCACGATGATGTCTGTGTGTATGTATGTGTATATGTGTGTGTGGATCCTTTACTCTAACACTATCATTCAGAAAATTTTGAAACCTTGTATTTCGAACTTTTTCTGTAATGGAAATAGCCCATTAGATTTTGGTGTAAATCGGATAACCGGAAATGGCACTTTACTAGAAGCTCAAAATAGTTTTTCTTCGAAAAATACCTTTAAATGTTATTTTTTCGAGATTAATGTTATTATAAAAATTAAAGATTATTAAATTTTCTACAGATTTGCATTAATACTTTGTCTATATATTTTATGGATAAATTCATAAAATTATCTATAAATTGAATCCCGGAGCCTACGCTTTAAACAAGCAAATCTCCTTGGTTACACAGTTCATATCTTAAATGTATGTAACTGACAGATAAATGTCACTGTCATTTCAAATTAATAACAGTAACGTATTAAAATGAAAATAGTAAATAGAAACCCAGTTACATATGGAATGGATGTTAATACAGTTTCCGCAATAACTAAATATGTAGGTAAGTATATATATTTAAATAAATAAAAAATAAATAGCGGGAGATTTGGTGTTGGCCACATCAAATTTTTTCGGTTATTGTTTGTTGTTTCAAATCGAAGTAATAAATTTGCTTTATTTGGTCTGGATAATATTTTTATATTATTTATTATTATCAAAGAATTTTTCAATGTAAAGTAAATGTAAATTTGATATATTAGTTCGAAAATTGTGACTAAATAGCTTCAGGAGTATCACAATTTTTTTATTACAATACGCCAACATTTCACAGTAAATAACAAAAAACTAGTCCATTTTGATAAAAAAATATACTTCACATAATAATTATTCATATCGATAAAAAATTTCTGTTCAATGTCAATGAAAGAGAGTTCATGGACTTTATTGCGTAGAGGAAATTCTATTAAAAAAAACAAACAAGAATAAACGTGTCAGTAATTAGAAAATAATTTTGAATGAATAATAAATTATTTTCATATTCGGCTCATTTTCTAACGAAAATTGCAACATAAAAATGAAATGTTGCAATTTGTTGAATGTTCCATTTTATGACACCAGTTCCAGGAGAATGCGCCAGTACTCAAATATATTAAATTTCTTAAAATAAAAAGATTTTCGCTTGAAATTTCGAGCAATTTTCCACATCTTCCAACTCTTAATTCTGTTCTTAATAACGTGTCCGTAACGTGAAAAGAATTTCTTATTTTGTGTTCTTTAGAAAATTGGATTTGCTTCATAAAGTAGAAGTATACTCATAATAAGAAGTATGTGGGATGATTTAGATTCAAAATTTACAACAATATATCTGTGCCGTCATTCAAGAACAACCTATGTCAACATTTCTTAAATTTGTGAATGAGTGAGCCGAATTTGTCATTATTTCTTGTTGAAAGCTTTCCTGTAGTTGGCTTGAAAGAGCTTAAAAAATCAAGTTCATCATTTTAATAAGCATGATATTAAGACGGTAGGATAGAAGCTGGCCTCTGGACTAGGGGTCCATCTTGATCCATCTTTCTTTAAAGAAATCGGATTGATATTTTATTTTGATAAGATCGATCAATCGATAAAATCGATTTATGGGAGAGATCGATTAATTGAAAATAGATTGATCAATTGAAAAATCGATTTTTTTTCAAAAAGATTGATCAATTAAAAGACATTTATCCAAATTCCGGAAAATAGATCTTTCTAAAAGATACCGATCATCTAAATTTTGAAAGATCGGTTTTTTAAAAAAATATTTATTCCAAAAAGCATTTGGCGTTTCACGCGTGTTAGTTGTTAATCGTGAATTGTATTGTAATTTGATATGCATGAGCGTAGTAGAAAGTTAATATCACTACTAATCGATCTTTTAATAAAATCGATCTTGCGATTTTTTTTATTAAATTCGAATTTTTAATCTATTAAAATCAATGTTTTGGTTCTTTATTAAAATCGATTTTTGATCATTTATTTAAATCGATTTTTTGGTATAGTATTTCGATTTTATATTAAAAAATATCAATTTTTTGCTATTGATCGATCAAGCACTTTATTTGAAGCTCAAAATAATTTTTCTTCGAAAAATACTTTTAAATGTTATTTTTTCAATGTTATTATAAAAATTAAAGATTATTAAATTTTCTATATATTTGCATTAATACTTTTTCTACATATTTTATGGATTAATTTATAAAATTATCTATAATTTAAATCCCGAAGTCTACGCCTTAAACAAACAAAACTCCTTGGTTGCGCAGTTATTCAAATGTATGTAACTGACAGATTAATATCACTGTCAAAGAACTAATCATTTCAAATGAATAATAGTAACGTTTTATAAAGAAAAAAGTAAATAGAACAATAGGAGAGGAAATCAATACAATTTCCAGCATAAGTAAATATGTAGATATATATTCGCAAAAAAGTTTAAGCTGATCCTCATTTTCATTAGAGTATTCTATTCTATCCCAGTATTTAAAATCTAATCTTCATTTTATTATCAAAATAGATAGTTACTTGAATTAGATTAGATTATATTTTAAGAAATAAATTGCCAAAATTAGAGTAAAATTCGCTAATCCAAAAATAAGGATTAGCTTAATCTTTTTTGTGACGCGGGTTGTAAATGGCAGGAGGTTTTGTGTAGGCTGCACCAAATTTTTTCCCTAGTTCT
The DNA here is from genome assembly GCA_963082715.1 of Harpalus rubripes. Classification (NCBI taxonomy): domain Eukaryota; kingdom Metazoa; phylum Arthropoda; class Insecta; order Coleoptera; family Carabidae; genus Harpalus; species Harpalus rubripes. The sequence goes on from OY720449.1 coordinate 16,695,077, forward strand.
TGAAATTAAAAGTAATAAAAATTAATTCACAATTGCTTAATTTTTTTAACAAGGTCTATGGCATTGATCATTGAAGTCAAGTCAATGTCAAAATGAAAGTATGTTGAAATTTAATTTAAAAGCCACCGTATTTAAAGTAGTCATGTGATTTGTAATTTCTCTTTTTATCATGAGTATGTGGTAGCTATTAATAAATTTAAAAGGTTCTGATAAGGATAAGCTTATCACTAAACAATTTCTTATCTAAAATTTAGTAAACAAATAACTTTACAGAGAAACATGTTTGTTTATTTTTTTATGAAATTAAATAAAATATTAATCAAATCAATGACTATATACGTTTTGTTTATCAAAGTATTGACTTTCCAATCCCTTTCATCTGATTTTATATGTTTACATTTATTTTAAATATTATTTTACTACAAGGTTACAAACTGTGTCACAATGAGTACTCCTTTTATTTTGTATTGCTGCAAGATCTATATTTACTTCATCTCTGAGGAGGTGTACGACAAAAATAGCTGGCATTTTCTTTCTATTTTGAGAAACCATAAAACAGTTAAGAATTGCAAATATAATTAATTAATGCATCTATAGTGAACATTGATCGAGCAATTGTTTTATACATATATTACTCTTGTATGATAATTGCTACAATATACATTGTTGCAAAAAATTAAATTAACTGTCTGCATTAATCATGAATACCAGACATTGGTTAAGGTAATTAATTTCAATTAACTAATTAAATCTTTATTAAGATGAACTTTGAATAACAATTTCAGGAAACCGTTTATGGAAATCGATGATGAATCATTAGAAAACAATAAACTTGGTTTACTATTGATTGTATTGTTTACTATACACAAACTATTGTTTTATTCATAGGAATTCAATAACGAAAAGAAAATAATATTTAGTTTTTTACTTCCAAAGTACAAACACAAACAATTATTTTATAATTTGTACGATATAATATAATTCTTTGATCTTATTCTTTAATTATCAATCATTTGTTGAACTTTGATTTTGATATCATATAATAATAATTTCATTTACTGAGAATATAATCAAAATGGAATAATTTTGTCGAAACAAAATTGAAAAATCGGTTATTGAGACATTGAACTAGATTACAATGAGACAAACTTAGTTTAAATTCTGTTTATTTTAATACAATAGGTAAGCCAAACCAGCGTTTCGGTAGCATATACTGCTGCTTTCTACAGAAGAACTTAACTTAAAAGGTTGTTTGATTGTTTTTACTAATTAAACAAGATATTTTACGAAAAAATATGCAGTGTGTACACGGCTCGAGTTCTGAAGAGGAAGACATTTTTATTTTAGTGAATCAAGTTTTGTTTAATAAAAAAACTTTGCCTTCTGTAAAATTAACAAAACACTATCTAAATTTCATTTATACAGTACAGGATGGTATAAAACAAAATTAGAAATAAAATACAGAAACTATTTTAATTATTTTATTTTCACCTCTCGCTAAAAGAGAATTCATGCTAAAAATCGCATATCCAGATTTTAGTGAATAAGCACGTTTTAAGATCCCTAGAATTTTTACGATGATGTGTGTGTGTGTGTGTGTGTGTGTGTGTGTGTGTGTGTGTGTGTGTGTATGTGTGTGTGTATGTGTGTGTGTGTGTGTGTGTGTGTGTGTTTATGTGTGTCAAATAATATAAGACTTAAGACATTTTTAACTACGGATTCCTCAACCTAACAATAATGGGAAGAGTTGATTACGTTTCGGTAACAATTGGACAACCGGAAGTAGTAGTTACAAGAAAAAAATCATCTAAATATTATTTATCGAAAATGTATGTAAATACTTATATTAAAGAACGTTAAATTCTTTATTCGATAAATATAAATTCATTATTATATCTTCTATAGATTAATGCCCGATTGCAGAAACGTTCATCATCGCATTGTTCGATTAACGGTTCATCAAAACGAACAAATGCAACGCGATTTTTTGACAGCAATGATTTAAATGTCATAAGAAAAAGAATCTGATTCGAATTTGTTCATTTTGATGAACCGTTAACCGAACAATGCGTTGATGAACGTTTTTGCAACCGAGCATTAGAGATAAAGAAATACATATAAAATAATTTGATGTAATAAATCTCAGATTAAACTACTTCAAGGCAAGAAATTCAAATGTTTGTAATTGACACATAAATATCACTGTCAAAAATATTTGTATGCCACTGTCAAAAATATTTGTACATTATGAAAATAAAAAATGTCAATAACGCAAAAGAATATACGTAAAAAAGAATATAAAAGGAATTTGCGAAAAAATGACGAATATAAAGAAAAAGAAAAAAAAATATCTGCCGAGAGGTTATGTGCTGGTCACATCAGATTTTTTTATAAAAATAACATTTTTCACATAATTAAAAATAAAAAAGTTCTTCCTCTTCAGGACCCGGGCCATGGACACCCTGTATATTGTCATCTAAAAATTATTAGATGACTCTTCGTGTCGTGTGTGTTAATTGGAGCGAAAGATGCTTAGATTCTAATGACACTGACCTGCCTGTAGAAGTGCGGTACATGCTCAGGTCGACTATAAGTGGTCTCCTCAGGGTTGACGAGGTAAAACATCCTCCCCATCCCTTTCAAGAACATGAGAACATCCTCATTAAAAAGCCCTTGACTGAGGGTATCTTGTTTAACTCGAATAAACACCGAAGTAGCAGTATCACAAGTGTTTCTCATAACAAACGGCAAGTCTACCGAAATCGTAGCCATGGTGATTCATAAAACTCGATTATCAAACGAGAAGAAAATAATTGTGAATGAGTAAAGCGCGATAAGTATTGGTCAACTGGCACTGGTCAAGTAAAGCGGTTCACCGGTGTCGTGGTTTATATATGTGCCAAGAGATAAACAAATGCGACATATAAATAAATTCACGTTTTTACTAGGAAGTGGAGGTGGAAGTCTTACGTCTACTCTACTATGCACATCGGCGCCAAACTGTTACTACTCTACTTCATAGGCGTAGGGCCGGTTTATCCTAGTGCCTGATTATTTTTCATAAAACAAACTTTTTTATTTTTACCTTCCGTCATACCTTTAGGTAAGGAATGTATTGTTTTTGGTCAAAAAATTCGTTGGTGAGTTTTTAATGAATAAACACGTTTTAGGGTCCCTAGAATATGATTTTACTATTTTTGCGATGTCTGTATGTCTGTGTGTGCGTGTGCGTGTGCGTGTGCGTGTACTGTGTGTGTGTACTGTGTGTGTGTGTGTGTGCGTGTATGCGTGCGTGCGTGCGTGTGTGTGTACTGTGTGTGTGTGTGCTTGCATGCGTGCGTGCGTGCGTACGTGCGTGCGTGTGTGTTTGTGTGTGTGTGTTTATGTGTGTGTGTGTGTGTGTGTGTGTGTGTGTGTGCGTGCGTGCGTGTGTGTGGCGATTTTTGTTATAATTGGTCTACCGGAAGTACCCTAATTTGTTTTTCTTGAAAAAACGCTGTTAAATTATTTAAAAAATTATAATATCTATTTTTATGAATTCGTTTACTTGACAAAACTTTTGTATGAGACTGTCATGATAGAACAACCTTAAAGTTGCAAGGTCACACAAAACATAATTTACACTATCTTTTCAAATATTTATTTATGGGGTCTCCTGGTCGCGTGCCTCAGTATCTGGTTGCGAAACTGGGAACCACCAAAAGAAAATAATAATAATAATAATAATAATAATAATAATAATAATAATAATATCGATTTCTAGTTACAAAATTGGCTCCCAGTGCACAAAACAGATTAGCACACCCAGAAATGGGTAATATGCCGTACAGCGATTGTTTGGAATCTTTTTGAGATGTGGAAAGAAAGAATGGTGTATTGTATTATTATTTACGGAAACTATATTTAACAAAGTTATTGTAGCAGACTTCGGAACCAGAAGTAATAAAGTACATTTTTAATATAACCACTATTGATCAATAAATTTGGTTATTTCAGAATCTGAGGATCCTGAAACCGGCCCTATATATGCGTACAATAAGAGCTGCAAGCATCTGTTTCTATCATTCTTACATGCTTTTTTAACATGACAATATATTCTTTATTTCCTTGTACTCGTTAAGTTATAGTCTTGAACTAATTTTTATTTTAGTGAATTACATTATAATATCAATGAAAAGGAAAGACCAAGACCTTTCAAATTTAAATTGTAATATTTTTTTACTCATTATCCTTCATACAAGTAAGTACTTATCTTTCATGACAAAACAAAATTATAATTATTCTCGAACACATATACTCTGACCAGCACAATATATAAAACATAAATTTTCAAAAAAATAATATATAGAATACACGAAAAACCATGGTAAAAACCGTTTACTGCTTCAAGTAACTACTACTTCTCCAATTGTTACCAAAACTTTATTCAACTCTTCTTTTTATTTATAAAATGATAATGATTGCAGTCAAATATGGATAAAATAGTTATACGGTTTAATAATTATAAAATAACAGTTGTTTATGTTTATTACAGATTTCTAATTCCTACGCCGCTGACTAGTAAACATATACTGATATTTCTCAACTAATTTTTTCTGCCTTTGATCTCACATATTATAATTGTTAATTGGCACTTAATGTTTACAGTGCGTTCCAGTTTTTTAATAATTGTTTTTGCAATTATTTTTTTACTGTTGATGTCAACAATGACTGGTATTTTGTTGACCGGTAAGTGACCGGTTAATATTAGTTATAACTTTTTATATTTTTTGTATTTAAATGATGACGATTTTGATTAAAGCATTTCATTTATTTATTCGAAAAGTTGATTAATTTTTGTACAAAAATAACGATCAATCAGTAGTTATCTGATATTGAAATATATTTAGCTGTGGAATATTTTAATTAAAAACAGAAAATGGAATATTCTAAATTCACATCGAATCATTAAAATGTATTATTTTTGTTCAATATAGGAAAATATGTTAATAATTAGGTCGGAGATAAAGAAAAATAATAAAATAAATAATATTTTCTATTTGCGCGTTCAAGTTTTATAATAGATTAGTATAATTTTTTTTTTAAGGTTGGTGGCTATTAATTTCAAAAAATATGAAATGTCAAACCTCACTAAATAAACGAATACAAGCGATTGTTACGAATTTTATTACCTTCCGTCACCTTTAGGTAAGGAAGGTATTGTCTTTGGTCAAAAAATTCGATGACGAGTTTTTAATCAATAAGCACGTTTTAGGGTCCCTAGAATACGAATTTACTATTTTTACGATGATGTCTGTATGTGTGTGTGTGTGGATGTGTGTGTGTGTGGATGTGTGGATGTGTGTGTGTAACAAAATTTTCGTCTGCGATAACTCTAATACTACAGTTTCAAAAATTATAATTTTTTCGTATACTTCTTCGTTACATCCATATGAAGAGCTGATTAGATTTTGGTTACAATTGGTCAACCGGAAGTACCATCATTTGAAGATTTTAACAGTTTTTCTTGAAAAAACTATGTTAAATATCATTTTTTCACATTTAATGTTATTATAAATATTAAAGAATATTTTATTCTCTATACGATTTGACTGCATTTTATACTTAATATTAAATGGATATAGAGTTAAAAAATTATAAAGAAATTAAATTTCATAAAGTAGCTATAGCTATGAAAACAGCTACTATATTAAGAAAATTCTGATTGAAAGATGTCAGTGTCAAGTGAAATTAACATAGTGTGTTTGACATAATTTTACTGAAATATAGGATCTTTTGCTTTCTGTATGGAATTTGTATAAAATACATACAACTGCTTTAAGGTAATGTACAAGAAATAATAATAATAAATATTTTATTTCCGCAGGTACATTACACTGTATATAGAAAAGGTCACAAAATAATAATTTAAGACATAAATTTTCTGTATGAAATTTGCATAAAATACATGCAGCTGCCGGAAGGTAATGTACAAGAAATAGAATATTTAGCAAGGAACTTTCCGTATGAAATTTGTACAAAATACATAGAACCATAGAACTGACGGAAGGTAATGTGCTGGCCACATCAGATTTTTTTTATATTATTTTAAATTTAAAAGTAAGAATAACAAAAAGAGAAGAAATATAAAATATCGTACATAGTTTGTGTTACAAAAATAAAGTATAATAGTACAAAGAACTCATTTCATAATGGGGTTCTGTATTAAAAAAGAATTGCATATATTTTGTCATATGAAAATATGACTAATTTGAAATGATTTTGTACCAAAATATTATTCAAATGTAAAACTTTTCATTTATAGTTTTAATAAAAACTATTAGCGCTATAACGATATGACGTCACAACACCAATTTTGTTACAGTCTACCAAGTGAAAAGAATATATTTTTATATTATTCAAAACTTGTGAAAATATCCATATTTTTATATGTAGTTTTATGTTATATGAAAATGTATAAAACACTTATCATTTTTATTAAAATAAAACATTCTGTATTCAAAATCTTTATCCCAGATTTTTCCTTTGACAAGGTACAACTATAATTTTATGAAAGTGACAGCGTTGTCACTAGTTAACCCACCTCGGCATCTATTTTTGGCATAATTAATGACATTGACAGATTTAAACAACTTTAGTTAGTAGGCGAAGTAAAATTAAAAAAGTGACGTCACATAAAATTCATAAAATTTTAAAAAATATTTTTCAAAAACTATACACATTTGGAAAGTGTAACAAACTCTAAAATTCATCATTTTATTCAACTTTTATGAAAAAAAAAAATAATAATTGAAAAATGAATACCGGCCCTATAGTCGATTATTTTGTTCGAAGGATTAGGCCACTCTGCTCTGTATCCTGACCAAAACTTCCTTCTCACAAACTAAAATGGCAATTACGACATTCGTTCTTTAATATACTATTTTTTAAATTTATTTACAAATTATTAGTGCAATTTTAAAAATTCTGCGTCTGATGAACGGGATAATTTTCAAAATCATTTACATAATGTATAGTACGAGTACTTTGTGTACTGAATACAAAACAAAAGGATTTTTTCCACTCCTGATATCGTAAGTAAGCTATTAGGACATTGTTTGTAGGAGTGTATGTTTATTTTACTGTCAAGGTATCGGTTTCTCTTAGCGACGGGATGCAAGGATTGTTCTTACTTCCCTACAGCTGAACTTACCTCCCTCTTTGTGAAATACCAACAGTTAGATATTTTAAACTTGTGTCAAATATTTTCGTGGTCGCGTGCCTGAGTATCAGGTTGCGAATCTGGGGAACCGGGTTCGATCCCGACCGACGCCAAATATTTTAAATTTTAAAGACACAAAATTGACCTCTGTGGTGCACTCTCCACGTCAGCAATGAGTGCCCGTGAGGTGACGCCTGGTAAGCGCCCGCACGGTGCATATATTTCATCATTACCGATATCTGTGTACAAAGCAGATTGGCACACCCAGCAATGGGTAATAAGCCGTAATGATATATTTATTTATTTGTTCAAATATTTGCTAATTCATATAATTTATGATTTTACATTTGATTTTTATCAAATTTTCCTCATTTCATAAATATTTTCATTTAAATGTTACCATTGACGTGTCAAATTTGACAGATGACAGCATTTTTCTTCTTAAATTTTCCATGGAATACTAAAGATTTTTTTTTAATGTATCAATTTTTATCGATTTGCCTTGACATATCTAGCAGTGAAAATGAACCGAAAAATAAATCAATGGTACCTACATCCCTTGTAGCATAAATACCTATTTTCAAATTTTGAAAATTTATATTTTTTAAAGCAAACGTTTTTGGCTCACTGGAAGCAGGAGATTTTAATATTTCATTTTATTTTTATTTTTGTGAGTAATTAATAAATAATGTTGCATAAAACTTTATTCTTTAATTTAATTTAATAGTCAGTCTCGTAGCTCATATCTCGCTCAGTTTTGTTTTCTGTACATTGTAGGGAGATATTTACGAATTTTTAGCTGTAAATGATAATAATTTTGCAAAAATAAGGTATGTAAGTAATTTTAAATAATAATAATAACGTCAAAGTAAAGGAAGTATTGTATTCGTGAAAAATTTCAGTTTTCAGATTTCAACGGAAATATCCATTTTGACCATCCCTGAATCCATTTTGACTAATTTTGTTGTGACGTCTGTATGTACGTACGTACGTACGTATCTCGCATAACTCAAAAACGGTAAGCCGTAGAAAGTTGAAATTTTGTATTTAGGACTGCTATAACATCTAGTTGTGCACCTCCCTTTTTGGGTTTTTGGTCATTACATAATTTTCAGAAGTGGAGCTTTACTTGAAGCCTATAATAGATTTTAATGAAAAACTATTATAAAATATCCAAAACTTTTCAAATTTGGTATATAAGACTTTTATATTAGTGGGAATAACATAGTAGATTTTGGTTAAAATAGACTAACCGGAAGTGATATATTACCTGAAGTTATTAACAGTTTTTCTTGAATAAAATTGTTTTATTTTGACTTTAGAAATAAATGCTTCAAATAATAGTTTTAGAGAATTAAATTCTGCGTCTAGCACATCCAATATTATTAAATTAAATTAAAAGCTTGCTATGGATTAGGACAAAAAAGTATTCAAAATTTTTATAATTGGGTCTATACGAATTTTTCATGTTGGTTTTGCGTAGAAGGAAGTCATGTGGTTATTTTGTATTAATAATCTAGAGTGCGTGTTACAGTAAAAACGTACGCGTAGAATGCTCGCTACAATGGTATTGAAAATATTAAGGGGGGTGGGGGTTAAGGGGGCCTCAAAATTGCATTGCGCTTGGAGCCTCTCAAGTACTAAATCCGCCACTGGTGGTTAGTCCGTTGTATAATAGTATATGCAATTGAAGAGCTCGTGGCAAAAACAACCATAGTCCAAATATTGTAAATATGAATTACTAAATAACAGCGACATGTGCTTTCAAGGATGCCAAACACTTTGCGAAATCTATTTTTCTACAAAAACAATAAAAATGTGTATTTATTATATAATTGCTCATCATTGTTTATTTCTCTATTTTTTAACATCCAGTAAATAATTATCTCTTATTTATATTATGATCCTGGGGCAAATTAATTTACAGAAATCTATGAAATCAAGGAACCTATAGAAAGTTATTTATTTGATTATCTCAAATTCAAAGAAATAATCTAGCTCCTCAATTTCAATATGTACCTAAAATTGAGAATCATCCTGTATATTTTCTTGCACTTCCATACTTTAATTCAATTAGTTATTAGTTAATACAATTACTAATCTAAGATCTAATTTATGCATAATCTAAAATCGCTGTATCATTTTGCTTACAGTATAGGTAATTACACATAGATAGTGAGAGTAAGTCAATGATTTTAATTTATTAACATATTTGCTGTCATAATTTGCATATTTGATATAAGCTTTTCTAGAATAATTACTCATGGCATATAGATATTATTTATTTCATTTCGTTCTCAAAAAAAATTTACTTTTTAACTACGAATAGTTTTGCTGCATCTCTTTCAGCAAAAAATAATGGCATTTATTACGAGCGCACTTTTGTAATACAAGCACTGCATAGAAGCGCTTTTATTATAAAAGTACGCTCGGCATATAATTTCGAAATATCAAATTAAAGAAAATTCCTAATACATTTGAAACCATTTAAAAACTGTTTGATAATATCGCTTTTCTTAAGTGTTTTATGTAAATTAATACACGTTTGCCATACGAAATTTTATCCAAAAGTTTTTCAAATGGTTTAATGAATCCCACAAATATTTATTTTGTATAGGTGGATCTTTGGTTGGTATGAAACGTCAAGAAACTTGGAGAATTTGTATGTAGCTTTCGATCTTTGAATTTTAACACTGCAGATCTTATGAAGCAGCTTTATGGATCTTGTATAAGGATAGCTGAGTAGCAGATAAGTCTTCTAACAAGTAGGCGGTCATCGATGGATGAACTGGTAGGAAACTTTATTTTTGTAATAGGTGTAACGTTTATAAAATATTATCTTGATCTCATGTTCAACCATGAGAACTTATAGTCAAAGAAATTTTTCTGAAATAAAAAAACGTATTAAAGATTATTTAATTGTACAATAAATGGAAAAATTATGAGGAAGTGAAGAAGCATAAAATATATGGCATTACTTTGATATCAAGTTTTATGTATAATAATATAATTAGGTACTGAACAATTTTAAGTTCAGTAATGTTATGAGTGATAATTAATACGTTATAGCTGGCTATTTCTTACAACAAGAAAAACTTAACGACACTTAAGTTATTGAGGAAATAGTGTTCTTCAACAACATAAAAACTAAAATAATTATTATTTGAGTAGTATACGGTTTCAATGGATTTGCACCTGAAGGAGCAAAACAACCTTTTTACTTCCGTCATCTTTAGGTAAGGAAGGTATTGTCATGGCCAAAAAATTCGGTGGTTAGTTTTTGGTGAATAAGCACGTTTTAGAGTGTGTGTCTGTGTGTGTGTGTGTGTGTGTGTGTGTGTGTGTGTGTGTGCGTGTGCGTGTGCGTGTGCGTGTGCGTGTGCGTGTGCGTGTGCGTGTGCTTGTGCGTGTGCGTGTGCGTGCGTGTGTGGCAAAATTTTCGTCTAATAACTCTAGTACTACAATTCCAAAAATTATAATTCTTTCGCATTCTTCGTTAGCTCCATATGAAGACCTGATTAGATTTTGGTTAACCGGAAGTACCCTAATTTGAAGATTTTAACAGTATTTCTTGAAAAAATTATGTTAAATATCATTTTTAATGTTATTATAAATATTGAAGAATATTTTATTCTCTATACGATTTGAATGCATTTCATACTTCATATTAAATGGACATAGAGTTAAAAAATTATAAAGAAATTAAATATGTTCTATTAGCCAGCTATGCTATATAACTCTGGAAACAGCTGCTGTATTAAGAAAATTCTGATTGAAAGGTGTCAATGTCAAGTGCAATTGACAGTATGTTTGTGTTATAGTTTTACTGGAAATATAGGATCATTTGCTAGAAACTTTCTGTATGGAATTTGTATTAAATACAAGAACTGCCTTAAGGGGCTAGTATACCTACCGCAAAAGTGTCCTTCGTACTTTTCTAATATCTTATTTTTGGTGCACTTTAGAGAAAAATGTTATTCGAAAAAAGTTTTTAAAATAATATTGTTAACATCGAACTGTTTTTGAAATTTTGATTTTCTATAAAAATTAAGATTCGAATTTTGGTTTTTATTTTTTTTATTCTAATTCTGAAACATTTTCGAAAAAAATATGAACAGTTCAATGTTGAGATTACATGTAGGAATACATATGATTTTTTTCAGAACAAAAATCGTACGCATAGAAGAGTTATTAGAAAAGTACGATTTTTCGTAATGTTTATAAGTTACCATCACTCGGATCAAGTGGGGAACGACGCAAGAGGCGCTACTAGAGCTTGCTACACTGTTACAAAAATTTCTGAGTTTCTGTAGATATAAAATTGTATTATGTATTTATGAATAACTCATGTACAAATAGAAATTTTATTATATTTTAATTTATTTATAAATATACATCTTCATTAAATATATTTATAGGTATTGACTAAAATCACACTCTAATTATTAATTTAATAATACTTCTAAATATAAAATGACAAACATCATAATACAAAAGGAAAATAATAATCCCTTTCACTGACGTGCAACTGTTAACTGCCGAGTATTTCTAAAAATAACTATAAACGTGTTGATTACAACAAATCATATTTTGATTATAGCCCAAGAATATTGATTACAAGAATGAATTCAATATACTTGCATTTTCCGAAGAAACAAATGTTTATGGTACAATAGAGGCTGTTGTAAGAATTTTTATATGCCTTATGTATTAAATTTTTAAAAATTATGTTCTTTATAGCCTCAAATTTTAAAATATCCATTTGATATTTTACAATTAATTAATTAATTAATATTAGATATTTCCCTCAATTTATCCCGACCGACGACAAATTTATTTGAATTTAAAATGGCACAAAAATCACCCCTGTGGTGCAAGTTGATCACCGGTAAACTAATCGCTGGAAAATTGATCGGGAGATTAATACATCATCGATAAACTGATAGCGTAGAAAATTGATCGAGGGAAAATTCATCGCCTGAAAATCGATCGCTAAGAAAATTTATGGCTAGAAAAATTGATCGCCAAAGTACAGATCGCGTGGAAAATTAATTGCAAAAAAATACGTTCACGAGGGGTATACTGGTAGAATATTTCCCGAGAAAATCTTCACATTCGATATTTTTAATTATTTTTATAAATTTTTAATATATCTTTTAATGCCACATAAACGAAAGTTGTCTGATATGTAATACTGAAATTTTAATAATTAGCTAATTTCTTGTTGATGCGTTTCTTGTGTTCACCGTTATTTTAAATATTCCGGTATTGCACTTGTGCAAATGCCCGGGTATACTCACAAGTGTAAACATTCACTGATATTCGATTGTCATTGGTCGAAAATCAAAAAATACTGTAACGTGATTGGTTGAAATTTTTCGAGTGAAATATTCATGAAAAACAACCCCCCCCCCTTGACGTCGGAGTACATAGAGTACGACATTTATAGCCAATAGGGGAACAGTTTGATCAACACTCTCGCTATTTATATAAATAAAAGTAGGCGATGTTAAACGTATGTACTACAGCTACTGAACTATTATTCACGAAAGATGACTATTCAAAGTCATTTGTGAGCCGTCTGATATAATATTACTTGTAGATATCTTCATTGCATTTCATATGCATAGGCGTGCAGCATGAAATATTTGTGGACACATTTTAGCTGAAAAACTAAGAGTAATTCATTTGAAAATTATGTTTTTTCTAAATAATGCCTTCCTGAAAGATTTATTTTCTTCACTTATGTTTTTGCAAAATATAAAAACATAGACTAAACTTATAAACCAAGGAATAATAATTTCATTTAAACGTCAACGCCACTGCGTAATTATTAGCACAGAGGGCAGTAAAGTGGATAATTTGGTATCTGTAATTCTACGACATATGTCATTATTATTTATAGTGTGTTAGAAAGTAATGCCACTATTCACGTATATATGCACACCACATAAATTAAATAGACATAGGTCAGTATCTTTCTCTTTCTAATAGAAAATGTTGCTAAGCTACTGATATAAAGTGATGTGTATTCTTTCTTCGAACAAATGACCTTGAATAGTCATCTTTCGTGAATAATACAGTGTGTTCAATAAAATTCCTAACTCGGAGTAGGCTATGAACAGAGAAACGTATGTCTGGTCATTATTTAATTCAAAAGTCAAGATTTCAAAATTGATCTTGTAATGTATTTTTAAGGAGACAAGACAATAAAGAAGGATACATTGTATTGACATTTGCCGTTTTCTAATTTGTTTCTATTTCTAAAATAAGATACAATAAGAAAAGCTTTGATTTTTTTACATAAAATTTTTGATAATTGCTCTTGTCAAATTGACATTTAACTAAATATTTTTAAATTGACATACGTTTCTTTGTTCATAGCGTACTCCGAGTTAGGAATTTTTTTGAACACACTGTACTTTAGATAATACATAGTTGACTCGTCCGCCATATTGGTGCCAAAATCAATGCAGTAAATTATGAAATAAAGTGCATTTCTTATAAGTTTATGTACTAACTATTTTTTATAATTAAATATATCTTCCTTATTTGCCATTTTGTAACATTGATATTGCATGATTTAAGTGGCTCCACAATGGTGGACGAGTCAGCTGTAATTTATCTACTAGCTCTAGTATGTAATGTGACGTCACATTCTGTTTCAGATCACGTGACTTTTTCAAAATATTACACAAATTTCAATAATTAAGAATTAAATCTTATGAATATTTCATGATATTTTCTAATTTGAGGTTCTTTAAAAAACAATATCTTTTAAAATTTAATACTTTTAGGAGTCATTATATAATTATTTTTTTTGCAACAGCACTATTCGGGCTGAATTTTGCGTCAGGCTATATTGTTGTTATATTTACACAAGAGTCATACTTGGAAAATTCGGGCCGAGTTTTGTGCGTTAGTTTAGGTTATTGTTGTTATATTTATATTGGGACACCTTTTACTCCCGCCGTTCTCAATATGCACAACAAAATATTGTACAGTAGGGAAGGACGGTTGTCTGAGTTTACGCTACAACTCTGACCGTCGGTGGTAGGGGGAGAGAATTTATTCTAATATATATTAACAGTGTATCTATATGCGGCAAGCCAAACATTTCCCCTCATACCACCACACTTCAGTTACGACTATTCTGAAATCGAATTTTTGCTCTAGGTATACTAGCCCCTTAAGGTAGTATACAAGAAATAGAATCTTTTGCAAGGAACTTCTGTATGACATTTATACAAAATACATATAACACGGAAGATAATGTGCTGGCCACATCAGATTTATTGAATTTGAGATAGCCAAACAAACAATTTTTTAGTTTCCGTACTTTTGCAGATTTCTGTAACTTAATTTGATTCAGGATCATGTTTAAATATTGGAAAATTATTCACTGGGTGTTATGAAAAAGAAAAAGAAACATGGATGAGCAATTATGTAAAATTAAAAATAATTATAAGACGTTTTTGTAGAAACGCTTAAACTTTAAAATGTAATAACTTGTGACTAAGATACTTTTTGCGAGAAACAGACCAGCTCTTTAATTAATATTAGCGGAAGGTAGTGTGCCGGTCACTTAGACATTTTTAAATATACAAATTACATTGAAAATAGTTTTTTCTTTAATTATTTAATAATATTATCATTGAACTATTTTAACTTTTTCATTGCCTATTCCTTCGTTGAAATATGTCAAGTACGCAACATACTCGTATTACTATTCTATTCATTCTTATCTTTAATATTCCTCTAGAAGGACTTGTAATAAACATATCTAAACAAATATAAAATGAAATTCCTTCCTTATAACACGCGAATATGCAAATAATTAACATACCTTCTTCTGCATAAAATTAATATTTATAGTAGACTCTTAGAAATTTCTTAATTAAACATGATGTTAAAATTTGTTTTTAAAATATAATTTTGAGATGTTCACCGTGACATACTTTTTGGAAGAAATTTCAAGATTTGGAAGATTTACATTTTGAATTGTTTACAATTTCTATGTCGACCAAGGGCAAAATAATTAAGAAGATAGATAGCCTAACAACATAGAAACAAGTATTTTTTTCGATCAAATTCAGTTTTATTTTTCAACATAAACTCGTTCTAAGTCAATATACATTTTCCGTTGATACTCCAACACCTTTAAACCTTCCAAAAAGTGGTTGGTGTCATGCTCAGCAGTATAACTTGTTCGGAGCAGGTACACCCTTCGCAGTCGAATGTTTTGTTTGTTCCTTCGCCCTAGAAGTAGAGTGGTAGATCTAAGTACCATCAAAAGTTAAAAATCGAGGCAAAATAAACAGCTTGTTTTACTTAAATCACTTCAGCAGTGCGTTGGAAAAGTTCATTCAACTGCAGTTTTTTTTTTGCTCAAAGTGAGCAGTCGCATCACCCTACGCTCAGTCATCTTTCTCATGCTCAATTCTTCACGTAAAATTATGATAAACGCGTCTCTTCGATATACCCACAACCTCTGCTATCTTTCCAACTTTGATTCGAGGGTCATCCAGTATCATATGGAGAACTTTTTCGATGTTATTGGTGGTGGTCGCAATTGTTTGCCATCCTGAAAGCTCAACATTAATCAAGCTGGTACGGTCACTTTTAAATTCATTGTTTCACCGTGGCAAATGATGGAGTAGAGTCTCCGTAAACAGCGTCCAACTCGGCTTTAATTCGCGTACACGTATTGCCTTTTAAATACAAGAATTGGACCACGGCATTATTTTTAATTTTTACCTTCCGTCACCTTTAGGTAAGGAAGGTATTGTCTTTCGTCAAAAAATTCAGTGGTGAGTTTTTCATGAATAAGCATGTTTTAGGGTCCCTAGAATATGATTTTACTATTTTTACGATGTGTGTGCGTGCGTGCGTGCGTGCGTGCGTGTGTGTGTGTGTGTGGGTGTGGGTGTGGGTGTGGGTGTGTGTGTGGGTGTGGGTGTGTGCGTGCGTGCGTGTGTGTGTTTGTGTGTGTGTGTGTGTGTGTGTGTGCGCGTATGTGTGTGCGTGTGTGTGTGCGTGTGTGTGTGCGTGTGTGTGCGTGTGTGTGTGTTTGTGTTTGTGTGTGTGTGTGTGTGTGTGTGCGTGTGTGTGTGCGCGTGTGCGTGTCTGTGTGTTTGCTTGTGTGTATGTGTGTTTGTATGTGTGTATGTGTGTGTGTGTGTGTGTGTGTGCGTGTGTGTGTGCGTGTGTGTGTGCGTGTGTGTGCGTGTGTGTGTGTTTGTGTTTGTGTGTGTGTGTGTGTGTGTGTGTGTGTGTGTGTGTGTGTGTGTGCGTGTGTGTGTGCGCGTGTGCGTGTCTGTGTGTTTGTTTGTGTGTATGTGTGTTTGTATGTGTGTATGTGTGTGTGTGTGTGTGTGTGTGTGTGTGTGTGTATTAGTGTGTATGTCTGTGTGTGACAAAATTTTCTAATGCGATAACTCTAATACTACAATTCCAAAAATTGTAATTCTTTCGTATTCCTCTTCGTTACATCCTTGTGAAGAGCTGATTAAATTTTGGTTATAATTGGTCAACCGGAAGTACCCTCATTTGAAGATATTAATAGTTTTTCTTGAAAAAGCGATGTTAAATATAATTTTTTCACATTTAATGTTATTATAAATATTAAAGAATATTATTCTCTATACGATTTGAATGCATTTTATACTTCATATTAAATGGATATAGAGTTAAGAAATTATAAAGAAATTAAATATATATATATATATATATATATATATATATATATATATATATATATATATATATATATTAGCCAGCTATGCTATAACTCTGGAAACAGCTGCTATATTAAGAAAATTCTGATTGAAAGGTGTCAGTGTCAAGTGCAGTTGACTGTATGTTTGTGTTATAATTTTACTGGAAATATAGGATCTTTTGTTAGAAATTTTCTGTATAAAATTTGTATAAAATACATACAACTGCCTTAAGGTAATGTACAAGAAATTGAATCTTTTGCAAGGAACTTTCTGTATAACATTTATACAAAATACGTAGAACTGACGGAAGGTAATGTGCTGGCTGCATCAGATTTTTTATTTTTTTATAACATCACTGAATTCTAATGACACAAATGACTAATAGGCCAATTCTGAACATTCATCTGTAAAACTGTAAATTCGTAAATCTGTAAGCTACGATAAATCTGTAACTACACAATTTACAGATTTGGCAATTCTGAACACGTATCTGTAACGAGCTGAGTTACAGACATCATTTACGATCTCGTAACGTTTTGACATTTGCGATTAACTTCATAAATATTTTGTACTTGATGCGGAAAGCTGCCACAGTGCTGTGTTTTTTACTAAATAAGTAAAAATAATGTAGGTATATACACAAATTATTATTGAATTATTGTTTTTAAGGTCCAAATGATTACTAATTATGAATTAATAGACTATTAATATTACCGAAAAACAGAATGAAATATTTTTGTGAATTTTAGAAGACGATTATGCGTTAACGCTTCTGCGGAAATATGCTGTTTCCAAACCAGTCCTGCGCCTCTTTTAGCCCCTCGTAATTCTCTCCGCCGTTGACATCTTTTAACATTCCAAACTACCTTCTACTCTTTCTCCCATGCATTTTCCCTTCAATTATAATTTTCTGAAGACAATCTCTCCTTAAAGTATGTAGAATGCAATTGACCTTCCTCTGTCTTATTTCTCTCGTAACTCTTCTCTCTTCTACACTTCATTCTTTTTCTCCTTCTTCCTCAAGGTCATGTTTCGCACCCAAATAACACGATACTCTATATGAAGTATTTGCAAATCTTTTCCCTAATTTTATATTTCTGCGTATTGCTGTTTGCAGTTCCTAAATTTTAGAGACTGTCTCCTTGGGCAATCTCTTCTTCACTATTGCCATTCTAAGTTACTATACTTCCAACTTCCAAGATATTTGAAGGAGTTTACTTATTCTACCTTCTCTCCTTCTAACCATATATTAGCGGATCCTTCCTTCTTAGCTATCCTTACTTTTGATTTCTTTATGCTTACTCTCCAAATTCGTCCTAATTTATACGGTACTATAACAGATTTCCAATTTCATGTAAACTACTATTTTGGTAAAAAAAATACTGAAATAACTTTTATTACAAGAATTTATTTATTCTCATTATTTTCTAAGAAAATACTCAGTAAAACATTAATCGTTGTTGCTCATTCACTTTTAAGAATTTACGAGAACTGTAAGCGTTTACAGATTTTCTGTAAGGTACAGATGTGATTAGAATTGCAATTTGATCAGAAGATGTTACAGGCCTTACAGATTTGCTTACAGGTCTTACAGATTTGCTCAGAATTTGCCTATAAAACAATAACTAAGCGTTTAAAACGGCTGAAATTTTGAGAGATATATTTCAAAACATAAACAATTGTATTTACAGAATAATTTCGATGTTTATCTACATCTACATGTTGAGGCTAAAAACTTATCAATACTCGTAAAGTGACTGTTTTGTCATATCTTTAATGGCAGGCGGGGAGACATCTGAACTGGGACTGGCGATCGCATGACGTAAAAATGACGACACTCTAACATTTCGAAGCATCCCGCGCGGTCGAAATCCCACGCGGTCGAAATTCCATGCGGTCGAAATCCCACGGGGTCGTAATGTACCCCCACCACTTTGTCCGTTCTACAGATATTCAAATATTTCCACGCCGTCGAATCCCACCTGGTCGAAATGTTACCTGATACAAATCCCTCGCTCCCGTACCGCTCTCTTTATCGATCGTATTGCATTCTAACAATCTATGCTTCGTGGTAGTTCCGCGTCAAAGATAATATATTAAAAAAATAATTAAAACATATTATATTATTATACAACAAACTATTTTATGAATGAAGCAGGTAAAGAATTTACTTATACATTTGATATTGCTGGTCCGCCATTTTAGATTAGCTGTCATATTATATGAATAAGTTGTAAAATTATGTATTACTGTGTCTATTATAAATCATATCTTGCTTTTATTTCCAAATATATTTCCTTCCACTCGGCATATTTTGACAATAACTTGATGTATCTACACATATTTGTCTATTTGAAAATAAATTTAATTATTTTATAATATGAAATATTTAGTAAACTATCATGTTTACTTAAAATGTATAGGTATTTTCTGATTCATTCATTAAGTAGTTCGTTGTATAATAATATAATATGTTTTAAAAATTCTTTTTAATATATTATCTTTGACGCGGAACTACCACGAAGCATAGATTGTTAGAATGCAATACGATCGATAAAGAGAGTCGTACAAAAGCGAGGGATTTGTATCGTGTAACATTTCGACCGGGTGGAATTCAACGGCGTGGAAATATTTGAATTTCTGTAGAACGGACAAGTGGTGGCGGTACATTTCGACCACCTGGGATTTCGACCGCGTAGGATTTCGACCGCGTGAAATTCGACCGCGCGGAACGTACTCTAACATTTCAGTATCGCCTGCCGTATCGGCTGGCGATCATATGACGTCAATTTTACGTTATTCGATCGTCAGGCGATATGTCAGAGTCCCAGCACTGGGTTGAATCTCAAACAAGATGATTTTTTTTGTAATTTGAATAATTAGCTTGTTTACTAAGTACATAGTTGAACTATTTAATTTTTCATCATATTGCGTAAGGCAAATTGAAAATTCAACATTGTTTTCATTGTTTACACATTCACATAATTATTATAATTATTTGTATCAAATTAATATGGTAGTTATTCAGTAATACTTACCAGAAATTGCACGATGGGTTTTACCTATACTTATGATAAACAATACATGAAAAATAAAAGATTAGTTGAATATTAATTACAATGAGTAAATATCATGGCATTTGAGATGTTATAGTTAACAATGTTTATTTCATTGACATTGAATTCATTGCATATGATTGAAAAAGATTCGCAAAAAACTTATTAACATAAATAATCATGTCGCAATAATCAGGTTTCATTACATGGAGGAAAATCTCAATCAAAAATTAATTTCAAGACGAGTTTTACATTTAGTAGGTATATTCTAAATTTATCTTATCTAATTATATATGTTTATGGCCGTCTACCAAATAAATTTAGTGTTTTTGATGGATGAAATTGTTGTAAATTCATTACAAATGTAAACTAGGAAAGTCAAGTAATAAACATATTTAAATACTAATTTTTCATTTATTATTCTTATAAAAAATACAATGCAATTCATGCGAAAAGTTACATCACATTCTAAGGAAGGTAAACTGGGTGATATTTATTTTTAATCTCATGTAATTTTACATATATCTTCATCATAGTCTTATTGTTTTTGTTGTATTTCAATAGAAGTAAACAACATCAAGCATAATACAAGTATTTATACTTATTTCTTATGTTCAATAGGTATCCAACCTATGTAACAAAAGTATTAAGAAAAAGTGAGATCTCTTTGTCGAATTAATGAAAGTTTTAATTGAAATATTAACATAAGTAGATCCTATAAACTAGGAGATAAGAAATCTAGGTTTCCAACACTGATAGGGACCATTATCTTCAATGCGACGAAGTTCTTTAATACCTTGTCTCATTTGTCTCCGCACGATGTTAAATCTACTCCCCGGATCGTCAGAAATATTCTTTTCTGTAACTGCTGTTCCAACCATTATTGTAGTCTAAATTGACCATATATTTTATTGAAATTTCGTTTAGATTATATTTTGAGTAATAAAGTAATATAAACTGCGTAAAAATATTTAAATTTTATTGGACGGACTCCTAGATATTATCCTAATCTTCAGAGACCATAAGGATGATTAGAAATATCATACTGATTGTAAAAAATCGTAATTAGATACACCCGGTCTGTGAAACCGATACAACTGGTCTCGTTATAAATATTCACGCGACCACTGTAGGGTTAATAAAGCCATTTATCTGGCACAATGCTTCATATCCAGGGTTGTTCTTCAAAACTTCGCGGGGATACATTGTCCCCGCTCCCGCCCGAAACGCCACCACCACCTCAACCATCACTACCCAACTAGTTCAGTTCCCACATGAAGGCGCGGCGTTTAAATTAGCGAAAAAGAAGACCAAATATGCAAATGCATGTGAAAATATGCATTTGCATATAATCCGGTTTCTAATGGTTAGCATATATCTTGAGGCCATAACATTTTAAGTAGTTGCTGGAAATCTATTAGTCTTTAGACTAATTTAAAAGACTTATCACACAATAGAGTTGTTAGTCTTGTTATTGTCGCATCTTCGAATAAAAATTAATTGGTTCAAATCTGGTTTTAGCCAATAAGTTTAGAATTATCAAATTAAATCAAACTTTAAATATATTTGAAACCATATAAAAACAACTGGAGAAAATACCGCACGTTCGCCATGCGAAATTTTATCCAACTGTTTTTTAAAATGCTTTAAAGAATACCACAAACTAATAATTATTATATAATAGGTGGACATTGGGTTGGTCTGAGCCGTCAAGGAATTTGGATGCAACTTCCAAGCTTTGGATTTCAATACTGCAGATCTGAGGCTGAGGCATCTTTTCTAAAGGATTGCTGAGCTCCAGATAAATCTTCTACGGCGTAGACGACCACCGATGGATGAATTTTTACGGTGTAGATAACCACCGTTGGATGAACGGGTAAGAAACTTTTTTTTAAAATAAAATATTTGATCTCATGTTCAATCATGAGAATTTATAATCAAAAGAATATGACTATAATATATGTCTAAATATTTTTATTTAGTTTACATGCAGTTTTTAAAACCGTTTTCAAAACGTTGTTAGTTTTGAAAACGCCATAAAAACCGTTTTGATACTGTATACGCTTGTATTCAAATTCGATTTTGAGTACTACATTAAAAGAAATATAAATTTTATAGATGCCTGTATAATATTCAATCAATGTAAAATTGTAATATCGACTATTTATCAATAAAATCAATATCTGGAAACATATGATTACCATATATCTTTCAGGAATTGGACATCAAGAAGACTATAGATTAATATAGTAGATTTTACGTTAGCTTTAAGTTTTTTAAAATGTATTTTCAGGTCTTAATTAAACTTTGACTCATCGCGCCGTTGAGCAAACACGCGTTTTCTTTAAAACAGAAAATAAATTGATTAAGTTAAGTGCATAAAATTGTGCGTGGGCGTTTACTACCGTGATACGCGTCTTTCGCGGGTTTACCATGGAGCCTGAATATGAAAAGAAATATATATATATATATATATATATATATATATATATATATATATATATATATATATATATACAGGGTGATTCATCGGTCTGTCCTCTCTTTATAACTCTTTTATTTTAAGTCAGATAGAAAAACTCTTCAAATTTAATTTATATGGTATATTATTATCTATCTACGTACCATATGCGTTTGTATACAGGGTGCTCCATTTAAGCGCAACAATATGTAACTTTATATTTCTTAATGGAACACCCTATATTTATTTATTTATTTTGATAGTAAATTAGATTCCCTTTAAAAAAGTATTAAGTAATAAGGGGTCTAAAATTATAAATTAAGAAGTTATTTACGTTCATAAAAAATAGTAGTTCAGAGTGGAAAAAACCATAATATAATACAAAAATTTGATCCTTTTATATTCATACTTATTTTAAACATTACACTAATTCCAAAAAAGCTATTAAAATTTAATGACAGACTAAACAATGCAAAATTATAATAAATGCTCGAAAACTTGTCCTTCAACTTCAATAGATTTTTCTTTTATAAATATTATATTAACCATCTCATCTTTACTAAAATTTGTATTATTCATTTTCACATCAACATCAACAATGATAAACTAAGAGTATTTGGACAATTTGTTTGTTTAATTTTGAAACAATTGATCAAATTATCCATAGCTTACTTTGTTAATAATAACATGATAGAAACATATTCAACGAATAAAGGTAAATAACTTCTTAATTTATAATTTTAGACCCCTTATTACTTAATATTTTTTTAAAAGGAATCAAATTTACTATCAAAATAAATAAGTAAATATATGGTGTTCTATTAAGAAATATAAAGTTACATATTGTTGCGCTTAAATGGAGCACCTGTATACAAATGGATATGGTACGTAGATAGATAATACTAAATCATATAAATTATATTTGAAAAGTTTTTCTATCTGACTTAAAATAAAGGAGTTATAAAGAGAGGACAGACCGATGAATCACCCTGTATATATATATATATTATACTAAGTTGTAACACCCGAAAACGACAGTTAGAACTCATTGAAAAAATTATTTTACTTTCTTAAATAACGTTCTGCCAGAGCTTCTTGATGACTTACCGCTAAACATCAGACGAAGACTTTGGTTTCAACATGATGGAGCACCGGCTCACACAACCCGAGAAGTCATAGCACTACTAAATAGAGAATATCCGAATAAGTGGATTGGGAGAGGAGGTGCTGTTGCGTGGCCAGCCCGGAGCCTCGACCTAGCTCCCCTAGATTTCTTTTTCTGGGGTCAGATGATGACCTCTGTGTAGGAGAGACCAGTAAACACCGAATTAGAACTGGTGGCTAGAATAGTAGCTGCTCAGATTGTTAACTACATCAAATTTCTAACCTGTTTCAAATTTTCAATTTTTTCATAGGCTATATGGAGCGTTCTTAAAATATCGAATCCGGTATTTATAATCAAATCCCAATTTGGACGCCGTATTCGAAATCCTTGGGGCCGAATTAAGGGGTTGCCATATCTAACTCAAAAAAATTTCCCTGATCAAAATTGAAAAAGGTGGTGTTTTTTGGCAAAAAAAACCTTTTGACTCTAATTTATTTCAAATTTTGTATACATTAACTAGGAAACAGGACTAATGGATAGCCAAATCTGAGCCCCTAGGGGTTGATGTTAAGGGAGTTATTAAAGTCTGAAGTGGGTTTTTGGAAATAACTGTCTAATAATGTTTTTCTATGTGATTACAGGATCAACAGCGGACCAAGGACCACTTTAATTATAAAATTTAGTCAAGAGTAGGATATATTCAAAGTAATATTTTTTTCAAATACCGTACGCTTTACCTTCAGCCATGAATTCCTTTTAGCTTATAATACAAATAAAATGTTTGTAATTGTTCTAATTGTGATTGTTATTTATTGTGTTGAGGGTATACTATTATTAATTTTGTAAGAATAATGTACTTGTAATTGTTGCAATAAATATTTATTTTCATTTTAAAAAATGTTTTATTTATTCTTTTACTGATAGATATTTGTTCAAAACGTCATTGACCCCTAAACTTTGTTGATTTTTTAAATATATCTTATTGTTATATTTTAAGTACATGCCTACATATAATTCGACACTTTTCTAAAGCGCATATCCTTTAAAAAACTTTAAATTCCGAGTGCTTTTTTCATTTTTAGCGTGCATAGATGCTACCTGAAAGTAGCATCTATGCACGATTAAAAAATTTTTACCGTGCATAGATGCTACCTCAAAGTAGCATCTATGCACGATTAAATTCTTTTTAGCGTACATAGATGCTACCTGAAAGTAGCATCTATGCACGATTTTTTAGAAAATTTGGTGCATAGATGCTACTTTTTTAAACGCAGAAAAAACGAAGCATCCATGCACGATTTTTTAGAAAAAATGGTGCATGGATGCTTCTTTTTCACAGAACAAAAATTCCCAATAGGTATATCGAAAGAAGCATCCATGCACGATGCACTGTTTTCAAATTCCCAATACGTTCACTGAATAAAAAAGAGTGCCCATCATTTTTTTTAGATTAATGAAAACGAATAAAAATATTTAAAAATCTAAATGGTATCTTTTAGGATTTTTGCTTTTACTTGCAACGTTTATTGACAGGTGCTGCTCCCTTATGGCCGTGTTAAAAACTACATACGTATATGGGCTTAGAAATAAAAATCACTTTTTACCTTTACCTCCTGCTATCCTTGGTAAAGGAAAATATAGGGATCGTGCTATAAATCGCATATCGAGATTTTGGTAAATGACCACGTATTAAAAAATTAAAACTAAAGATTATAAAATAAGTCATTTTAAAATAAATTGTAAAGTTTATTAGCAATATATAATAACAAATATATTTAATACATACATATTAACATTTTATTACAATTTTACATTTAATAATTCTCTTCTACTGCCATTGGGGTCCTTCAAGCTCACATGCTGACAATCTGCACAGAAAAATATATGAAAATTAGACTATTAAATATATATATATATATATATATATATATATATATATATATATATATATATATATATATATATATATATATATATATATAAAGTCATAGGGTGTTAATTAAAAAGCGGGCCATAGGCGTTTAACATGGGATATCAAAAGGGGTGATAAAAAAGAGAAATAGTTAAATATATCCTATATATATATATATATATATATATATATATATATATATATATATATATATATATATATATATATATATATATATATATATATAAGAGATAGCAAAAAGGATCTAAAAGATAAAACACGAGTTGTTCGACAACGTGAGCTTAATAAAAATACTTTTCTTACTTTCTCAGCTTTAAGTTGTAATGTCTGTACATCTGCTCGGCGATTCTTTGCTCCATTTTCACACGTTGTCTTTTGGCAATCGCTTTCAAGATGTTTCCCATGTTCAACAGCTACAGGATCACGACAAGCCATGTCTATTTGTCCGCCAGTCAAGGAGGATGTCTAAAAGTCAAAGGTTTAAAATTTCAGCTAAACTTCAAAAAAGAATAATATATACTTCTCTTGCAGGATATCTGATTTATAATATACTTTATAAATTAATAAATAAAATAATTTGTCAATAAATAAATATTTACGGTTAATATGAAAAAAAATTAATATGTGGTTTAATGTATACATACAAAATAAAATCGCAACTTCCACTATCATCTTGTATTCATTTCTGAATTATTATATAAATTTCATATTTAAAAATCCCCATTTTCAATTGACGGGAGGTCAAGTTTGTTATCAAATTTGATGACAATTTTTTAACGTGCCAAACAGGCTTTACATGTAAAATTTAAATGTTTGTTACTAAATAGAAACAGCATTATTTGACTTGTATTCTTCATATTAAAAAATCTGATGTGGACACCACACGACTTCCTTGTACACAAGACCAATATGAAGTATAGACCCAAGTATAAAATTCCACGTATTTGACGTAATTTGACATTAGCATCTATTTTTTATTTTTTTGTTATTTTTTGTCCTAATCCATAGCAAGCTTCATTACAAAAGCCCAAAAATTATATGTTTTAAATATACATATCTCGCTTATACGAAGGGCTAATTTAATAATACTTGATGTGCTAGACACAGAATTTAATTCTCTAAAAATTTTATTTGAAGCATTTATTTCTAAAATCAAAATGAAACCATTTTATTGAAGAAAAACTGTTAACAACTTCAGGTAATATGTCACTTCCGGTTAGCCTGTTTTAACAAAAATCCACTATGTTACTCCAATTGACATAAAAGTCTTATATACCAAATTTGTAAATTGTTAGATTATATTTTAAGATAGTTTTTCATCAAAATCTATTATAGGCTTCAAATAAAGTACCATTTCTAGAAATTATGTAATGACCAAAAAGGGAGGTGCACAACTAGATGTTATAGCGGTCTTAAATACAAAATTTCAACTTTCTACGGCTTACGGAATTATGCGAGATACGAGTACGTACGTACAGACGTCACGACAAAATTAGTCAAAATGGATTCAGGGATGGTCAAAATGGATATTTTCGTTGAAATCTGAAAACCGTTTTTTTTTTTGAGATTACAAATCTTCCTTTGGTCACTTATACACCATTCGAACTCGTCCCTATCAGTGCCGGAATATTACTGTTAATTTTTTTTTAAAAAAAAGCTTATATAAGGCTGTATGAATGCAAAGCTCTTGCAACTTTAAATTTATATTGTAATTACATTGCATTTAGAATTTTAATTATCTTGAAGCTTGTTAATACAAAATTTCAACTTTCTACGGCTTATCGTTTTTGAGTTATGCGAGATACATACGCACGTACGTTCGTACGTACGTACGTACATACGTACGTACGTACGTACGTACGTACAGACGTCACGACGAAATTAGTCAGAATGGATTCAGGGATGGTCAAAATGGATATTTCCGTTGAAATCTCAAAACCGAAATTTTTCGCGATTACAATACTTCCTTTACTTCGTACAAGGAAGTAAAAAATAAAATGCCATTTTAAAATTGAAGAATTATTACAGACAAACTAAGCTAATATGTTTTAAAACCCACCCTTAAAAACATTACTAATTTTATTAGAAATAAAATTTACATTAATTCTGTGCAACAAAAACATTTGTCAATAAAAGAGAATACGTTCTAATTAAAAAAAAAATCTGATGTGGACACCACACGACTTCTTTGTAATATGAAGTATACACCCAATTATAAAATTGCACGTATTTTACGTAATTTGGCATTAACATCAATTTTTAATTTTTTTGTTATTTTTTGTCCTAATCCATAGCAAGCTTCATTACAAAAACCAAAAAGTATATAAGTTTTAAACATACATATCTCGTTTATACAAAGGGCTAATTTAATAATATTTGATGTGCTAGACGCAGGATTTAATTGTCTAAAACTCTTATTTGAAACATTTATTTCTAAAATCAAAATGAAACCATTTTATTCAAGAAAAACTGTTAACAACTTCAGGTAATATATCACTTCCGGTTAGCCTGTTTTAACCAAAATCTACTATACTATTCCAACTGACATAAAAGTCTTATATACCAAATTTGAAAAGTTTTGGATTGTACTTTAAAATAGTTTTTCATTAAAATCTATTATAGGCTTCAAATAAAGTATCATTTCTGGAAATTATGCAATGACTAAAAAGGGAGGTGCACAATTAGATGTTATAGCAGTCCTAAATACAAAATTTCAACTTTCTACGGTTTACCGTTTTTGAGTTATACAAGATACGTACTTACGTACAGATGTCACGACGAAATTAGTCAAAATGGATTCAGGGATCGTCAAAATGGACATTTCCGTTGAAATCTGAAAACCGAAATTTTTCGCGATTACAATACTTCCTTTACTTTGTACAAGGAAGTAAAAAACTAAAATAGGCTGTCAAATTTTAATTAGCAAATTCTTAAACCCTTGACTCTGCGCTCTTGAAACATATATGTTAATCTGCAACCCCTAAGGAAACGCGAAATTTCAAGGAAATCTATGAAAATCCACCCGTTTTCAAGATACAAACCCCTAAAGTTTTCCGAAGAGTCTATAGCTTAAATTCTTAACTTAAAAGGGTTAAAAAACCGGAAAATAAATGTCCTTCAAGTTTCTGGAGAAGGGTCTGCGCTAATGCCTTATAAACAGGCTAGAAAGCCCGGACAAGTGTTGTTACACTTACTTGGACTTGCCAAAATATTTGAATTTACGTTTTTGATAAACGAGTAAACTTAATTTAAAGTGCCGGTAAAAATAAATTTAATTTGCGATTATTTAATAAATGAACATCAAGTTAGTTATCAAACCGAACGCAATTTCTGCTTGATTTGACAAATAAATAACGTTAGTTTCTTTTAAATAATCGCGTACTATACTTTATTTGGTCTTGTTGTTTCATTGGATAATATCGGGGTATTATTAATATTAATATTTCCCTTTCTTTTAACATTAAAGTTCACAAATATTAATAATGTCCCTGCT
Organism: Harpalus rubripes; assembly: GCA_963082715.1. Lineage (NCBI taxonomy): Eukaryota > Metazoa > Arthropoda > Insecta > Coleoptera > Carabidae > Harpalus > Harpalus rubripes. The sequence continues at coordinate 16,724,045 of OY720449.1, forward strand.
CTCAGGGTTGTTGTATAGCAAATAACGCCAAAGGGCATGAGTTGCTGTTATGGTAATGTTATCAAGAAATTGATATTGATACTGGGATAAAGACTAAAAATCTGATGTGACCAGCACATTACCTTCCGTCAGTTCTATGTATTTTGTACAAATTTCATACGGAAAGTTCCTTGCTAAATATTCTATTTCTTGTACATTACCTTCCGGCAGCTGCATGTATTTTATGCAAATTTCATACAGAAAATTTATGTCTTAAATTATTATTTATCTGCAGAAATAAAAGATTTATTATTATTATTTCTTGTACATTACCTTAAAGCAGTTGTATGTATTTTATACAATTTTCATACAGACAGCAAGAGATCCTATATTTCCAATAAAATTATAAGACAAACACGCTATGTCAATTTCACTTGACACTGACATCTTTCAATCAGAATTTTCTTAATATAGTAGCTGTTTTCATAGCTATAGCTACTTTATGAAATTTAATTTCTTTACAATTTTTTAACTCTATATCCATTTAATATTAAGTATAAAATGCAGTCAAATCGTATAGAGAATAAAATATTCTTTAATATTTATAATAACATTAAATGTGAATAAATGATATTTAACATAGTTTTTTCAAGAAAAACTGTTAAAATCTTCAAATGATGGTACTTCCGGTTGACCAATTGTAACCAAAATCTAATCAGCTCTTCATATGGATGTAACGAAGAAGTATACGAAAAAATTATAATTTTTGAAACTGTAGTATTAGAGTTATCGCAGACGAAAATTTTGTTACACACACACACACACACACATCCACACACACACACACACACATACAGACATCATCGTAAAAATAGTAAATTCGTATTCTAGGGACCCTAAAACGTGCTTATTGATTAAAAACTCATCATCGAATTTTTTGACCAAAGACAATACCTTCCTTACCTAAAGGTGACGGAAGGTAAAAAACAAGCAGAAGCATTCATAATCCAATTACTTCGTAAATTTTATTAAAACTTTTTGATCCGTAATCCGTAGAATATTTAAAAATTGTAGTCGGACATTAAACGTTTAAGACACCACGGGAGTTAAACGGGCAATAATGCCTTGGGTACACTATTGGCCTCAGACATCATTGTCCTTATAACACCCTTGATACCTTAATTACTAAATTATACATACCGAATAGTTCCATTTTTTGCTCAGGGCTGCAACCCCTACCCGCGAATCACCACTGATGAAACTGCTGGATACTTTTCCAAGTGGCTAAGGTCTCAGCTCCTTGAATGGCTCGTGCAGCAGGTCGTTCTACAGCTAATTCAGAATTTCCCCAAGGAGTTCAACTCATTTAGCATCTCTAGAGCTCTGTAACATTTATATAATATATTAAAATTTGCATTTATAGTTCGTAGGAATGAAAATAAAGTTAACTTATGTGCAAATTATTAAAAAAAATAAATTGATAAAACTTTTTTTAAAATTTTGAAGCTATTTCAAAAATTACATGCTCTTTATTAATTAATATTTTTATTCATTTTATTGTAAATAACTCAGCTTACAATGATGTAAAAATATATAATTTTGGGTTCCCCACAACAATGAATATCTCCAGGTAAACCCCCAGTAAGTCCAGAAGGTGTCACCTCCAAGCACCAGGAAGTCGTCCTCGAAGTCGCATTATAAGAACACACATATCTGTTCACAAGCACTGCAACGATTAAACTGGCAAAATGAATCTCTTGTAGTAGACAAGCGTTAGGTAAGAATTTAATTAAATTCTCAAACAAATGAACAATTATTATTTTAATAAAAGTTATATAATGGAATGAACTATACAATGATTGCATATTTTTATTTTTACCTGAATTTTCACTCTTAATTTTTGAATTGTTTCAGCCTATAAGTATGGGCGTAACTTTTGAAACATCTTTAGAAAAAATCTGAAATAATATTGCTCAATAATATCGGTAATCACAAATTCAAAAATAAAAATGAAGTTAGTGGTGTTTGCAATCAAGGGTAGGTTTTAATGGAATATATAAGTGATTACAGAGGATTTTATGGCTTTTCACAGAAAGAATAAAATCCGAATAAAAAAATCTAATCAATATTTAAATAAGACAGATCTGAAATATTCTTTTATTTGAGTTTAACAGAACAGTTAAGGCATCGGATGCCGCTATACAGTTGCCTAGTTTATCTCGATAGTTTCAACCCGCTTGAAAATGGGTTGAATCAATCCGATTGGTTAGCGGGTTGAAATGATCGGAATAAACGCATTTTCAACCGGATTAAAATTTTCAACTTGACTCTAAAATACAAATGGGTTGAGCTTATTCGACCGGGTTGACTTTACGGGATAAACGCTCAACCCGATCGAAGAACATGTACGATTCACCATCGTTTAGAGGCTATCTGTCAGCTGCATTTTAACAGTCAAAATGTGTGTGATTATAATTCAATTATGTCAAAAAGAAACATTTGGCAGAACCAGGAAGTAATGTACCTATTTTCTTTACTAAATGAAGGCTTTGAAAATTCTCCGTCTTATGCTAGCGAGACAATATAGTGAAGCAGCAATCTTTTTCTCAAAACTCAAAACTTACAATTTTAGAAGGGTCGCTTAACAATTATATTTTGGTTTCAATTTAGTATTTAGTAGGAGTAGAAAGTAGTCTTTTTGTGTTGAACCCAGCTATTGCGGCCGAGGCGCTAGCCGAGGCTAGGCAAGTTAGGTAAAACACAATTTATGTTAACCAATATGGTCTTATATCAAAATCAGAATTAGGAATGCCGAATTTTGAGTTCAGCCCTTTCGAGTCAATTTTCGAGCCAGACCTGCCGGTTTTTTTCTCTAATCGAGTCGAGGCAAACGCGAAACTTCAAAGCCCGACCAGACCTTGTCCGAATACATCCCTATTGGGGGCAGTAATCCGGTAAATGTTAAAAACCAAATAGGCACTTTTAAATTTCTGAGAACATTTGTAAATCAAGAACTTAAAGAATATTTCTTACCATGAAAATTGTTTAATTTTACTGCTTTCATTGTTCAATGAAAATGTTTCTTATTTCTATTGAAATTTTCACTAACCTATAATATAATCAGTTAAACAAGATAATAAAATATAGGCATGGGCCTCTGAAATATTTTGTGCCCTAGGTCCTTTTCCTTAAATCTGCCGCTGTTTGGTCTTTCTATCTTGTAGACTTACAGTTGGTAAATATGGCAACCCGGTAGTCCATAAGACTCTACACTGAACATGGAGTATGAGACCAGTGATCTCTATATACATTTTATAAGGTGCGTGAACTTGGCACATAAAGTGTGGGTGCAAATTCTGAAATTTTGCAAATATTTTGCACCCAATTTGCACCTATTTGTACCCTACAATTTTTTAAACTGCCTTCATTAGTTCAAAAGTTATAAACAATTAAATTTTTTTGTGCCAACTTCACGCCAGCACAAAAAAATATTCGGAATCAAAATTTTTATTTACCAATAATTTGCACCCATTTGCACCATCAAAATTTTTTTTTTATCTTTTTAAACAATACAGTTATTAACACTTATTTTTTTAATTGCCAGCACAAAAGGTGTTCAAATTTGATAATTTTTTAAATGGAATAATTAGCACCCAGTACAACAAAATTTGCACCTTAAAAATTATTTCCCTATCTTTATTATTTCTAAAGTTATAGACAATTATATTATTTTTCTGACAACTTCCCACGAATGTAATTACAGTACATCAAAGTAATTAATTATGGACTGTTATGAGGAAGCAAATTACTAAATTTATTTATTATTATTAACTAGGGTAAGGTACAATTTACACCCAAAAGATAATGTCATTTCAACCTGTATTTATTTAAATAATAATGTTCAAACGTAGAAGTATAAATTACATCGGTATATATTGCAACAATATCATTTATTATAGATTGTTATGAGGCTGAAAATTACGAAATTTATTTATTTTTATTAAGTAGGGTAGGGTACAATTTGCACCCTAAAGATAATCTCATTTCAACCTGTATTTAATTAAATAATAACGTTCAAACGTAGAAGTATAAATTACATCGGTATATATTGCAACAATACCATTTATTATAGATTGTTATGAGGCTGAAAATTACGAAATTTATTTACTTTTATTAACTAGGGTAGGGTACAATTCGCACATTAAACATAATCTCATTTCAACATGTATTTATTTAAATAATAACGTTCGAACGTAGGAGTATGAATTAATCAATCGGTATATATTGCAACAATGTCATTTATTATGGATTGTTATGAGGGTGCAAATTACGAAATTTATTTATTATTATTAACTAGGGTAGGGTACAATTTGCAGCCTAAAGATAATGTCATTTCAACCTGTATTTATGTAACTAATAACGTTCAAACATAGGAGTATAAATTACATCGGTATATATTGCAACAATATCATTTGTTATATATTGTTATACATACATACATACATACATACATACATACATAAAATCACGCATTTCCCACTTAGTGGGTTAGCACAAACCCAAAAGAATAACAATAACATCATCCAAAAAAAATCAGTTTCTCTTTCAACAATGTTCGTACTAACCTGACATCATAGGCACAACATATATTCCTCACTCTTAACATATTAAAGTGACCGATTTTCGGTAGCGAAATACCGCAACCGGACCACAATAATAGTTACGAAACAATCATCCTTCGCAACACATTTCTGTCTAAGCACACTTCTTTCGCCTCAGCCACATTCATAATCGCATTCATACACGCTCTTCTTCTCTTCCCACTCTCTCTTTTAGTACCTTCTCAATCACATCCATCCACTTACACACTGGACGGCCACGCAATCGAACACCCTCAATTTCACCAAGATATACACGCTTTACAAGCCGTTCACTCTTCATTCTCTCCACATGACCAAACCATCTCAACTGGCTCATTCCTACTCTCTTAACAACATTCTTCCTAACCATACATTCTTCATACACCAAATTGTTCCTCACGCGATCCCGTCTTACATATCCACATACTCCACGTAAATACCTCATTTCCACGGCAGTCCCTCTCTTTTTATGCTTTCCCGTCCATGCCCAACATTCGCTTCCATACATCAAAGCAGGCACCAGCACTCCATTATACACACTTAAACGAGCTTCTCTAGATACGTTTACGTTTCGAGCAAACGTACCCAGAGCACCCATTACCTTACACCCCGCACTCACTCTCCTTTCAATTTCTCTATCAATTCGACCATCCCTTGACATCATACTACCCAAATATACAAACTCATTCACTTGCTCCAGTTTCACTCCATCCACCAACACATTGCACATAGTCACCAATTTACTCTTTTCAAATACTAACACCTTGGATTTATCAACATTTAACTCCAGATTCATACTTCTTCCAACTACATGTATTCTCTCAATCATTCTTCTGAGTTGCTCTTCATTTTCACCTAAAACAACTACATCATCCGCATACGCTAACGCAGGCACAATACTTTCTCCAATTTGTACACCATCCATTTCACTTAATGCTCTCGGCAACAACACATCCATATACAAATTAAACAACCACGGAGACATACCACAGCCCTGTTCCACACCAACATTTATACGAAACCAATCACTCAACCTACCATCTATTCTTACAGCAGCCTCACTACCCTCATACAATGCACGAATCGCTGCAAATTACGAAATTTGTTTATTATTATTAATTAAATTAGGGTAGGGTACAATTCGCACATTAAAGATAATCTCATTTCAACCTGTATTTATTTAAATAATAACGTTCAAACGTAGAAGTATAAAATACATCGTTATATATTGCAACAATACCATTTATTATGGATTGTTATGAGGTTGCAAATTACGAAATTTATTTATTTTTATTAACTAGGGTAGGGTACAATTTGCACTGTAAAGATAATGTCATTTCAACCTGTATTTATTTAAATAATAACGTTCAAACATAGGAGTATAAATTACATCGATATATATTGCAACAATATCATTTGTTATATATTGTTAAGAGGCTGCAAATTACGAAATTTGTTTATTATTATTAACTAGGGTAGGGTACAATTCGCACATTAAAGATAATCTCATTTCAACATGTATTTATTTAAATAATAACGTTCAAACGTAGGAGTATGAATTAATCAATCGGTATATATTGCAACCATGTCACTTATTATGGATTGTTATGAGGGTGCAAATTACGAAATTTATTTATTATTATTAACTAGGGTAGGGTCCAATTTGCACCCTAAAAATAATATCATTTCAACATGTATTTATTTAAATTATTAATAGGGTTCAAGGTCAGCCACAATATTTATATTAAATTATATCGCTGAGTTTGTAAAGTCCCATGACAACGGTAGAGTTCCCAATCTATATACGTAGTGTATCTATTGTCTATGGTAAATAATTACGCTCACAAAAAAATTGAATGGGTTGTGATTTAATAGAAGCGGATTTTACTCTACAAAGTTTGGATTGTGTAATGATTTAATCTGTATTCTTATAGGATTATATATGGAATAAATATTATGTTTATTCTTATATTGATTATTATGAATCTTACCGAATTACTTACATTTTTTTTAATGTCGCCCTATCCAGTGTGTAATAATAAATAAACGCCAGACGAATAGTTACCGTTATTTTAGGATAGCTGCCCGATATTGCATAAATAATAGCTGTAAAATTATTTATTACAACAAATTGAGCAATATCAATTTCAACTTAAAATTCGTTGTTCTATGTTTGAACGTTATTATTTAAATAAATACATGTATGCAATTGTACCCTACCCTAGTTAATAATTATAAATAACTTTTGTAATTTGCAGCCTCATAACAATCCATAATAAATGACATTGTTGCAATATATACCGATATAATTCATACTCCTCCGTTTTAACGTGATTATTTAAATAAATACATGTTGAAATGACATTATCTTTAGGGTGCAAATAAATAAATTTCGTTATTTACACCCTGATAACAATCCATAATAAGTAACACGGTTGCAATATATACCGATTGAATGTTTAAATCATACTCCTAAGTTTTAACGCTATTATTAAAATAAATACATGTTGAAATGAAATTATTTTTAGGGTGCAAATTGTACCCTACCCTAGTTAATAATAATAAATAAATTTCGTAATTTGCACCCTCGTAACAATCCATAATAAATGGCATTGTTGCAATATATACCGATGTAATTTATATTTCTACGTTTGAACGTTATTATTTAAATAAATACAGGTTGAAATGACATTATCTTTGGGGTGCAAATTGTACCCTACCCTAGTTAATAATAATAAATAAATTTCGTAATTTGCACCCTCGTAACAATCCATAATAAATGGCATTGTTGCAATATATACCGATGTAATTTATATTTCTACGTTTGAACGTTATTATTTAAATAAATACAGGTAGAAATGACATTATCTTTAGGGTGCAAATTGTACCCTACCCTAGTTAATAATGATAAATAAATTTCGTAATTTGCACCCTCATAACAATCCATAATTAATGACTTTGGTGCACTGGAATTACATTCGTGGGAAGTTATCAGAAAAATAATGTAATTGTCTATAACTTTAGAAATAATAAAGATAGGGAAATAATTTTTAGGGTGCAAATTTTGTTGTACTGGGTGCTAATTATTCCATTTAAAAAATTATCAAATTTGAACACTTTTTGTGCTGGCAATTAAAAAAATAAGTGTTAATAACTTTATTGTTTAAAAAGATAACAAAAAAAATTTTGATGGTGCAAATGGGTGCAAATTGGGTGCAAAGTATTGGTAAATAAATATTTTGATTCCGAATATTTTTTTGTGCTGGCGTGAAGTTGGCACAAGAAAAATTAATTGTTTATAACTTTTGAACTAATGAAGGCAGTTTAAAAAATTGTAGGGTGCAAATAGGTGCAAATTGGGTGCAAAATATTTGCAAAATTTCAGAATTTGCACCCACACTTTATGTGCCAAGTTCACGCACCTCATTTTATATACCTATAGAGGTCACTGTGTGAGACACTGTACAGAACCACTTGTGCCGTTGCTGCCGTTTAGCCGATTACGGACAAAACGTCATTGCGGAAAGTACAGCGCGAAAATGGTTTTCTGGTTTCAATTTTAACAATTAAAAAAACTGCCAGATCGTTAAGAGGCAACCGTAAAAAATGCAAGAGAATATATTCTTTAGTTTATGTATTTTGTTTATTAAAAAATTAATAAGTTTGAATTGAATAAAACTGATACGTACTTATGCACCAATCTGAAATATATGGACAGGTATTCATGATAAATTAAAGCAAGAAATAGATATGTATTATAGTTAACTTTATTAATTTATAATTCTTTTATAAAGTTCTCATATGAATCTGAATAGTCATATTGACTATCAAAATAATATAAAATTAGAAGAAAAATATCCTTATAATAATAAAATGCGAACTAGATATTATAATATTGTAAAACGGTATTAAACAAATCATGTTAATGATAATATAAGTAGTTTTAATGCCTTAATCCAAGAATGTACAGTGTGAAAACATAATGTGCACATGATTCAATCTATTGATCAGCATTTGAGGATCACACATGGAGTCAACTATGTCATACAATCGTATGGCGTGTGTGTGTTTGTTTGTGAGTGTAGCGTGTGTTGGCATGTACGTGTGACGACAGTGTGTGACTGTGACAAGTGACATACAGCGCAATACAGACTGGGGTGGCAAGAAGGGTGTCAGATGAAGTTGTTGGCACGAGGAAAACCGACGGCTCGCGTCGCCAACACTTACATGCGTTGTCACTCACAAGATCGGAGGGATTTCAACAACAAATCGTGCAGTCGACAACATATACATCCAAAAGCGGGAATATTTGAAAATTGTGACGTAGGAAAGTCATCTCCCACCATAATTTCTATCAGGCGATATTATTTCGAAATGATTACGATACAAATATTTTCCCTCTCGTTTCGATCTTTATTTATTATAATGATTTGTTTAAAAAGAAATGCTTACCATTTTTTTTTATTTCCGCATCTATATTTATTTATATTTTATTCAAAATATTTGGAAAAAATAGTTCCCAAACGCGACCTTCTTCACTAGGTATTTGATATTGAGACGATAACAACCATACGGTATTGCTTTTTTTGGAAACTAACCAAAATGTCCCAGTCTATGTAAATAGATGTTACATAACACAAAATTCCCATACGTATCTATCCGTTGTTAAAACAGGTCATCAAGCACGAAAAGGGAGTTGGTGGACAGACACTGGCCTTAATAGATCGATCAGTATACAAATGGTCTTGGAGAAAATATCCCCGTATTGTTCAAAAACTGATTTTACAATTCTATTCTGTTTTAATGTTGTATTTTCAGTTTTGGTACAACATTATGTCCTGTAGCGCAATTTGTATTTGAGAACATATAAGATGTTAAACAACCATTCCAAAAATTTAGGAGCATAAAGTACAGATCAAAAAGAGTGCAAAATGCTTAATAAACATACGCCCGAAAATACAAATAATTATTTATCGTACTACTTCTGGAGGAAAAGGTACAAAAAATGAATAAGCGAAGCGTTCTACAATGGTTTTGATATCGAACTTAATATGTAAAAGTAGAGATGGGTCAATTCCCGAAATTTAAAGGTACGGGAAAATTCCCAGAAATTTTCCAGGATTTTTAAAAATAAATTTCACGAAAAATATCCTTCGGAAAATTTCTCAAGAAATTTTAAATATGAATAAAAATTGTAACTGTAGGTTTATTTAGTTTTATTTTTCAGTGAAATTATGGTAAAAAAATACATAATTATACTCGTATCAATATATTTATGCATTATCGGTCATACATACGAGTAGAGCGACTCTGTAAGAACTAATCAAAAATACTCGCCTATATTTTAAATATTCAATATATTTTTATACTTTTTACATAAAATAAAGGTGCAATATTCATAAAACCTTAAATGAGTAATTCAAAGCATGGTACTAAATTTCACAAGTACTTATATTTACTTGAAAAAAATGAACCAAAATAACAATTTATTTTGAAGGAAACTTAAATTACTCAAAAAAAAAATGACAATGTTACGTATTTAATAATTATTTATAACAACTTGCACCAAACATCAAAACCAAGATCTTTTAAGATTTACGGGCAATTTGCAAAAATTATATTCACGGGATATTTCCAAAAAAAATCCGGGAAAAATAGTAACTAAATTTCTTCCCGAAAATCGCGAATGAAGGAATTTCCGGGAATTTTCCCGGGGGAAAAACAAATTCCCGGCGGGAATTTTTTGGCAGCACATCACTAACCAGAAGCATAACTGTGTTAATTCTTAAATAAATTTGTTTACAAGATCGTAGTATGTTCCTTTTTTACTGTGTAACGTAGCACACTTGACAAAGCTTCAATAAATTCTAAAGAAGAATATTTAAAAATATAGAAAATAGCTCATTTTGATCTGTACTTTTTTCTCCCAAATTTTTGGAAAAGTTTGTTGAACACCATAGATAATAAATAAGAAACAAAATATACTGCTTTTAGATTGATGCTGAAGTCAGTCAACCAACTTTCTCTTCGAGCATTCAGTCTTTCTCTAAAGACGTACCTACTTCAGAATTCACTAAGCAACCATAAACTTCTGAATCCATAAGTCCTCAGTGCTTTTGCTACAATACGATATATTTTCAGCAGAAACAAATCGATATTGTATCGTCAACATATCGGGGAAAACATCTTCATATCGCCGTCAAAACAGAAGCAAATTTAGCCACGGTTTTTAAAGATTTCAACTATTTGAAAGAGCAATTGTCGACTGCAAGTTATGTGCGGATATTTATGTCCTTTGCATTACTTCCAACGCTATGTACATGATACAAGTGACCCGCAGTGTGAAGCTATGTGGAAGAATGTAAAGAAGAGACACTCCACTCCGACCTAACTGCACTCAACGTTTTCGTAAGGAGATCACACATGTACTGTGTAAAAATAAAACAGCACAATTTGGAAAATATAACGCGGCGCGAAGCGCCTGCGCGGTACTATATATACTTCTTTATAATAAATATGTTTCTTTATCGTATTACAAGTTTAGCAGATTATAGATATATTAATTAGTTAATTCAATTATCTACTATATATCATATAATATATATATTAATAAATATAATAATTGTCATATTACTATGTAATTCATTTTTATAATAGTTTTTCTTGTGTAAAATGTATTAAATCATGCAAGAGTAGGCAGACTATGGGCCTCGATTATCTTACACACTTGATGATGAGTTTCCCTTTTACGAAACGTTGTATATATAATATAATATAATTTAATATATTGATAAAATCGGCTCGGAGGACCGAGCAAGGGTTATAAAATACGCGTAAACATGAGCGTCGAGAAGACGCGGCAAGCGTATCGCGACACGCGATCATATAATACTGAGATTCCGTCGTACTACTAAATCCTAAACTCTGTATGTGTTTGTGATGCGAAGTGACCGAGAGAGCATAGACGTGCAGAGGGATTCCAAGCTGTCTACCCGAGTCATTTGACCAAATTCTCCGCGAGAAAACGATAGCTTTGTTTATAGAATGGTTTGAAACCTTCAGAGGCATGCGCAGTTACATAAAAGCATTCACAGAATTACAAATTTCAAACTCTGACAAAGGCCGCCACGCACTTGAGCGACGCGAAGAGCGGCGAAGCGAAGAGAAGTTTTTTCATTCAATGTATTCTTATGTGAATAGTCGCCTCGTTGCTCTGCTTTCGCTGCTCCAAAGTGAGCGTATACACATAATAATACATTGAATGAAAAAACTTCTCTTCGCCGCGCTTCGCTTCGGTCGCTGAAGTGCGCGTTGTCCCTTGTAGTTGGCTATACATAGTATGGTCTGATTAGCAACGATCAGAATAATATATTTTTCTGAAACCGTAGTGTACTATTTACGCGCCAAAAATGTGGCGCGAGAGTTGCATTTCTCTGACTAGTCACGATTTAAAATTTTATTGAATATTATATGGAAGAATGGAAAATAATCGGACACGCAGTCTTACAAAAAAATATTTATTTACTGGCCGACGTTTCGACTGTACCTATTACAGTCTTCTTCAGGGCTAAAAATGTTACTTTTTTATAAATGACCAATTCTAGCTTTGAAGAAGACTGTTGTACAGACGAAACATCGGCCATAAAATTAATAATAACTGGATTCCGATTATTTTCCATTCTGTAACCAGTTGATCAACATTTTCAACCATTAGTACCTATATACAAAACTTTTTTACTGTCATCTTAGAAACCAAAGAAGCTCACTACTAGATAGGTACTTATAGAAAATAAAATATAATTAATAAATTTTTAGTATAAACAAAGGTTTCAGTACTTGACTCGGAACCATAAAATACTCGGCACGAAGTTTGTTTAAATTTGTAGAAAATTAGGTTATCTGTGAAATTGTTCATTGAAATAAATTTATATATTTTATTTTAATAAATATTATAACGTGATTTTGACTTTTTAAATGATTCTTCAAGTGAAGATAACGATTTTTAAATAGTGGCTATAAGAAAACACCCAAAATTGATAATCATGTAGATCAATCCATAAACAAATGAATTTAGTGGAGGGCAGCTCTCAGAAATAAAATGCATACATATTTTACTCAATGATGGAGGCATGAAAAAAATTATAGTTTAATTTTATGAATAATGTATAACAAAATTTCTCGATGTCTATAATATTAATAAGATAAATAATTAAATATTCAAAGGTGAAGTTAAAATCACACCTGCCCTCCACGTATGACGTCATGTTGGATTGTCTGGTTGAACTGACAATAACCTATAAACAAATTGCAAATAATATTGCACTAAGATTTACAGTTTCACAGTATTTATATAATCAAGAATACGTCAAACTTGGTACTTATAAATGCACACTAGCTTCCACTGTGTACACAGAAAAATCCAAACCGTTTGATTTCCAACTGCAGTAGTCCCAGTATTGGAACTCATTTGAAGGGTACATGCGCAATAGCAAAGTGAAAGGGAAATTATATTGTACAGGCTTATGCATAAAGCATAGTCCCTACCAATACCTTTCGTAAGCACGAATCCTAACGAAGAGGGGCGGAGTTTACCGAATGGTCATTCTACTTGTTATACAAATAAACTAGAATTCTATGATTATATCTTTCTTTTCATAGTGATATCGCATGTTATCTTTTGCGCAACCATATGAGTTCCAATATTGGCCGACCTGTAGTTTGAACCGGGCATGCGCATCCGAATTTAAACTCCAACCGTTTGCAAACCGTTCTATGAGCAAAGCTTCTCCAACGCCTGCCTTTTTCTTCTGACTCGGCGCCTATACATACCGAATCTATAAATATATGTTTTATATCAAAAATAATTCGATTAAAACCAAGAACACTAGCCCGGATCCCACTTGCCCGTTCCCCACTCTCTCGAAGCAAAGCTGTGTGTGTGATTTGTTCACTACGAAACCAATATGTGTGAAATCCAATGCAAAATAAATAATTCAATAAATACTTAACAATTAAATAGTAACATTGCAACTTAGATGTAAATATAAGATCTATTTTAATGTTAAAGTGCTGCGTTGTACCAAAGCTAAACGAGAACATCAAAACGCTTGTATAAATAAATATATTTTAGCGTACATAACTTAAAAATGACTAGAAAATTCTGACTAGTACTACATCTAATGCCAAGACTCACTGCTATAATCTAGAATTCGGTTTGTACGAACAATTTCACATGGCATATTGGATGATTCCACTTTTAACTAGATTTAAGTACAGGTATTTAACTTTGGTATACCAGCACCGTCAACATATAAATAACAAACAAACAAACTGATTTGATCATACAATAGTATAAATAATGTTTACATATGCAAGCGCGTGGCTTGGGTTCCCTCTAACACTAATGAATACGATCACAAGGGCCGAACTAGCGATGCTGTGCGACAAATCAGAAGTAGGTATACCTGCACTGGTAAACCAACTTGTTGGTCCCAGACTAAACAATGGTGATTCGAGGTTTCGTCCCACTTTGTCTAAAACCATGCCGTCTAAAACTGACTACGTCTTTATCCACGACATCTAAAACAACTTTTTTAGGAATTAGAATTGAACGTAACGCAAGAGAAGAAAACTTGCGCGTTCTACTGCACTGTACGAATTTTTAAAAATATTTAGAATAAAAATATAACCTTTGGGGTAAATTTGACCCCACGTGCACTTCTTGTAACAAAATTTAATTCCTCTTAGTGAGAGGTAGTTTGGAAGGATATGCTAAATAAAAAAGTATTGGATTATTCACCTTCAATAAAACAGCCTTAATTAATTTTTATTTTGTCAAAAGTGTAATAATTTTCTGTAAAAAGTTTATTGTAACAATAACTAACTTTTAGGTAAGCGCTTTGAATAAAAAATGCCTTTAATCCATTATAGCTTGGCAAAAATATAAAGTGATCAAATATAACTGATTCAGTTGGCAATACCAAAATTTACATGAAATTGGTAATACTGATGCATAAATTTATTTCTTGTCGTTGACACTGTCGCAGTATACAAAGTTTTACACAGTAGCGAAACATGATTCTCTGCCAGAGCGCGCATGCGTCAATCAGCACAACAAGAACATGGCGTCCCTTTGATTAGGAATATGAGCGTAGAGTTTAACTTTTATCACACAATTAAAATATTCAATAAAATTATTTATTTGTACATAAAATATATTAAACGGTCATGTATTTAAATTTATATCAATTTAACTAAATTTCAGTAAATTTTGTACATAAAATAAGACTCAAAAAATATGTATCCGTGTCTGCTTGTTAATATCGCCCTCTATGGCATTGTTTTCTATGATTCTGACAGAAGGCGGGAATATAATGGTCTTGAACGATAATAAAATCGAGGACAAAAATTTGTGCATAACTTGTAAAAAGACATCATGTTACTAAGTATACTGTTATTACAGTAAAACCATGTAAAATACTCGTATTTTTATTTTAACTGATTGTAGTACAGTACGATATTATATACTTTGCGGTACTATTTGAATTGGCGCCACTACGTGCAACAGGAACATGGCGGCTACATTAAGGTCAGTTTGGCATCAAAAGTTCAAAGGTGCCGACACAGAGTTTCGCTACTGTATATGTTGCGTATACTGTGACTGTTGACAATGACATTTGAAAATTTTGAATTTAACGACATTTACATTTTTTTTACAATGGTCGTTGTTTCCCTTACCCATATCCTTTTATTTCTTACATTAACCATAGAGCAATAATCTAAAGTATTTCAATCATTCGAAATTAGCTGTCAGGTTCCTGCTCTGATATAACCTATTTGTATTTATTGTAAAAATGAAATGTTAAATAGTGTATTTCCGCTTTCACCTGGTGTAGTGTAAACTGTGGAATAAAAAGATCCCCAGAATTGTATTGCCAACTGAATCAGTTATTTTTGATCATTCTGTATCTTTGCGCTTTAAAGTAAGTTAAAAATACCTTTAAACTTAAAACTGAAAAATAAAGTTTTAAGGCGCATACTAGAGGAATTATTACAAGCGTTTTAAATTATCTGAATATACAGTAACAAGATTACATTTCCAAAAAAATACGAAAGTAATCTTCAACTTATTGCACTTACTGTCCAATGCACCCTTTACTTTACCTAATATTCTACGGTTTTCCCTCTCTATTCTTAGTTTACTATCGCATATTAGCTATTCTTGCAACTGTATAGTATTTGACATTTTGACAAAATAGTTTTACCTTTTTAATGATCTTTCGTCCTGCAATATGGATGCCAAGGCGAGATCAATGATCAATTTTAGACGTTGCAGCGTAATTCATTGTCAGTTTCAGACCGCGTGGTTTTGGGCGAGGTGAGACGTCCCGTGATTCGATATGGTCGAAAGCAAAACGAAACAAAGAGCAAGTACCACCGCCCTATCCGGCCCGCGTCGTTACCGCTGCGGCTGCCAGCGCGGCTCGAGAAGAGTCCAGCCTGAGTGGACGGACCTGGACGATGATACAGAGCCTACGTGGGCAACCGCACAAGCATGGTGAAGGCGAGGCGAGCCTCGAAGCTCATATACGTAGATAAGACATTTCGCCAAAATGAGAACGACGAGCATTACTCGATAAAACGACTCTGCAGTCTGTACTCTCAGTTAGCCCATTTAAAATTACTAATATGAGTATAAAGACATCTCTCATTTGGAATACCGAAAAATTATTTGTGATTGTAAGATTAGATTCTTTTGAAATAAATTTTTATTGTAATTTTTGATATATTAACCATAAATGTGTCAATTTGCTTCTATACTCACAGATTTTGGTAGTGATGATATATTTCTACCGTCGAAGAAGTTCTCGCGCAACCGACTTATTTTTTTAAATACTTTTTACAAGATCAAGTTTTTTTAATGTTTACCAATTGGATTTCCAAGGCAGTATTTTATCTTTACAAATTGATCGGTAAGTGATTGTGATTACTTAACCATCAGGAGACAAGGCGGTAAGCAAATAAAAAATAAACGATGACAGCGGTCAAAGCTTATTTTCAAAATGATAACTATTTTAATTTTGTTATTGCGTTGATCATGCAAAAAAAGGTAATGCATTGCACTTACTGCCCTTAATCCTGAAATAATTATTTCAGCATTGTTTAGAGTTATGATCTTCGAGCATATACTGACCAGAGAAGTAATTCCCTATGCAACGCATAGCTTATTGTGATCGGAAGATATGCGGTAGGGGGGGTTTGCGGGGCTGGAAGTCATGGTGTATTACGGGCAGCGTTTTCTTTTGGTTATATCAATATACCTATAAAACTAAAATATACTACTGGTGGGAGTGAGATTTGTGAGACTAACACTGGACGAGTGCAGACATATATATCTGCATATATAGCTGCACTTGTCTGTAAGAATAGCTCTGCACAAGCGCTGAATTGTTTTGACTTTATTGGCGTAGAACGAGAAAGGGGAACTAGCGGGAGGGAAATTCTTACATTAACTGATAAAGATAGACAATAATGTTTGTAGCAGACTCCTCATAAGTGAGACATAGGGCATCAGCAGTATATTTAGTTTTATGGGTATATTGTTATATCTCTCTAATTGCCATTTTACTGTTACCTAACCTTTTATTTCATATTTCAATATGGTTTTATATTATATGGTGCTAAATGGCAATGAAAAATACAATAAAAATACAGAAATTTCGTTTCGTGTAAGTAATTGGGATTTTTTTAACATATAATATAATAAACAAAGTGTAACTTTTAGGTTTCCTACTAATAATGACGTGAAAGAAAAGCGACCGAAATTTATTGGAAATAAAGATGATTTACATATTTAATTCGTCATACTCTGTGAAAATATTAAGATAATACGCAGCCCGCAATACACCCTACCGCATATCTTCCGATTACAACAAACACTGTTAGGAGGTTTGAGTATTTCTCACTAGAGGCCACGTAGAGTGTCAGTGTTTAGTTTGAACGTTGCTCACTAGAGGCCACGTAGAAGCATGTTTATTTTGTATTTGTTTTGTAGTTGTAGTGATTTTGTGAGTGAAATGTTGATTTTTTTCTTTAATATTAATCCTTCTAAATAATTTAATGTTAACCACGAAATTTTAACTAAAAACACTTGCGCCTCTAGTGAGCAACATACAAACTAGACATAGACACTGATACTCCACGTGGCCTCAGTGGTGACTTCTAGTGAGAAATACTCGGACTAGACAAGATATATCTCTATCTCCAGTTTCTCTGTCTAGCCAGGCGAAATCAAAACAAACCATATGAAGTTTCGTCTAGTTATAATTAGTCGTTGGTTGATATGGTCACAATGTATAATTAAATTAATAATAACATTTTAAAGAAATTCTCATTGAAATATGTTCACATAACAGTAAATTAAGTTTTTTTTTTTGGTGGACAGTCATGAAAATTATTATTTAAATAACAGTTTCTAGTCGTAAAGTTTTATTTTCTTTGTCGACGACAGTGAATGTAACTTTCCTTGTCGCTGGAAGAGAAAGTATAATTATACTGCCTAGAAGCTATCAATATAATCGTTCAAAAAATTCAGTGACAAGACAAAAAAGATTCACCGTCAAGGTTATATTCAAAGACTGTCAAAGCTATTGTAGAGAGAGCAATGAAAGATGTCAATTGCTTATCGTTCTATGCAGATCGTTCGACTTTTGGCGAAATGTACTATATACTTCTGATGCCGATGTGAACCCTTCCCAATTCGACCTACTCCTTTCACGCCCTTTTTAATCCTTCTTACTTACTATTAAAAGTTTTTACTACTTTATAATTTGCCTATACGCTAGTATGTCTACCTAAATCGTAGCTAAAATAGAATATGTCGAGGCGATAAATGACGGCCGGGTCATGCGAAACGAGGATTCACTCACGAAGCGCTTTTTCTAACATGACTTGCATCTAAAATATAAAAATTGATTTTCATTTTGTATAATCGACAGGTACTTTTCTTGTCTTTGACACAGAAAGAACCATATACATTTGTATAAAACGGTGCGAGTTAAATGGACCCCAATATGTACAGAGCATATTTTTTTTTTGGATTTTTTGTTAATTTTATTTATCTCAATATGCGTGATGACTCAGTATCAGAATGAATCTCTTGCAGATAGGAATCATCTGAGAAATGGTCACCAGCACCCAGATCGGCCAGCAGTTGAAGGAGGGGCGATGGTTAATGGTCATATGTGATGATGTTTTGATGCCATGTCATGTTATGTTACAACGTATGCACAACTACATGTATGTTATGTATATAATATAATATTTTCATTATGTATTTAATAGTACAATATTAACATTATGGGATGGGAGTGTGTATATATATAAATATGTATGTGTATGCGCCTTCCTCGTGATTAGAAACAAGTACATAAATAATTGCAAAAACATACCCTGTATCCTAGAATCACTTCACTGCGCATTAAGTCAAATAGGATTGATTATTAATTAATTATTAATTATTATTATCCGATCATGCTTTGATTGGGGAACCACAAATCAGTTATCATCTAATCAATTATTTATTTATTTTTGTATATGTATGTATATATTATATATACGTCATATAAATTACGATATACCGTATAGACTAGATTATAATATTATTACAAGGTATATTTATATCATTATGAATATACGTAATGCAATGAATGAAATGGAAATGGATCCGAACGCTGATGATTAATAATAAGTAAAAGTTATGGCACGTCAGACTAGAAACTAGAACTAGAGTTTAGACTAGGGCTAACTAGAGCTAGATGAATCGAGAGAATAAGAAAAAGAAGTGATGTGTGCGCGTGATATTCCAACGCCGGAGGAATGTTCAAGCAAGCCTGGAATGCAACTGAGCAAGCGAATAAGTATGAACAGAGTGTGCGTAATTTAAGTGATATGGTTGTGACAGAAAGAAAAGTAGAGTGAGAGTTGTTTGTTTCTTGTGTAGTGAGCAGTATGCTATACTATTTACTACTAGGTATATAATATAGGTGCGGTCGTAACTCATCCGTTCCAAATGATCCAACAGCCGATTTAATTGTCAACTGTTTCACTTAGATCTGAGCATTTGACTTTCCAGAAGAAAGTTTACTTAATTCACAAACGGAGTCATAAAAGTAGAATATAAATTTAGATATGTATGAGATATATATAAGCATGGCTGTAATATTATTTATATTGAAGCAATTAGGAGAATTATTAATTATCTTTAATTTTTTATTTTTTTTATATTTTCTAGATATACCAAATGTGGCTAAATTTTTCATCTGTGGTGTAGATTGTGTTAATAATTACACGAAATTTCAGTCATATACAGCATTTATTCTTCCACGACCATCGTTTCCATTAAGGCCGGCGCGCACTTTGGCGAGGCGAAGCGGAGCGAAGCGCAGGGAAGAGCCGTTTTTTCATTCAATATATTATTACGTGTATACGCGCACTTTGGAGCAGCGAAGAGCAGACAAGCGAAGCGACTCGCCGGAATACTTCGGGGAGAATATTTTTCTCTGCTCTTCGCTTCGCTGATTTGAAGTGTGCGATAGCGCAGCGCAGCGCAGCTACCTAAATCAGAACGAATATACCCGAGATTCATCGGAAATAGCCGATGTAGAATTAAATTTCACACCTTTCACATATCATAGCAAAGCAATACGTATAGATTGTGGTAAAATGTGAAAAATTAGTTATTTTGGTTTCAAAATATAAACAAATGAATGTACAAAATATAAATTTGATTTAAAAGTGGAAACAGTTTATAAAATTAGTTCAGAAAATCCCTTACATATAAAACGATTTCTATTGTACAAAATAGTATTGCAGACTCAACAAAAAAGGAGATTAACTAGGTACTTGATTACAGAATGTAGTAGAATATATCAAAAAATTTCGGCCTCTCTGTACCATGGCATTTTGCCACTGCACTGAACCTACGGATGAAACAAAATAATTTATAAATTTGTCTCGTGTAGATAGTGCCTGCATTGCGTTTCCTCCGAGCTGCCTATCTTTTAAAGCAAACGCGGCCGTTTCTCGTTGAAAACTGCTCGGAAGTGCGCGTTGATTCTAACAATGACACTTTGCCGCGCTTCGCTTTTATACGACGATTTCATGAAAATGTAGTGTTACCAACCTAATAATAATTATTGTACAGGTAATATAAATTGGGCATGTATACGATGTACAATAGTAAATTCTTACGTAAAATGACAAAAAATAGGTGCAAGAACGAAATAAATAATTGCGATCGGATCATCAAGTTTGAAATAAAACACATAATTTTAGATTAGTAACATTGAGTGTCAGACTGACAAGTATGTAAACATAATCTATAAAAATAAATATATTTTAATTTTCACAATTTTTCGATTTCATGTAAAATTTAATATGCATCTCGGCACTGACGTTCCTTTTTATCACTCATATGGTTTACTTTCCTCGGCCCTACGGAGCTTGGCAAGTAAATTCCACATTCGTGATAAAAGTAAAACTTTAATGCCTTGATACATAAATAACTATTTTTTATATTATGGTCAAATTAAAATAATTTTTCTTAAATATTTTCACTTTTTACAAAATAAGCTCATTAATATGAAAAACTTGAATTACTGGCCTTTTATCTGTAGTGCTTCAATATCAATTTGTTATAGTTATATTCATATTTATCCCAAATATTCTATTTGTATGACCCCCGCTGTGAATAAGGCCTACCTCTTGTTTGGGAGTCAAAGGCTATGGTCCAAGTGGATCAGTTGGAACGGATCACTTAGAACGCTACCTGTAATGTAAAAGACGCTACGCGGCTACCCAAATCAAAATTCAATTCACACCCAAGAATAATGAAAAAAAAAACTTGTTCCTATTGTGTTCATCAGTCGATCTGTGTGTTATATATAATATTGCACAAATGTATCTCAGCCGAAATTAAACGTAAAAATTTATAAATGGTATATATAATATATAATATGTTATGTATACATTATAAATATTATATCAGTTATATATTATAATCTTATTTCATCTCTTAAGAGTAAATCAATTTAATACTAATTGAATTAGCTAAGTGCAGGCCTGTGGCCGCGATAATTTGACTAGAATGACTCTGCCGAGTTGCGTCCAAAACTCTTAGCAAAAGTTAACTAACTCTTAACAACTCTTTGGCAAGAACAATCTTCAGTTCGGTAAGAAACTCGTGAAGATCATATTGATAAAACTTGAAAAGAACGTTTGCCCTAGAACCGATTCACACCGAATTTGGCCACTGGTTATAGCCGCTACCTAGAATTATATCACCTAAACGCTATGGTATCATTAACAATATATCATACATGTCACGGTGGTTTGGTACTTTGGGTTACTTTGTATATGTATCATTATCATACGCTTACGCTTACTGTATGTACTTCGACTTGAATCATCGTAATTCATTTAAGATCATGTTAAATATATAATATATGTATATATGTACGTAATTAGTAATAATAATAATATGTTACATGGCTGGGGCATCCGTAACTGGTTGCCAGTTGCCTTATATGCTGTACAATGCAGCTTTTTTTTTTGTTATTTAGTTTAGTTAGTATGTTATGTTTTATGTTAGTAAGAAGATACCTTGTGTGGCCCGGCCCGCGCGTCGCGCAGCTCGTTTTCTCGCGCAGCCCCCGTGCTTTCAGTTCCATAAAACACACACAGTACTTACTACATATTTAGGTATAATAACATTATAGAGTAGGTCAAAATATTAAATACGTAACATTTCACGAACGAGAAGACAAAACGGCCTGTACAATCAAACACTGATTTGTTATTTAATCACAGCCCATTTGGAATTCCTCGAAAGGCGGCGGAGGCGGGGCGAGAGCTGCACGAGCGCAGCGCGCTTAGATATATCAAGTTCCCTTCGCTTCATATATACATGCATGAAACATTAGTCATAACATATTGTGTGTAAGCTTTGCAGTATTGGAGGAGGAGGCAGATGCTAGGCACCCGCGGAGCGACGCCGTGGTCGTCGCGTCCGCTGCGTCGCTGCCCAGGGTTAGTACGGCCTGTTGGCGTCCTTTGGTCGCTTCAGCTGCACCTTCAGTCGCTTCATGCCGATCTGGAAGCCGTTCATGGCTTGGATTGCCGCTTGGGCGCTCGCTGGGTTGTCGAAAGACACAAACCCTACATTCCCAACAACATACATACTTACGTCAGCACAATCATTTTTATACATCATCATGTCTCACCGGTGGTGACTATTTCATTTTTATAATATTTGAAATAAATAATAAACAACAAACAAATGAAGGTCTAGGGGAAAACAATAAAATTCCATTTTTTTCAATTGTGTGTGCTTGGGGTGCATCTAGTACTTTACTAGAAGTTTCGATTGTCGCATTCATCTAGAGGAAGAACATTGAGCGTATCAAGATTTTTAGGTAAAAGACGAATCAAGTATCAGCGGAAACATTTTTTATGGCATTTTTCTAATTGTAGGGCAGATCAGATTCCCATTTCTTTTTAAAATATCAGTATTTGCCTATTTAGCAAACTTTGTAAACAAATTTACTTTTTATCAGATTTTCGTTTTTAATACCTTTCCAATAATCGCCGTGTTGCGCTCTTTACTCGTTCTAATTTAGTTGCTTCGAAACTGGTGCTCTTCTACCGTTTATTATAAGTCGCGTTCTTTTTGCCACTTTTACATGAGATCTCAGTTTGTCTCAGCTCACCTCAGTTGCCTCACTAATTTTGACCGTTCTTTTTATCATAACGGAGGTGAGATAAAGCGAGACCGAAGTGAGAAGAGTTCTTCCCCCCCTCCCCGTTTCTTAGGCACCTCTGGACGTTGTGTTTGTTGAGTTTTTAATCTAAGATGAATTGAGGGCATGGGCGTAACTAGAGAATTTTTCTAGGGGGGGGGTAGCCCTTTGAGTTCGAAATGCAAAGTAAATAGGAAATTCCATTTTGTCGTATGTAAGCATTCGAAAATGTGGCTTGAAAATCATTGTTCTAGAATATTCCAAAAAATTGTTGAATATTCCATTAAATTCTAGAATATTTCGAAAAATTATAGAATATTCTACAAATGTTTGGCAATTTTAAATAAGTATATAACGGGCGATTTGAGCTCAGTTTAGTTTTAAACAGCGACACAAACAGATAGAACTTTCTGGAACTTTCAGAAACATTCTTAACGTTAAAGAACTTTCTGGAAAAGGAAATTATAAAACGTTCTGGAACTTTATGGAAAATTCCAGAACTCTCTCGAGATTCTGAACTTTTTGGATTATTCTAGAACTCTCTGGAACTATGAAAAACTTTCTTAAACTTTTATGAACATTTTAGACTATTTTGGAACATGTTAGAATCTCTTCGAATTCTCCGGAATATTTAAGTATACCTATAATGTGGATTGTTTTGAAAATTTTTGAGATGAGATGAGGCAAATGATAAAAAGAACGCGACTATAGTTCAAACCACCCCGTCGACACTTGAATTTTGAGCTGCGGGGTGATGGGATCGAATCATAAATATATACAATGGTATAATTATAATTAATAAAATATTCATAGCAACCGAAGTTCCTTTAATTTCGTAAATTAAAAAAAAAATATTTCCTAAATTATTTTAACCCAAATAAATAAATAATAACCTAGAGCCGAGACGCTCGAAGATAATATACTAAAACCCGTAGACTCTGGGTGAAAGCCGGAGAGGTGGTTACGTAGTTATTAACTTATAATATATATTTTGTATCACCGGCCATTTTGTTGTGTTCAAATTTACTGTTAGAATCAGATTTCCTTTATTGTAACTTTGCACGTATCTACGTATGTTTTTTTTATATTAAGATAAATTAACAATGCTCGTAGAAAATAAGAGTAGCAATGTCATTAACTTTACCTTTATAATGCTTTTAAGGACAATAAAACAATTCTTTAAATTTAATTTAAAAAAATTATTGATCTACGGAGTTAGCCATTAAGTTATCTAACGCTCCGAAGTTAATACAGGTCATCAAAATGGCAACATTGTGAGGGTAAAATATGAAATAAATAATGATAAATTTAGAGTATTTGAAATAAATATGAAGAAAAATAGGTATATAAAATTACTTATGAAAACGTGAAAATTAATGAAATATGAATAGCCACCACCGATGAAAACGATCCTACTCTACAGAATAAATTATAAACGTATACATACCAAAACATTTACTCTGGTTGGTCGCACGGTCGATGAAAACCTTGGAGCTGATGACATTTCCAAACGGGAGGAACATCTGCATAAGCTCCGCGTCGCCGAACTCTTGAGGCAGGTGGTAGATGAACAAGTTGCAGCCCTCTGGCCCCGAAATCGAACAGCCTACCACAAACCACTCATCAACACTGCAATTCTCATATCCACTCACATGGGGCGGAATTCATTGGGTTGCATTCAAATTTGTATTAAGTAGGTACGTTGCACAATTTCTTTTACAATAGGGTATTTCACGTATTTTTTGTTTATTCAATTAACGACTTATTTGAAAATAATGACACATAAACCGAGTAGTATATAATTGTATTAAGTTTTAAAATAAAATTACTCTTACAAAATATCGTTTTGTTCCAAACAACTTAACTAATTCGAAAAGGAATACATGCTTAAACTATTGCTTTCCCTTCTAGCAGCTTTCCATCATAGTATTTTCAATGATGACGTCATTCTGCGGTACCACGACACATACCTTTTACAAAACGGTGGAAACTATAAAATTTATTATAAACTTAATTTTCATTATGGCAACGAAAATTTTTTTTGGTACCTACTGTTGAATCTAAGTTTCAACTTTATTTCAAAATAAGTTGGAGTAATAAAGTAAGTTCGTAAAACATATTCCAGTGTCGCAATAATTGCTAAGGGATAATCGAAAAGACTGAAATCGATAGAAATCTTTCAATTCAGTCCTCAATTAATTTTTCGAGATCAGCTAAAGTCACCTTCCATTGGAATAAATATAAATTTTAAAAAAGAACTTTCATTTGCAGATATAGGTAGAAAATTGACTATGTTGGGTCCATCAATAAAACTATAAATATCGTAATTGGGACAAGGCATAATGCTCACTGTTTGCTTTATAATATTGAATATCAATGGTATAATGCCAGCAATGAGCGATTTGCCGCTTTATTGATGGATACGATAGTCAATTTTTCTGTCTATGTGCAAGTCTTCAAAAGGGAGTATGGAAAGGTTTTTCTATTATTAGAGAAGTAAATTTTGTTCCAGGTAGAAAGTGAGCGGCACTCTATAAGCATCCTACAAAAGTTAGTTACATATATCGAATTTTTCTGGTCGGTTTCTTTGAGTATGTGCCACTGCATCTAAATGTCATAGCGCCCAAATTTCACAGCGCCCAACCTTGCCCTCCACCAATTGTCACAGCGTCTAAATTTGTCCTGGCTTATTTCGGCCACTACAAGTGGTGTTGATAATACAGAAAACTGTAAAAATGTCAACATTTATTGTGAATTGTGCTACAGCAAGCGTATCTATTCTTCATTTAACGTAAGAAAATAGTGATTGGAAGATATGATCAATTAGATATTGTTGATTGCTGATTGGATAATATCGGGGTATTATCCCCTCACTATTTTTTTTACGTGAAATGAAGTATAGTCTAACCAAACCCAACAAAACCTAATCTAACCTACAGTGACCCCCGTTTGCCGATTTTTATACATTGAAAATTGAAATATATTTGTTTGAGCGCTGTGAAATTTAGACGTTTTAAATTTGGGCCCCATGACATTTAGACGCTGTGGCATGCTTAGGGTTTATTTGCCGCATCCCTGACAAAAATCTAGTATAGCCTGTTCGAAGTTATTTCGTTATGGCCCTCTCAGCGGGTCTATTGTTAGGGATTTAAGCTTGATTTATAGGGGTGAAAGGACAGGTATGTATTCAATATTTCCCAATTTAATTTTATTTTTAATAATGGAACAGAGAATTTTGTACAAATATTATTAATGATTTGTTTGCCGTTTATCAATTTTTTTGAAACGAAAACCGATTTTATGTAGAACTGAATGCAGAGTAGTCAAAGAACAATTTATTTCACATTTATCGTCTTTGAGTCTCTGATGCAATATGCGAATAGACGGTAACATTTTTTCGGCATACATTGCATATATTTTGCGTCGGATTGTATCTTCTTGAAATGAATTCACTATTCTCGAATTACTCGCGTCACGTCTTTTCTTTCTAGGTCTCACTCCACTTACTATATCACGAACAGTATTGTACGGCACTTTCGTCATTTCTGATGTTTTTATCAGAGCCGAATTTTCACCTTCACTATCTTTTTCTTTTAAATAGTTATACACATTTGAAACTATTTCTTTCGCTTCTTGCGGCAAAAACGTACGTTTAATTTTATCACAATTTTCAACTGATAAAACATCAGTATTGTCTTCTTCAAATGGTCGCCACATATTAAATACGTATATTGTTGACCTCAGTACGAAAGTTAGTATTACTACTGATTTTAAATTTTTGAAAACTCATTTATATACCTACTCACTAGGTATGCCTTTGGTATCTTATTTTCCCTAATATGTATTAATACCGGTCAAGGACAATTCTTCTCATCTTATATTTCTAATAATAGTCAAAGACTTAATTTAATTTTGCGAATTCATTATTATTTCAAGTAAATCTGAAATACCTAATGCGCACAGAGATTAGAGATTTCCGAATTTAAATATTTTGCAATCCTACCCTGAGCGCCAACAGGTACAATCTCTTGCTGTGTGCGGTCCAGCACAGGCTTAGTAAGTTAAAGCCATAACGAAATATCTTCGAACAAGCCATACAATCCTTGCAAATTTTTATTTATTACTTCAATTCATTACAAAACGAAGTATAATATAATGTGAAATACCCTATTTCAACTTGCTCTTGTACAACCTAGTGAATTCCACCCATGTTGTCTGTATGTATCTATCTCATCAAATTTTGTAAACTTTTTTGATTATATACCCGAAGGGAATAAAGTTTGAATGAGTCATCCGCAGTTTTCTGTTTCTGTTTGATACTTACAGAATGTAATTATCAGTGCAAAAAGTCAGAGAGAGTTTAGGAAGAGGAATAAGGGGTTTACACAACACCGATATACAGAGAAGACACCACAGCGCCGGTATGTATAACGTATATAGCCAATGCTCGACACATCCAGTGCATCAGAAAACATTGAACACAGAGATCATCGACATCGACAATAATTAGTGTGAGCAACATCGCGCACATTTAACAGTAAACACGGACACCCGGCAATTTGGAAAACTATTTCGATGGCCTAACACCAGGAAGCCAACAATACGTGGAGGCATCTTTCAATATGTACAAAAACATGAGCGTCGGTTTCACCAACTGTTGCCTAATAAGAATTTCCAAAATTTGAAAACTGCCGAAACTGATATTTATGCATATTGGATTTCACATAGGTATCTAATTAGGAATTACTTACGTAGGTACTTAGTTATTTTTGTGATATTTCATTTGCACTCTGGAATGAGTAAATTTTATTTGCATATTTCTTATTCAATATCTATTTATTCAGTTGTGTGAATACACGGTATTTTGAAAAATTATTTTATATGTAGTATTTACCTTACTCTTATTTTTTATAAAATTGTTCAAAATTATAGAACACGTACGAGTATGCCACTGCCACTGTAATAAAAACACAACTGATTGTATGACAGCTAGGAGCCAGGCAATATGAAACTAAATAAATTAAATTAATGTATTATGCAAACATTAGCTAGCAATTACTGGCTCTGACAGTGTTAAAAATAATAAAAATATTAAAATTGTCTATTTAACCAGTGGTTCATTTTTTTGCTTTAATAACCTTGAATAATATATTTTCGATTTTTGGAAAAATGTTTTTTTTTATTTCTTTATCGTTGGGTATTATGCCGTTTCTATACCTCAAGTTAAAAAAAACTATATAATCTTCTAATCAAAAGAAAATCTCACAATAATTATTTTTCATAACAAAATTCGAACTAATTTATTTTCTCTTTTCTAACTTGTGCATATGTATCACTATTTCCCTGTTATAAATATCAAAATATTCAACAAACTTGAACAGTTTTCATTTTGAATTATCAACTGTCAAACTGTCAAACATTAGAAAATTTTTAACGCCTTTGTTATTCAGCTACCCGGGTTATTATGGTTAACCGGCCAGTAAATTCCGTAACTCGTTCGAAATAATAATTTACGTTATAAGTCCGGTAAATGAGTTTTTACGGTACGAATAAGATGTTTCCGGACGAGACAATGAATAAGTTGAGGCAGGAATTTCGAAATGAGTACCGTGAAAATCATTTAACGGACGCATGTCGTACATTTTATTTCATACCTGTGTCGCATTTTTGGACGAAAATTTGCAATAATTCCTTTTTTCTTTCGTTCTTAAAAAAAACACGTCACTTGGTCTTAATTAAAATAAAACAGTAATGACAGCAACCAATTTTGTTTTCCTTTTGACATTTCAAATATTTTTCAAAATTGAAGGAATTGAGTAGGTATGTAAAACCATAGTTCCGATCAAATTCTATTAAAATCTTCAGAAACAAACGGAAAATTGATCCCGAAAAAAATTGCTGAACGACATAGGAACGAATGTTGGCTTTTTGTGGTACGGGGAAAAGAAAATAATTTTGCAAACATAACAGAAGATGTAATTTTGGCATTTCTTTATGTTAGATTTGGTGAGTTAGTGTTTATGTTGCAGTTTTTCTCTTTATAGAATTTTTATAATTTTATAGTCGAAGAAAATTAGTCGTTCTTCCTTCTTCCGCCGTGTGTCTATGCTCCTGATGAACAAAATGTAGATAATTCTCATTTATTTATTAATTTAATTGTTTCA
The DNA here is from genome assembly GCA_963082715.1 of Harpalus rubripes. NCBI lineage: Eukaryota > Metazoa > Arthropoda > Insecta > Coleoptera > Carabidae > Harpalus > Harpalus rubripes. The sequence goes on from OY720449.1 coordinate 16,753,625, forward strand.
TTGGAAATTAATGTTATTACAAATAAAATATTCTATTTCGTATTGAATTTCATCATAAATTATATGTGTTTGACAGTTAAATAAGCAATAGGTTGCTTAGTAACAATACAGTACCGTAAAGAATATTAGTACGGTAAAACCTCACTTACCGGACTGAAATCACTCCTGTAAATAATGGAAATGCGACACAGTATGAAATAAAAAATATGCCGGTTACTACAGACGAATCTGTCAAAATAATTATTTGTCAAATATTTTGCTTGATCGTAGTGTGAAATATTTGATTAAACGTACTATAATATAAAATACACTGACAAAAATATTATAAATTCCATTTTTTGCATTTACTAAAAAGTGCCAAAATGTCAACATTAGAAAAGAATAGCTATTAACCTGGCATGTAACCGTCTTATTGTCCTACATACCTCGGTTACATGTTTCACGTACCCGCAAGTAATCGGAATGCTCAATAAAATCATGTAACCGTAGATAACCGCTCTAAATTGGGTATTGAAAAATAGATACCTAAGTAATTCATAAATCAAGATAGGCAATGCATAGTTCTTGGTAAAAAAAAAAACGTTGCCTATGAGGTACATATTAGGCATATAAGTATTAATAAAATTTTAGGAAATGTGAACAATGAAATCGGCCAACAGTTACCTAGCTAAATAATTCCTAAAGTAAAATAGGCAATACTTAGTCGTTGGTGAAATCAAAATTTTAATTAAGTTATGCCTATTTGATACTTAAATTTTAGGAATCGTTGGAGAAATCGGGCAACATTTACCTAGCTAAATAATTCCTAAATTACAAAAGGCAATACTTAGTCGTTGGTGAAAACGAAATTTTGCTAGGTAATGCCTACGGCATACAGTAGGTAAATAGGCATTACTTAAATTTGAGGAATCGTCAAAGAAATCGGCTAACAACCGTTACTTAGCTAAATATTTTCTAAATCAAGATAGCCAATGCTTAGTCGTTGGTTAAAACAAAATTTTGTTAGATAATGCCTATATTTGGTACACAGTAGGTTCATAGGTATTACTAAAATTTAGGAATCATTGGTGAAATTGACCATAAGTATTAAATTAAGTTGATGCCTCTACATATTGTTGACCTTGAGGGAAGTAAATTTGGTTGCGGCTTCTATCCTTACCTTCCCTTTGTGTGGGAGGAACAGCTGACATCGGTTGGGGAATGGCCTGTGGAAACTGCCCGTAAACCGCGGGGTAGGCTGCTGACAAATTTAAAACAAAATCACACCAAACTCAACAGAGATGCAAATATCACATGCATTTATATACAACATCGCCACGACACACAAACAACTATATTCATTGAAGATAAACTTCTTGCTAATTCTTTTCATGAAATGAATCTATTCTTGCAGTTCCTGACTTTTCAGTGACACTGTGAGATGAAACATAAAAGCTTGAGCGGTGCCTTGGGCACACACTTGCAATGTGACGTTATAAGAGCCTGGATGGAATATACATGTTCACAACAAAGATATATAACAAACACACAACAGTCTTTTTACAACCAACTACTAAGTCGCTCAATAAAGCAAACAAATGGGAAATGAATAGATGAAAAGTAACTAGCAGAGTACTGAAGTTTGTTCCAAGGAAACTTCAATTTTAAATAAATAAATATATCATCACGGCTTATTACCCATTTTTGGGTGTGCCAGTCTGCTCCCATTTACAGATGTCAGAAATGACCCAAATTCATAATAGTTAGACCAATATATATTTTTTATATTAGTCAACTTTAGTTGACGGCAGTGGCGGATTTAAAAAATTATAATAGGGGGCACTAAATTCGGAAAAACAAATTTTAAATATATTGGGTGCGCCCCCCCCCCCGCCTCGTTAACTTTTATATTGTATTGTAAAAAATTATTAATATAAAAGTTGAATTATTTTAAATATATTATTTGATGTAAATATTTTTTATAAAGTCAGAACTTTTATTTTTTAAATAGCAACCTACAATTATTTTACTAAAATATAAACCCCCATTTTTGTCTTTTCAATGATCTATTTGGGGTCCTGCATCATAATAAAAAATAATAAAACGTACAATTTATATTTAAAGTTTATTCAATAAATAGGGATTAAGATGAAGAAAACATTTTTTTTTAGTAATTACTTTGCGAGATATTTGAGATTTGTTGTCAGTGTCACTGTGACGTCACATTAGTGCTACCTTTCTCTCGCTGCCTATTATAGAACTTGTGCGAGAAAAATATATAGCAATAGGTAGGTGTCGCCGTGACGTCACGTTGACTTTAAAAATCAAATTCAATTAAACCAAAAACAATTAAGGCTTTTTAATTCTACGAATTGCTACAAAATTAAAAGAACTTTCATTTAAAATAATAAAAAAATCAGAGTTCAGGACTCCAAACAATAAATGAGTTTGAGAAATATGAGAAATAATGTTTATTTAAATATTCTAAGTAGCCATATGAAAATAAATAAAATGCATCAATGTTATACAAAACAAATTAAAACATCAAATTAAGCAATAAGAACAACTTAAGATAAATAATGGCGGTTTATATTTAGAGAAATAATTATTGTTTGCTATTAAAAAAAAATTGATAGTCGTATCTTTTAAACGTGACTTAATACAAAAATTCTACATCTGACATCAAATAGTATAATTAAAATAATAAAACTTTTATATGAACCATTAGTTCTGTTACTTATAATGAAAAAACTTAGGGGGGGGGGGCATCTCAAAAATAATAAACAATTTGAAAAATAAATAGAAATTCTGTATTTTTATTAGTATGTTTATTCTTTTATTATCTATATGTGTAATACGTGAATGATAATATGTAATAAATAATTTTTTTTAAATTACAGGGGTGGCACGTGCCCGAGTGCCCGCCCCCCTCTAAATCCGCCACTGGTTGACGGTAACTGACAACCGGTTGTGTCAACCAAAGTTGACTAATGTAATTTAGTAGTTGTCAGTTGAAAGTAAACCGGCAAACTTGCATTTCGTAGTTAAGAAATGTAATATAGAAGATTCCCGTTTTCTGCAAACATTTGTATTGCAATTGCAATATTTGGATTGTTCATCTCAAATATTACTTACTAACCTCTAAATTTAAAACACTGACAAAACTACACCGAACTTTCTTTCACTGTAAAGTTACAGCAAGGATTTAGCATTTACACTCTATAAAAAATCTTATAGAATCGCTTTTTGTGTACATCGCAGTATTATTTCAAGGTTATAGTGCTACATACGCTACAGCGGCTTACAGAATCGAGCCATTAGTCCGTGTTTTTAAGGTTTACTTATCAAAATTAACATGACTCGTAGTAATACGGGCCATTGTTTCTAATTAATTTATACCTCAATGTTTACTGACTTAGCTTTACAGTAATATAAAAAACCAAAACTATTATAATTACCCCTTAACCTTAAAATTAATTTTAACAAAAACTTAATACGTATTTCGAGAACTAAGTTCTCATCATCACATCATCAGTAGTACAACAAGAGAAAGTTAGACAAAGTAGTCAAGATTACTCACCTGTGACTCCCGTCCCTACATAATCCCAGTTCTCTCCCTTGTTTTTCAGAGTTGTTAGGGCCTCTGGCATGGTTGACATGTTGAGTAATCTTGACTACTCTGTTTAACTTTCTCTTGTTGTACTATTGATGATGAGAACTTAGTTCTCGAAATACGTATTTAGTTTTTGTTAAAATTAATTTTAAGGTTAAGGGGTAATTATAATAGTTACATTTAACCTTAGACACTCCATCTATTATTAATTTATAAAAAACCAATCCACAATAATGTAGCTTGTAGTACTAGAACTGTAAATTGGTCCAACTACTCGTAATATGAATTTGGGCTCGTATACTTGCATCTTAAGGGCTCTCAAAGCTGTAGTGGAGAGAGCACTACAGGTGTGAATACTGTGCGATTCGTAAATTAGAAAAAAATTAGTTTCAATTTCCACTTCGGAAATTAACCCGAGCCGTCCGAATTATAATCGGTTACCTATTGCACTATATCGTATCGAAACAAAATTTCAATTGACAAGCTGAATGCTGTAGTCAGAATTTTTAAGTTGTGTTACTATGACATAATAATAAAAAAAAATAGTCAATACTTGTATCAATTATCAAAGAGTGTAGAAAAGAAACAATTGATGCAGAGTATAGTTTACTCTGTATTAAATGAAATGGTTGTGACTGTGATCTGTGAGGATAAAAGCAGTGATCGTGTGAGAACAGCGATTGCTTAGCACCATGCTGTATAGTTGAGAGTTAGAAATGTCTATCTTGGACTCACCGACTCCAGGGTAGGGCTGCATGCCGGGGTACGCCGCGTGCTGCAGGGCTGCCTCCCCATTGGGAAGCCCTTGGGCTGGAATGGACAGATGAAGGGCATCTACATTTCAGTAAGCTTAGTACTTGTCTTGTAGCTCTATTATCACAGAAAAGGCGCGTCGGCCTCACCATGTACATCTCAACATCATAAGAAAGGGTTTTGTGACTTTAGGTTTACTAAAATTTTGTCATTTTGGGTGACCCAGTTGTTAAGAAATGATTAATTATACACATATTTAGTATCGCTAGTTTTTTACACAAGAAATAATCGTTAATGTAGGGAACCTTGACTTGACACTCTGGTCAAAGCCGATTACCCCGTAGTACTGAATTTTGGATATGCTAAGCCTATCCAACTAGAGGTTTTTTCAGTGGCGTAACAATGCAGCCGTGGAGCTGTGTTCCCGAGTCAATCCGGGCCCCCTATGCAGATAAGTAAAATAATATTTACTGACCCCATAATAGGGCAGGTTAAAAAATCCTTTTTTGCTGTGACATAATAAACATGTTAAAAAATATAAACCAAAACCCAAAACAATCAGAGCAGATTACACGTATATCGTGTGTCTACTTTTTTCTCGACCATAGGAAATACAGTGGTAATATTTTCATATTGCTGTTAATTGTGCCCCATTAATTTCAGAATAAAAATGCAAATACAAAAAATGTTCAGAAATAAACTCTATCAAGTCCAAAATTATTGTTTACATGTGTTTCGTTGGCGAAAGAGGCAAAATAAAAGTAATATTTTTTAGCTATTCACAGAGTGCCATGAGCAATACCACAAAAGTTTAAACAGTTGTATTGCTTGAGTTTTTGTAATTAAATTTTAGTTCTAAAATTAATAAGGCAGAATTTACAGCCTTATGAAAATTTTACCACTATATTTCCTATGGTCCAAAATAAAGTAGACACCCGATACATCAAGAGCCTTAATTAAATTTTTTTCTCGTCAAAGTTTATACTAAATTAGATACATATTATATCGTTTTGGCAATTTCGTCTCCTATTGAAATAATAGATGTCGGATCATCGTTGTTGGCCCATAGTGCCTCTTAACGATTTTTAGTATATTTAATTTTGAAAATGATCTTTCTGTTGAAACGAGTTAAACAGGGATGTGAGAAAGATGTGAGATTAACATGTGGCTGAATTGAAATATAGTTATTTGTTTATTAAGGCCGCGAAATCCCTCTTTAGTTTGCTTGCGGCCTAGGCAGGACGATCTCGAGGACGCTAAAGGATTTCGCGGCCAAGGAGTAGACACTATTTTTTGTGAAACCGTAAAAATATGTATCTTAATAACAAATTTTATTGTATTTTAATAGTTTAATTCATTGAAACAGAAAGGTGGCTTTGATGGGATTGATAGACATAAATAAAACAATTAATTTTGTAAAAAACGCTGAAAAGAAGAAAAGTTATTCCTAAAATAAATATTTTACAATATGTATTGCATTAATTTTAAAATCAAACCAAGAAACTTATTATATGTCATATTTTAGAAACGTCAATGTCATTATCATATTTCCCGTCATGTCAATTCTCAAGTGTCAAAATAATTTTAAGTTACATTCAATTTCGCGGCCGTTTTAATGGTAACGGCCGCGATATTGGATTTCAAAACATTTACTTCGCGTCCGTTTGCACAAGAAAATATTTTTCGCACTCCCGAGACTAAAAAGCGATTCTAATCACTCATTTCAGGGACTAAAGTTCAAATTCATTCCCAAAGGGATTAAATATGAAAAAAATCCCTGGGGGAATAAAGTAAAAATAAACAAGATGTTATCGTAACATCATATAGTTACTATAATTTATTTACTCGTATCTGCACTACATTTTGAGCAGGCGTTGAGTGTAAATTTGTACAAAATTTTTGACATTTGTATTGTCAAAATGTAAGATTAATTTCTTTTACACTAATATGGTTCCATTTAATACGGGAGTGCGAAAAATAGCGTATATACCACAGGACTAAAGTGCATTGAATCCCTCAGATGATTATTTCCCTCACCTTCGGCTCGGGAAATAAACTTCACCCACAGGATTGAATATGACTTTAGTCCCTGAGTATATATAATATACTATTACGACGTGTGCAAGAAGGGGCCCCCTCAGGCGCCGGGCCCGTGTTTCGCGGAACACGCGGCACACCAGTAGTTACGCCACTGGGTTTTTTGGACACTTTTATTAGCAGCCGCCCCTGCTCAGGACAAGATGCGGAATAGAGAGATACCTAGGTACCATCTAATCAAGTCGTTAGTGTAGCGAAACGGTTGTTAAATATTTTTAATCTCCCATTAATATTATTTCGCTTGTATAATTATTTTGTCTGCTGGCGTATAAGTTTCCGTGGTACAAATGTTGGCCCTCAAAATTGGTAGAATGATAAAAATTTGGTATGTGTATGTGGTTGAGAGTAATAGGTTAGCCGACGCGCACATTTTCATAATTGATACTCACGTCCCGGATACGTCTGGGGGATGCCGTTCGTGTAGACAGCCTCTGTTCCTCCGGGCTGTCCATTGGGCGTCTGGGCAGCCATATTGAACGTGGGCATTGTGGGAGAAGGCAGACTAGGGATGGCTCCGTTCACTGGTTGCCCTGAACCAGTACCTATTATGAGAGCTGATTAGTGAAATTAAGATTACTATGGATTGCCCTTATGACCTCGGTCCACTCCACAGACATGCCACACGAAAAGCGACACGCACTACGGGCCCGCCTCGTTCTAGGAGGCTGCCGCACACACCTACGACTCCCATCGCCATCAACAGCACTTTGTATGTACAGCTACGGGGAGCTCGAGGTAGTGGTAGGTTCGGGTCAGGGTCAGCGGAACACTCTAAACTTATTAAAGATACACACCTGATGTAGGAGGGACCACCGAGTTGGCCATGCCGTTCAGGGTGGCGTGCGGGATCTGCGTCGCCAGTGCCGCCATGGGGTTGATGTACGTGCCTTGGGCCGTCGCCGCGGCCATCAGCGCTGCTTGTTGCTGGAAACAGTCAAAACCATCGTCCTACAAATTCCTTCCTCTATGCAGGCTACAAACACAACCACAACACACACAGGGTCGCCTAAAACCAACTCCACCATCTCGCAAAATCTTACTGTCCTTCATTGCTTACCGTTTTAATAAATGATTCGGAGCCGACACCATTTGGGAAACATGGTCATTGTTAAAGTGACCATCCATCCAGCATTAGGCTGGACTGTCCAGCATTTGCATGACTTGTCCAGCATTGATATGTGCTCGTTATTTTGTCCACTATTAACTTTTTTTTGTTTTTTAAAGGAACAAAATAATGTTTTAGGAAATTAGTTGGTACAACTGCCTATTTTTAAGAGTTTCACTAGTTTCAAGTTTCTTAATTGATAATTTCCTAATTTAGTACTCAAAATATTATTGTATAAAGTTTTGTGTATTTTAATTAAATGTAATATTTTTATATGGACGTCATAGTAGCTAATGGCATATTTAATACGAAATTTTAAAAATGTTTGAATGGGACTTATTTGAAAAATATGAATGAGAATGAAGAAAATAAACTTAAAACTAAGCAAATTATAATTTTTAATTCTATTTTTCAATTGTTTCGTTAATTATGATTTTTAATCTATAAATTTAATAATTGTTTAATTCTTGGTGTTTAAAACAAAGGACCTTAGTATCAATGGACACAGAGTTGGAAAGCTAAAAAATTATTTTCAATGGTTTAACTTTTCAATATGGCGTTCATATATAAATTAAAACTTATTACTAGAAATTCAACAGTGATGAAAAAAACTTGAGCATCGCCTTTCAAAAGAATATAAAAAAGTGCCCTAAAGAGGTGCATAGGTACCAAAATGCAGTATTATTTTACATTTGGAAGTTATTCGCAAAAATAAAAAACTGTAATATTTACATTTTCGCCTATATCTAATGACCTATTCCTTTTTTAAAATAAAGGTACACCAATAAAATGGTCTTCTAATAGGGAAACATTGGCTAATATATCCGACTTATTAGTGTAAAGGCTTATTATATATACAAATATAATTATGGGACACTGTGTTTTTTTTCTTCGTCTAATAGTGTCCAGCATTGACGTCAAAAAGATCTAGTCACTTTAGTCATTGTAGACCTTGGAATTTTATTTATTTTCTCGAAATCTTTTTACTCAGGCAGGACAGGGGTACATTTTAAAAGTTTGTAGTAACAGTTATACAGGCTGGGGCCTAGAAATACAAGCTTTGTTCTACACCTTCCAACATTCGGGCTATTTCCTACCGAATCAGATTCTTCAGCTGAAGCAGGGTTGTAGACCGGTATTTGTGAACCTCTGCCTTAAAAAATCCACATAAAAATCGTTATATCGGGAGTGCGCGCCCACAGAATGTCATCTCGAATCGAGATGAGCCGTCAAGGGAACATTGCTCCACAACTCTAACTCCATGTGATTTTTTTTGGCGATATTTCATGGCATTGGTTTACAAACACCACCCTACAACCCTACTTCAGCTGAAGAATATTATTCAGCAGAAAGTAGCCCGAATGTTGGAACGTGTAGAGAGGAGATTCAGAAACTGGTTGCATCAGTGCGTAGAGAACGAAGGCCACCACCTTCAAGATGTTTTGTTAAAAACTGCATGATTTAAAACTTAAAATTATGTTCTTTCATTATCTATAAATAAATTTTGTCTATCAGCAGTACTTTTTATTATAGTCGCCTTCTAAAAAGAAACCCGAATGTTGGAACATGTAGAGAAAAGCTTAAGAAATCGTTTGCATCAGTGCATATAGAACCGTGGCCATCCCTTTCAAGATATTTTGTTTAAAACTGCATGGTTTAAATCTTGAAATTATATGTTCTTTCATTATCCAAAAATAAATTTTATCAATAAGCAATACTTTTCAATTTATTCGCCTTCAAAAAATTTAGTTTCTAGTCCCCATCCTCAATAAGGTAGTCAAGTGATATCAAAATGTCTTTGTGACATGGAGCAGTTAGTCGTCGCGACCCTGTAAGAATAAGTCTTCGGTGAAACTCACCTGCGCGTACGCGCCGTACGCTCCGAACTGGTTGAACACGAAGGGATTTAAGAGACTCATGTTGCCGGCCATCTGCTGCATGCGTCTAAGTTGGCGTTCTTTTTCAGTATCAGCAAACTTTACCACTAAGCTGGAAGAAGCTCCCTGCAACAGACAAGACATCTTCAATTTATTCTTTTGAGTAAAATCATTCCAGCTATATGCAACAAACAGAGAAAATGATAAGAGTTATTACTAACTTAGTTTTACTGTAACAAAATGAAATTTTAACATATTTTATCTTAGGGCGTGAAATTAGAAATCTGTCTCTGCGGTTGGCCTAGTCATCGCAGATACTGTGTTGACAGGTTTATGTGTCTGGCTATGCAGATGGTTATACTTATACGTATATGCCTTGTTTTTTATATTGTTTCAACTACCTTCTCGACGATATTCACCCTAAATTTGTTTTGTAATTCTAATTATATCTATCCTACCACCATGGACGCCCGCAGACTTTTTTACAAGGTGGGTCGAAATTTTCGTTGTAAGAAAAAAAATGCGCCGCAGGCGAATTTTTAATAATTTTCAAGGTCAAACGTGTTTTAATGCAAAGTAAGATAATATAGAGTTCTTTACAATGAAGCAAATTTAACAAATTCTTAAAAAATTAAAATCAATATTTTATGACGAAAATGCGTATGTACGCTCTAAAAGCGTAGAATTGCCCCTTCTACTAAGATTTATGATGCGAGATGCGAGCATAAGCAATAACTACAGAAACAGACAATCTGAAAATACAATGTTGCATTAAATTAAAATACATTACTGAGTACCAATATAATTATTCTATTGACTGCTCAAAATAAAATGTATAATAATTAAATGTTAATTAAATCGCGCTCCTCACAAAATACGGCAACCCTAATCATATGTAGGTACTTTTAATATAAATAAATATGCAATGTCTATTCATTATTTACTTTTCTATTTCTATAAAACAGTAAAATCAATAATTGTGAAAGTTTTGAGAAGAACGTGATCATAAAATGATTAGAATAGAATAAACTACGGCATATTAAAGAAAATACAACACCGAAGATAATGTAATATAATAACAGTACATAACATAATTTACTCATTCTGACACTTCAGCTATTTCGTACTTAGTAATAGATAGTATGTAATAAATTTTTGATTAAAATATAAGAAAATATTATCAATAATTATTAAAAAATTATAATTTTATTTTTAAAAATGGATACAGTCCATAAATGAAAGGGGGGTCAGTCGACCCTTTCGACCCCCCCCCCCTGTGGGCGCCTATGCCTACCACCTCTAGATAAAGTGACAGTCTGACAGTTTATAACCATTAGTTAAGAATTAAACTGGAGGATAGAAGTTTTAACTTCCAGTTAGCTCTAACCAAAGGTGGTTAGAACAATTTTGCAACATAATCGTTGGTTAGCAATAACTGGCACTTTAAGGTAGGGGCTGGTCTTAGGAGATGTTACTGAAGAAATCCTATCAATTTTATTTTCAAAATTTTATAGTCGTAGTCGTCAAGAATTTTATAAAAATTTCTCATCATTTGGGTAGGTTTATTTGGGTAGGTTTTATAATTGGTTGCAAATGTAAGTCGATCGAATAAACCTGGATTTGTATGTTGATCATTTTGAATAACTGTTAATTACAGACTACATATCTTACATATCTAGATATATACATATGTATATGTAAATATTGGAGTCAGTGCCGGCCCGAGACTTTTGAGCGCCCCAGACGAAAATTGTAAATTTCGCCCCTCATTTATTACAATTTTGTTTAGATTATATAGGTACAAAAATTAGTAAACAAGCAATTTGTGTCCATAACTTGCGAACAATCACAGAATATTAAATCTGAATGAATTTTTTTTGAAAATATTTTGGATATTTAAAATACAGAGATTTTTTTCTTTTGGGTTCTACAAAGAGAGTTACTTTCAAAGTCCGTTTGTGTGCAACCCGTACAACAGCGTCTAGCTTCCTCTTCTTAAAATATTGAATATTTAATTCACGATTGCTTTGCCTATCTAGTGATGGTTCTATCATTTTGACATTAAACAATTAAATATAATCTGTTGTCATTAGTATTTTGAGTTGCAAACAAACTAACTTTCAAAATAACTCTTCCGTGACTAACCCTGTATGTAGGAAAAAAAAATTTCTCAGTGTAGGTATGTCTTGGTATATAGTTATTTATGATATAAGTGGTAAAAGTGACATTTTATTTTGTGAGAAGAAACTTCGAACAAAATAAAATCACTTTTACCACGTATATCATACACTATTTTTCTACAAACACATTTATTTTATTTAAATTTGTATTTGTAATTTTTTTTTTTGACATATATCAAACATGTCGATTTGTTGTTCCATTCGTCATTACCAAGGTAATTTACTTTTAACACTAGAATTAAAATATTGCATTTTTAATTGAAGTATGCCGTGTTAAAAATTCTATTTTTTATAGTGTTTGAAGAAAAAATACTTTTCGTTATTTTGCAGTTCGGAAAATCTAATATAACTCTTTAACGGTTCATCCTAGGTAAAAAAATATAAGAATCTTGTTTTGTATAAAATTTCGATACGGATCCCCGTTTCACGAAAAATATCAAAAATAAAAATGTGTCGCCTTTTTCCAAATTGGCGAGGCGCTGTTGCATCAATGTATTTTTATGAACAGGATTCCGTATAAAAGCTTTTGTTGCATTTTTTTATGTTGGGGGTATTTTTCAGCAGATTTCGTGAACAACAATTACTTCTTCAGTATTTGATATGACAATGTTTTTAATTGATATAATCGCCAACGAATTTAACCTTTCTTCTTTCTTAACGTAAAAAAATATAAATAGGATTTAATTAATATAAGTTTGCTGCAACTGGAATTGTCAGCATTATGATTAAAGCTACACACACGACGAGTCAATAAACTAATTTATTTTGCAAAAAATAGTCTCAAAAAATGTCACCCTAAAACCAATTTCGCCCCAGGCTGTTGCCTGGCTTGCCTGTAGTTTGGGCCGGCCCTGTTTGGAGTACAATCTTGTAAAAGTTGGTAAATGCTAAATTTTTCAAATTTATCGACCACGTTCACAATTCAGTTGGATGTTAAATAAGCCCAATATTATTGTTATGGGAAAAAACAGATTAATAAACAGCGTGCGTAGAACAACGTAATTTAGTAAATGGTAATTTCTTTCGTGACATCAGCAGCCCCCTGGTGGAAGTAGATTGAGATTTATATGAGAAACGGGGCCAGTGGCAGTGGCAGTGCGAAACTAAAATGAAAGTGGAAAGCAGAGCAGAAGAAATAATAAGAAGGGGAGTTTGCTCGCTATATGGCGTTGTCTGGCGAGATAATTTAAGGTAATGTCCTGGTGGAGCGTCGCCAATTGCTCACCCGTCTGCATCAATTCATTCATATCGCCGTGTTGCTCGTTCTCGTTGCTGCGATTTATACTCGCGTTCGCGCCCACCGAGTTGTGGTTATACAGCGTGTCAATTAAATATGAAATGTCATCTGAGTCCGCGTTTCGGACCGTTGCCGCTTTGCTGCCGCTCTGCTCCTAACGCCCTGCCCTGCACTCTCCGCACTTAATGCATTTAAGAGGAAAATTATGTCAGTTAGCAGAAACAAGGAACTGTTAACTGGGACTAAAAGCTCCGAGTAACAGAGTTTATAAATGGTTTATGCGCCAAGCGAGCATCGCCGAACGCCAGCGATTTTGGCTTATACTACAACTCTTTACTTATGGCGAATTCATTACGTACAAATTTCCAAGGGTTTAGTCACTGCAACATACCTTTTAAGGGATGAATTACAAATAATATTTAAAGTACGTTTTTGCCAGACTGGAGCTCTTGGCAAAAACATTTATAGTCCAAATATTGTAAACATGTACCCTCAAGGATTCCAAACAATTTGGTAAAACTGTTTCTCGCAAAACATATAGTCACAAGTTATTAATATTTAAAGGATGAGCGTTTCTATAAAAGCGTCCTGTAAAAATATGTAATTATTATATAATTGTTCATCAATGTTTATTTTTCTATTTTTTAACATCCGCTAAATAATTTTCTAATATTTAAACATGATCCTAAATTAAATTAAGTTACAGAAATTTATAAAAGTTTATATACTGGAATGAATTTGTGGCTGGCACTTGGCGAAATGTATATTTTAACAATTAAAGCCCGGTATTTTCACTTCCGAATAAAGTTTCGAATAAGTATTCATTAAATAAATTTATTCTATATATTTATCCAACGTATAATTATTCCATTGCGTCTTTTCACACATTTTACAGAAAGAAATAGCTACCTGTCGAATAACTTTAACGTTCGTGAATTGGTAGCGTTCCATAGCGAATTTGTGTTAGTAAAGAAGAATGTATTATGGCGTAGCCACGTTAAGTAGACAAGGATGAAATGAGTCAACTTCTTTTGAATCCGTATCCGTAGTTGTCAAAATTTAGTTGACCTCTTTAATGTCAATGTCATCTATATACTTCTGCATGTTTAGCCCCGGGAGACTGTAATTTAACAAGTGTACCATCTAAAGCAGCACTCATATATAGTAAACAAGATATGTATAATGTGAAAGTGTCCTTGTACTTTTTGTAAGTATGTTTATTTCAGTTCGAAGTAAATGTTTGTCAATGTATTCAACAAAAGTATCCAAAATTTGAAAATATTTTGCCAGCGTCAAATAATGATTTATCTATTCATTGTTTGAGATCAAATATCTACGATTCCCAATATATAATAATAAATTGTTTCCATAATCGGAATCTGTCAAAAAATTCCTTCATGTATGTAGTTATGTCGCTCTCTGATGGTGTGTGATCGGTTTCTCACGTTATTTATTAATTCATAGTTGAAAATATCATCATAATCATCAAATGTATTTAACATATCCATTTTGTTAATAAATCTGCACTACCTGGAAATATAATGAACTTATGAATAAACGGTTATTCGCTACCCAAGTACCGAATAATTTATTCCACGAATAACAGATGTTATTCTTTCGAATAAATTTATTTGCAAGTGAAAAGACAACAAAAATATTTATCCGAAGGATAAATTTATTTAACCCTTTATTCACAAATGAAAATACCGGCCCTAAGTTAAAAAAAAAACACTTGATAGGTTTCACAAAAATAATAATTTTATTATCACAACGATCGTTTCGATCTTTCGATCATCATCAGGTGAACTAATGTGCAACGTAAAAATTGCGCCCTTTTTCCTTTTAAATACTAAACGAGATTACAGCAGCTAATAAGGGGGTTACCTAAATCTAATTGCTCATTTGCAATGTTGTCTTTTCTTATTATTGCTTTTTGAATTTTCAAAATTTCGACTAAGGTTGTTTTTTTAAAGCTTTTTGAAGTATAGAAAACGTTTGGGTTAAATAATGAGTGTCCTTTAATATAAAAATAAAGGTTTATTTAAATGGTATATCAAGATCATAAAACGGGTAAAAAATTTTTGCTTGAAAATTTACATTTTTGTCATTGGTCGGATTCGAATCCAAGCCGTCAGACAATTGTCTACAACGCATGAGCATTTTTGAAATGTTACGGTAACAGCATATTATTTTAAAGATATTCTTAAACATTGTCAATTTCGAAAAAACAAAATATTGAATTCTCTTGTCTCTGAATTCCTGCCATAATTTCGTTGTTTTGTTTCATATTTACTGTAGGAACAGAAAGACAAGGTAGTTGTGTTGATAAATCAGAGTCGAAATTTGTAGGATAAGAAAAATTGCGTGCGAAGCATTAAGATTTACGGTAAGGTCTGTGTATAAATTCAAACGCAACATGACATTATTTACTTGTTCGTGTCGTGTCATACGTCGTACTTTCGCGGAAACAATCAGCGGGATTATTCGAGCGGGCGCGAGCACCGCCGCTGACATTGTTAAAAGTCGACAGACGACGCGCCCATTGCGACAACTTGATAAAGTAACTGTAATATTTTATATCACAGCCAAAAGTTTGTTTTATCGCGTTCACATCGTGACAAACTGTGGCTTCTTCATAAATACAGCATCGCGGCTTGTGGAATCTGCGCCAATAAATAACCCGAATAATCTTCCGCCTGTCAAATTACAAAGAAATGCATTAAGTTGCGCGCTGCGCTCGAGAGACTGCAACTGCAGCTGCCACCATTTTGTGCCCTGTCGGTTTCTTACGGGCCGTTCTTGCGACAGGACAAGTCTTTAACTCTCTGTCACCCTGAGCTTTTTCACCCCTCATTGGACGCAAGAATTCTAGTAACGATACAAGCAAAAACATCCCTGATATTTAAAATGGAAATACGGACTGTTTAAATTGATATTTCCACAAAGTCGCCATAAATTTAAACATTCTCTTACAGTTATTTCCTAGGAGAAAAAATAAAGAAAATAGACGTGCAAAATAGGTGCTTATTTTATCACTTCAAATAGTGAGCCTGTTGCGATTGTTTTTTTTCGATCCCCATACAGTCTCAGCAGTTTCACATACCTTCAACTTTATTTATATTTTCTTCAGTAATAACTACAATAGAGCTTTTTAAAAACTAATGTTTAATCAACAATCGAAGTATAAGCCCAAACTCATAATAATAGTTCGACCCGTTGACATTTTCAGAAAATTGAAAAACCTACGCAAATGACGAGAAATTTTTACTCAATTAGATTTAGCAGAAGTTACTGGAAACAGCCTATCAATTTTATTTTCAAATCTTTGTAAATTTCGTATTCGCCGAGATAATTTCTTGAGGAAGCTAATTTGAAGTAATTTTATGCCTCGATTTGAACTTACAAGTTCAGCTCATAATAGTTCGGCCGTTTTACTCTTTCAGCAAACAAATTACAAAACAAATATCTTTACGTAGAAATTATAATTTTTAAAAATTGTCGATTATTAATTTATATTATTGTAAATAAAAGCTTATATATTTCCAGTAAAATTATAACACATACATACTGTCAACTGCACTTGACACTGACACCTTTCAATCAGATTTTTCTTAATACATCAGCTGTTTCCAGAGTTATAGCATAGCTAGCTAATATATGATATTTAATTTCTTTATAATTTTTTACCTCTATATCCATTTAATATGAAATATAAAATGCATTCAAATCGCATAGAGAATAAAATATTCTTTAATATTTATAATAACATCAAATGTGAAAAAATGGTATTTAACATCATTTTTTCAAGAAAAACTGTTAAAATCTTCAAATCAGGGTACTTCCAGTCGACCAATTCTAACCAAAATCTAATCAGCTCTTCACATGGATGTAACGAAGAGGAATACGAAAGAATTATAATTTTTTGAATTGTAGAATGGAAGTTATCGTAGACGAAAAACCTAAGGGTGACGGAAGGTAAAAATCTGATGTGGCCAACACCAAACCTCTCGCTATTTTATTTATATCAATTTAAATATACATACTTACATATTTAGTTATTGAGGAAACTGTATTAAGATCCATTTCATATAACTATGGTTCTATTTACTATTTTCTTTTTAAAACGTTACTATTATTAATTTGAAATGATTAGTTCTATGACAGTGACATTTACCTGTCAGTTACATGCATTTGAGATATGAACTGAGTAACTAAGAAGTTTTACTTGTTTGCTCCGGAATTAAAATTATAGATAATTTTGTAAATTTATCCATAAAACATTTGAAGGTATTTTTGGAAGAAAATCTATTTTAAGCTTCAAGTATTGTGTCATTTCCGGTTATCTGATATACACCGAAATCTAATGGTCTCTTGCCATATTAGAACAAGGTAGAAATACATGGTTTCAAAATTTTCTGAATCATAGTATTTGAGTTAGAGTGGAGGATCCATACACACACACACACACACACACACACACACACGCACGCACGCATGCACGCACGCACCTACGCACGCACGCATGTACACGTGCGCCCGCACACACTCTCCCTCTCTCTCTCTCTCTCTCTCTCACACACACACACACACACACACACACACAGACACACAGACACACACAGACATCATCGTGAAAATGTTAAAATTGGATTCTAGGGACCTTAAAACGTGGTCATTTGCCAAAATCTCGATATGCGATTTTTAGCACGATCCGTATACCTCCCTTACCAAGGGCAGCGGGAGGTAAAAATATAGAATTCGATTTAAAATAAGAAAGTTAGGGTCTGCTTGTTGATACAGGAATGTCGGAAAATCCCTAGATACCAAATTTCGTAAAATAATTTTAAATAGTTTTTAAAATAACGATAGCGTAAGCTTGTCCTGGGACACACTGTATATATCTCAATATGTTGCACGAATGTATCGGTTCAACGTTTATGTATCCCATACTACAGTATAAGCAAAGACAACTCTCGTGATAACCATGAATCCAATAGTTTGCAAGTTGCAGTGATAGACTTAACACAAAGCAGCTGAATTTCAAATGGACTAGGTAATTTGAAACACAGATACCGAGTGAAATTGTTGAAAGGTGGTTTGAGTTTGCTCGGAATTCCCGTAGCATGTAAACCATTGTCCGACCCAAACCGCATGTGGATGTGGAAAGTACTGCCTGCACGTGACTCATCGCACAATACGTCACGTTTGCCACCTCCTGATCCACTGCTACGAAATATTTACCCCACGTGTGAATTTGAATAACTGTGTGAAATAATTACGCTGCTATTATCCGGCTGTGAGTATCAGTACTCGGTTCGTTGCAGTTTCAAGTGCGTTTAAATACGTAACCGCGCTCGCGCTGTCACTCGGATGAAAATTAAATGCAGGCGAGCTACCATTCACAGTAATAATTTAATTTTCCTCCTCTCGCGTACGGGATGTGGAGAGTGGGAAAGTTCTTATTTACGGATTTTGAATTATCATTCACAACATAAACACGAATGTACTTTATGTATATGATAAACTCTTGTTCTACAACACCAAAAGAAACGGGACAGCAATGAGAGCCTTAGCACAATATTTCTCTCGATAGGTTCACTACTGGGCTAGTTACTTTAACCTTCAAAAGACTTTGGAACGTCAAACGAGCTTCAAACATAACTATTAATTAAAAGAAAAATAATAAATTTAGACTACATATTTGTTAAAAACATTTGTTTTATTGCACCTATTTTATATTATTCTATAT
Source organism: Harpalus rubripes (assembly GCA_963082715.1). Taxonomy (NCBI): domain Eukaryota; kingdom Metazoa; phylum Arthropoda; class Insecta; order Coleoptera; family Carabidae; genus Harpalus; species Harpalus rubripes. The sequence goes on from OY720449.1 coordinate 16,772,215, forward strand.
TTTATGTATATACAGGGTAAAATGAAATAAGTGCATTAAATTTAACCAGTAATGTAACTCGACGAGAGCAACAATATTTGTTAATAACTTTTTCTTCTTTTAGATTTTGAGTTAAAATTCTTTAAAGATTTGCTGCATAATTCATTACCCGCCCATGGAGAATAAATGGCTGCTGCCGTATTCAAGTGGGATACAAACAGCTCAAAAATTGTCGGTTATCGATTACATTTACAGTCACAGTAATTAATAAACGAATCAACGGAAATAACATTTAATATTAATTAATTCGTAATAGTACAATTTTTAAAATAAAGAAATTTAAATTTTGGATAACAAAATTATAAAGTTGTGTATTAAACCAGGCTTTTAACCACCTGTGAATAGAGGAAGACAAGGAGGAACGTGGAAGAGCAAAAGCATAGTTGTTAGGTTATGAGATGATTATTTATCGTTGACAAATCATAATAGTTTAAATACGTTATTCAAAACATATAAGTACAAACTTTTGTCCATTTAAACGAGGTACATGAGTATCGAGTACAAATAATTAGTCATCCATTTATTGTTCCCGCCCAAACATTTTTTAATGAAAATTTTTATAGCATTTTCAATCCTTTAACATTATATTATTCATGTTCCACGTTCATGATAAAAAGCATTATCTCAAAAATATGAAGAACGTTTCCTTACCTCAAAGGTACAGATATACGAGTAGGTAGAGGTGGTGCCAAATGTCATGAGCTATGAAATGCGTAGATCAAGAAGAGAGCCAGCTAGAGAAAGGTCAGGCAACAGAAGAGAGAGAAAGATAGAGATTTGTTTTCTGCACAACAGCTCATGAGATTTGGCACGGGCTATACATAGGTGGTGGTGTTTCACGTATCGTTTCGTAGTTCGTCTGCCGAAATCCATCATCTACAACACGGGTTGATTGACAGAAGTTGTCAATTCCCTTAACCTTTTCCTATCTTATTCAGCATCGGCTGTCAGAGCAGGAGCAAATGACAGTCCACATTACGGAGCGAATTTTTCAGCCGTCATTGCAATAATTTATAGGTAGTTCATCCACATTCGCAGCTTACACACGCTGGCGAGCATGATCGATGCGTGTGCGTTTGATAAACAACGCTGCGATGTTGCGAACATCATCATGTGATGACCCAGCGCTGTAATCCGCTCCCCAGTGCGGGGGAGAAACACCCTCGAAAGGGTTAAACCCTTCACGTCCAACATTGTGTAACGATACAATAATCGCACGCCTACGCCTTCGAATAATAACAGCGTATAGCGAATTAACTCTATCTATAAGAGCATACTTACGCAGTAAAAATGGTAGAGAATTTTTTTAACCTTTTAATTACCTGTCTCTATAAGAGCATACTTGTATTAAAATAGAAATTTTTTAAATTTTCTAACTATAGGTGTCGTTGAAACTCAGCTGATATGGAACACGTTAACTGCGATACAAATCGCCCGCGATTTGTAATCAGATGGTGACATCATGCAAAAGCGAATTTGCCATTTCATTCTTCAGGTGCGCAGAGTACATAATTTTTATTTGTGGACCGATTCTTGTAACATTTTAAATGTTCTTTCTATAGGATTATTAGATTATAATAATCTAGTACATATCTCGGGCGATATGTAAAGCACACAATTACTTACTTATTATTTCTGTGCTTATATATCGCCGGGGATTTGTATAAACATGCATGGACTTGTTATAATAACGTGCGTTTTATTTCTTTTCATTGTCAGTCTAAACCTCGTGCAATGTACATTATTATAGTTTATTTTTACCTTCCGTCACCTTTAGGTAAGGAAGGTATTGTCTTTTGTCAAAAAATTCGGTGGTGAGTTTTTGATGAATGAGCACGTTTTAGGGTCCCTAGAATACGATTTTACTATATTTACGATGATATCTGTATGTATGTATGTATGTATGTATGTATGTATGTATGTATGTATGTATGTATGTATGTATGTATGTATGTATGTATGTATGTATGTATGTATGTATGTATGTATGTATGTATGTATGTATGTATGTATGTATGTATGTATGTGTGTGTGTGTGTGTGTGTGCGTGTGTGTGTGTGTGCGTGTGTGTGCGTGCGTGTGTGTGTGTGTGTGTGTGTGTGTGTGTGTGTGTGTGTGTGTGACAAAATTTTCTAATGCGATAACTCTAGTACTACAATTCCAAAAATTATAATTCTTTCGTATTCCTCTTCGTTACATACATATGAAGAGCTGATTAGATTTTAGTTATAATTGATCAACCGGAAGTACCCCCATAGATGAAGATTTTAACAGTTTTTCTTGAAAAAACTAGGTATGTTAAATATAATTTTTTCACATTTAATGTTATTATAAATATTAAAGAATATTTTATTCTCTATACGACTTGACCGCATTTTATACTTAATATTAAACTAATATAGAGTTAAAAAATTATAAAAAAATAAATTTCATAAAGTAGCCATAGCTATGGAAACAGCTACTATATTAAGAAAAGTCTGATTGAAAGATGTCAATGTCAAGCGAAATTGACATAGTATGTTTGTCTTATAATTTTACTGGAAATTCTGTAAATGGATCTATTGCTAGAAATTTTCAATATGGAATTTGTGTAAAATACGTACAACTGCCGATAGGTAATGTACAAGGAATATAATCTTTTGCAAGGAACTATCTATGAAATTTGTACAAAATACACAGAACTGACGGAAGGTAATGTGCTGGCCACATCAGATTTTTTATAAGATTGTCAGACAGAACAAAAAAAATTCTTGAATTAGTAAAAACACTTCCCTGAATGACGTGGAAAATAATCTAAATTTACTTTTTATTTAGTTATTGTTATTCCCAGAATATCCCATATGTTATTTTTGTTAAATAAAACAATTAAAATTCTTATATACATAACTTCTATGTATTCAATTTAAATTAAATATGTGCGGTTTTAGTCCGTATATAGGTATGCACGGTTTGAGTATAAATAAGTTTAGATATAAATCTAAAAGATATATACATACTTGAAAATAACTACAAAGTTACTTCTCTGTACATCTAAAGTCAACATCTAGTACATATCCCCGGAGATATGTATCATACCACAATTAAAACAAATTACATATCGCCGGCGCCTGTATATATTATTTATTTTATCTGCTACACTTTTCCGATACAAAGGAGCCCAAACCCATAATATTTCGGCTGAATATGTTATTCAAGTATTTCGGCATTTAATATTGGGTGGGTAACATCATATTTATACCAGCTTTAATTATATTAGGCATTGTCCCCAAGATAAGTTTTACTGTATGCACTTTATTTTTACGAAGTTGTTTTTCATTGTGCCAAAGATAAAGGGTCTCTGTTAAAGCTAATTCTGGACTAGAAGATGACCCTTAAAATACGGGTCGAGCTATTATCAGGAATCATTTGGCCCAAAGTTTTTCAAAGTTTTATGGCTATGTTTAACGTAGCCAAACGAATTTTGTAAAAATTTCTAACCATTTGTGTAGGATTTATAATTTTTGAAAATGTAAACCGACCGAATTATTATGAGTTTTTATTCAAAGGGTTAAGACAGCATTATGAAAGAAAGAAATGAAAGTGACCATAGATGAATTACGTGAAACCGGTGGTAGAGTTTGCAAACTCGCAGTTGGGCTAGCGCCGAGCTAGCGACCGCGCTATGGTCACGGGGCAGTAATGACATTTCACATGTCAGTCGGCTTGTGTAATTATCGCGGGCCGGTCGAGCGAGGAGGGCGGGTTAATTGGTACAGCAGCAGCGGCGACCGACGGGTTCGAGTGGCGATAGCCGCGTTCAGGGAAATGAAACGCACGAAAAACGGGTCACCGCGCCCAATGCGCCAATTCTGTCTCCTCTACTGCTCATTATTGCGGGATTATAGTTCATTAGTTCACCCACCTACATGGAGATTTCATTCCTCTCCTAATATCGTTAAAATCTCCCGATGAAAATTTAAACAGTTCAGTTTCTCATTTAGCAGAAAACATAAATAGGAAACATTTTTAAATGTATTATTCAGGAGAAGATCTGCTTTCAAAAAGAGAATAAACATAGAAAGAGAGCAGCTATAAAGGAAAAGCAACATGTTTAATTTACTTTCTCTTTGATACAAACTCTTGGAATGAATATTCCGGTAATTGAAAAACAGGTAGAAATGTCACGTACATTACATTGCTTCTTCACCCGCCAGCAATTTTCAATTTTACTTTCATATTCACTTCATTCATTTTTTACAGCCTTCCTTTCCGAAAAATCTAAATGTACAATATATAACGTGCATCCAGATACATGGGAACGGGAATAATCAATTAGCCATGGAGATTATTAAAACATACTTAACGACGAAAAGGAAAATAAACATTCAATTTATTTGATCACTCCAAGTGTAAAACATTAGTAAAGAAATTATCGTTTATATGTATATTTTATATTTTTACAATTTAAATAACTATTTACAATAGTAACGGCCCCTTGTCGTTACAGCTATACTAGGTATTTCATTCGTGATATAGCTATGAAGCTAACTCCAAGTTATTACAGACCCACAATCGAAAATAAATATAGTATGTATTTTCATTCCATTAAAAGATATTATTGAAAGATCTTTTGCAACATAGCACTAAATAGTTTTCTAAAACCAGTCATAGGCCCAGGGCCGATCCTAACTTATCAGCCGCCTTTGTTCTTATATAAAAATGCCCCCCCCCTATTTTATTTTTTGACGTTTTTTCCATTTAAGCCATTCAGTATTGCAGAAAATAGGGGAATTGTTTTGACCTCTCTGATTGACTGAAATTGGAGACAAGGGACAAGTTTACTTAAATCTTCTGAATGACAAATTGAATAGAGCATAGTTCTATGAATTAGAAATAAAATCATTTACATAATACCATGTTAAAAAGCAAGTTTAGTGAATTAGGCGTAGAATTTAATTATCTACAAGTTTTATTCGAAACATTTTTGTCTAAAATTAATTGGGAACTTTTGCGCAAAGGAAAACTGATATCCAATGTTAAACGCCTATGGCCCGCTTTTTGTTTAACACCCCTTATCTATGTATACCTATGTGTATCCAGAGTGCGGCAATTTAATGAAAATATGTTCCTCTCATTATCCTTAGGGTTTTTTCTAAGGATTTTTGATTACAACAAAGAAAAGCTTGATTAAAACAAAGAAATTTAAGGAAAAAGATTATGTAAAGATAAAATTGATTATAATATTATTGTCACCGTATAATGTAAAAATTAAGATTATTTTTGCTTCTAAATTTTTTCTTGGGGCGACCCAGAAAATTTTCTCATAAGGGCGCAAGATTTCTAGTTACGCCACTGATTGACATCATAAGTATACTCAGTCTTTTAATAGAATAAACTATAAATTAGGATAGTTGAGATATGTTATCAGTCAGCCAAACCAAGTATTTAAAAGAATAATGCCATATTAATATGTTTATTTAATATATTTAAAATTCTTAAATAATCTTTTTTTTGCTATAAGAAATTAGGATGGCTTGGCCGCCTTTGTTCTGGGAACAAAATGAACACCCGCTAGGATCGGGCCTGCATAGGCCTGTGGCCTGTTACTACTCCAAGAATCAGGTTCCTGATTAGAAGTCATTAGATTTGAGATAACGAAGAACGTCTGAAGTGGACACCACACTTCCTTTTACGTAAGACCATTATGAAGTATATAGCCAATCATAAAATTGCACGTTTTGACGTAATAAGATTATATGGTAAATGACCACGTTTTAAGGTCCCTAGAATCCAATTTTAACCTTTTCACGATGATATGAGTGTATGTGTAGATCCACCGCTCTAACTCAAATACTATCATTCAGAAAATTTTGAAATCTTGTATTTAGACCTTTTTCTAATATGCAAAGAGCCCATTAGATTTTGGTGTAAATTGGATAACCGGAAATTATTATTATTCGTGTCCATACCATATACATAATATAAATAATTAATACACAATAAATATATAAGACATTATAACAAATATTTCTCACTCCTTAGAATCAGCTGATTTGTGTGCGCATGTTTTGACTTATTTTGATTTTTAACTGCTAAAATGTTATTATTTTTAATTACATGTGTTTTACTGCCTAAAAATTGTAAAATATTAACTTTTTAGCAATTAAAAAACAAAATAAGTCAAAATATTGGTCTTGTCAAATTGACAATGTTCTTGTCAACATGACATGGGCACACAAATCAGCTGATCCCAAGCAAGTCAAGGTCGCTCGAGTCACGTGTCTGCTCGCGCCCTATACTGAAATGACCGATTTTCGGTAGCGAAATACCGCATCCGGACCACATGGAGTGAGTTAGCTGAGCTTGTTATAACCATAGAAATAGTCAAATTTGAAAATTATGAATTAATACTTTTTCTACATATTTTATGGATAAATTTATAAAATTATCGATATTTTAAATTCCGGAGTCTACGCTTAAAAAGAAATAAGTAAATAGAACAATAGGAAAGGATTTTTTACTCATTACCCTGTATAAAATGTTCGGTACGGTAATAGCAACAAGATGATATCTGAAATGGTCGGTGAAAAAATATGAAATTGCAAATAAAATAGTGTATAAGTAGAGCACCGTTATGCAACGTGTTCAACTTTGCATCTGATTTTATTATATGGAGAATGTCGTGAAAATAAAAAATTCTTACGTAATATTACATAGCGCTGTGCATAACAAAGATGAAGTAAATACTTCGAAACGCATTGTCAATGAAGAGAGTGCATTTTATTGACAGTGCATATAATCTCGATACTCTCATCGAACTGAATTGAGAACTGAGTTCTTCCAGCATATTTACGACTACAGAGCGGGAGATATATCCTTGAATATTTATTACATTCGCATCAGAATCCATTCGTGTACACAATCATATCGCGAAATTGAAATACATGTACGCATAGTTGCACCAGCAAGCTTCTGGCGCACAAAAAGCTCCTCTCATCGCAAAGGAAGCGTGCGTTCTTATTTTCATATATGCCGAATATCCGCTTCCTCCACAATTCATGGTAATTCAAAGGACTCGCCCGTGTGTGGTGCTACTACAAATCATAATCGCCATTGGTCCGCTTTGTGCTGCAGGATACGTGAAATAACTGACCACCTGTTGAGTTCTTCGAACGCTTTCAAATGTTTTTACTCTTTATTGAATGACCGTTCGCAAAAAGGAAAATGTATCTCTGTGATCGTTTTTGTTCCCTACCGATATTTCATGGGTTTTGTGTTTTTTGGAATAATGAAAATTTCCGTGATGGTTCGCGATTTAATACCGTCGCTAATAAAAAGGCTGAGTTATTTATGCTCGATTGCATGCTACATACATCAAAATTTATTTCAGATTGATTTGGGATTGGGTGAGGTTTTATCGTAATGTCAATCTGGATGTTTTACTTAATGCCTTGAAAAGAGTTTCTTGGAAATCTGACCATTATACAACGAACAACGATTTAGGAAATTGATTTTGATTTGGGCAAGTGAAATCATTGAGTTGACGTGAATATCAAATATTCAGCAACCCTAATAATCAAAATTATTTCGCTGTATCTGAGTGGTCAATAAATAATTATTTGTCTTTAAATTAAATTGTAAAAGTCGTTGTTTACAACTTCGGTGAAAAAATAAAATTAACCGGAGATTTAAAATCATGATTTATAATTTGACTGGTTTGACTGTTTTTAAATCACCAGAAATTAATTTGACAGATTTTATCATTTTCCCAGAATTTGAATATTAACTGCAGAAGTTAAAGTATTCTAAACAAAGATTGATTCGGAGCTTTTGAAAAATGGAAGGAAAGAATATTATCGTTAAAGACAACTAAACTTTGAACTTATTTGGAATAAAGTTCTAAAAAATATAAACCATGTGTCTTATTTTCAATAATTTAAAAATAATATCTGATGTGGCCAGCACATTACCCTCCGTCAGTTCCAAATATTTTGTACAAATTCCATACAAAAAGTTTCTTGCACAAGTTTCCATATTTCAAGTACATTACCTTCTGTGAGTTCTATGTATTTTTTTTACAAATTCCATACAGAAAGTTTCATGTACCTACCTAAGAGATTCTATATTTCCATCTATTATAATTAACACAAACATCTGTCAATCAGCATTTTCTTAATGTAGTGGCGATTTCCGTGGTTATAGCATAGCTAGCTGCTTTATGAAATTTAATTTCTTTATAATTTTTAACTCTATATCCATTGAATATGAAATATAAAATGTAATCAAATCGTATAGAGAATAAAATATTATTTAATATTTATACTAACTTTAAATGTGGAAAAATGATATTTAACTGTGTTTATTAAAGAAAAACTGTTAAAATCTTAAAATGAAGGTACTTCCGGTTGACCAATTATAACCAAAATCTAATGATCTCTTCACATGGATGTAAAGAAATGGAATACGAAAGAATTGTAATTTTTTGAATTGTATTTGATCCGAAAAAATTGTCACACACATATACATACATATATACATACATACAGACATTATCGTAAAAATAATAAAATCTTATTCCAGAGACTCTAAAACGTGCTTATTCATCAAAAACTCACCACCGAATTTTTAGGTAATAACAACGCAAATTGGGATACCCAGGAATGGGTCGTGATAAATTTATTTATTATTAAATTGCCTAGTTATCAGTATATTCTGTCACATAAATTAGTCGATTCTTGTCAGATATGAGACAGCGGGATAGCCTCTGAACTCAGAGATCGTGGGTTCGAATCCAGGCCACGTCAAATTTTCTCGGCTAATCTTGATCGGTACCTATCTACTCCCGTTATCTTTCCAAGTTGGCATATAATTGGCAATCACTAACCTATCGAGCATTGGCTGGGTTGTAACAAGGGCTTGCTCCGGGCGGGCAACACACCTATATAAATTCCACTATACTAGCCAACAGATGGATTCAAGTCGAATAGCCACATGTGCTATCCGCTATATAAGTTCCACTACTAGCCAACAGATGGATTTGAGGCGGATAGCCACATATGTGCTATTCGCTATAATGACAGATTGTTCTAGGATTAATTTAGTAGTTTTGTTATATTTCTTAATTTTTTATTAGTAATAGTGTGTTAGTTTAGTTAATAGTTTTATTTATATATTACATTCTTAAATTTTCGATAGATTTAGTTTCCACTGTAGCAATTTTAGTTAGTTTAAAATTTATAATAAATTATTATGATATAACACACGCATTTTAACGCAAAAATTGAAAAACCGAACTGCTTGTCAACTTGTCATTCAGAGTTATCAATCACTTTCAAAACAAACATTCAAATTATTATAGCGTGACACTTTGCTCGTAGCGGTACCACTGGAGCTCTCGCTACGGATAGCCACATCTAGCTATATTAATATAAATTTCACTACTAGCCAACAGATGGAGTCGGAGTCGGATAGCGGGATTGGACTGATAGCCTCACGCTATATGAATTAGAATAGACCCCATGACATGTAAGCAGGAACTTTGTGACAATTGTAAAGAAATAGCAAATGTTGAGAGAGTCAGATCGCCCTAGGCATATAACCTGTAAGAGTTGAAACACCCGAAACAATATACAATATTAAATTCGAAAGATATTGCAACTCTTAGGTAATTTTCAATTAATGTTTCTTTCCCCTTGTTGTAGGTAGGAGTTAGCATTATGCATATAATATAATGTAAATTGATAACCCTTTAAAAATCTTGTTTTGCTTGTCGGGGTAGTATGTAATTCGAACTTTGTTAAAACAAAAGCGGCTTGATGTTGTCAGAGGGTCCTGCTGACCGGTCGACAGTATCCCAGCAGGGCCGGAGGCCAAATCAATCTCGTTCAGTTCGTGAAGCAGCCGTCCATAGCGAACGGCGAACCGCCACAATCCCTTTCTGACAGACAGCGGGCCGCATTGGCGCGCACGCCCTCGAGTCAACGCAAGGCAGAGCAGAAATCTATTAGAAATCGTTAAACCCTCGAACCGGCAGATCCGCCATTCAATTCGCTCGACGCTGTGCTGTCGATCGTCTTCACAGGCGCTGCAGGAGCTCAACGTCACGATCACGATCCTTACCCTCTTCCACCGCCTACAGACTATTGAAACAGTTCGAGCCGTCGCTTTTATACAAAGATAACTTAATTCCCGCTCAAAATTCAATAAGACTTCCCATTAACTGCAAGAATAAAATGTCCCCCAAAGCGCTGCCACCATTAAACATGCATGAGCCCAGGAAGAGTGAGCTCATCGCGAGCATACTATGAATTATTGTGATTACCTTGGCCGATGCCCAAATGAATTCTTCACAACGTGTTTCAATGCTCTACTTACTACTCTAATTTTTGTTGTTGTTTGCTTGTAATGAACATCATTAATAAGGCAGAATTTCTTGAAAATTTCAAAGAATAATATGGAAAAAATCTGATGTGGCCAACACCAAACCTTCCGCTATTTAATTTTTATTATTTTATTATACATACTTACATATTTATTTATTGCGGAAACTATATTAAGATCCATTCCATATAACTATGGTTCTATTTACTATTTTGTTTTAAAACGTTTCTATTATTAATTTGAAATGATTAGTTCTTTGACAGTGACATTTATCTGTCAGTTACATACATTTGAGATATGAACTGTGTAGCCAAGGAGTTTTGCTTGTTCAAAGCGTAGGCTCCGGGGTTAAAATTATAAATAATTTTATAAATTTATCCGTAAAATATATAGAAAAAGTACTTATGCAAATCTGGAGAAAATTTAATAATCTTTAATTTTTATAATAACACAAATCTTGAAAAAATAACATTTGAAGGTATTTTTCGAAGAAAATCTATTTTGAGCTTCAAGTAAAGTGCCATATCCGGTTATTTGATATACACCAAAAGCTAATGGTCTCTTCCCTTATCAGAATAAGGTAGAAATACAAGGTTTAAAAATTTTTGAATGATAATATTTGAGATAGAGTGGAGGATCCAAACACACACACACACACACACACACACACACACATACACACACACACACAACACCCTAACTCTTGCTTGCTCACTGAAAACACACAGATATCATCGTGAAAATGTTAAAATTAGATTCTAGGGACCTTAAAACGTAGTCATTTACCAAAATATCGATATGCGATTTTTAGCACGATCCATATACCTCCCTTACCAAGGGTAGCGGGAGGCAAAAATCGTTTTAGTACCCTATTCAAAAGGGTTTAATACGTATACGAGCTAGGTAAAGCATTTTATTCACATTATTAAGTAATATGTCGATTCCTAACCTTTTGAAGGTTGGGAAATAAGTCGTTCCTAACTGTAATTGGGTTGAAACAGATTTCACTTCCACCATACGGCATGTATTTATTATAAATATTAACATTATTATATTATATTTGAACAACATAGCTGACTAACGATCCACGGGTTCCGGGTTCGAGTCCCGGGTAAGGTATGGTTGTGGTGTGCGTCTTTCCCAATTTCATTTTCATTCCTATCGAATAAAAAGTGTAAAGATATGAAAAATTTGTAAGAAAATTGCGAGGAAAATTGTCTCATCGCCATTAAACCACCGCTTATATACATAGAATGTACAAAAAGCGTGTAATAATAAATCAAATAAAAATACTTATTCTAAATTTGCACTACAATTTTAAATTTATTGGAAATTAAGTCATTAATTAATCATTGTGAATATACAGAATTAACCAGAAAGAATTTTCGAATCATGATTTATAATTTGACAGCTTGGACAGTTTTTTAGGCCCCTAGTAATCAGTTTGATAGCTTTGGAAGTATTTAAGTCACCAGAACAGAAATTGTTTTGACAACTATAGTAATAAGTCTAAGGTTACTTAGATGATATTTAAATATGAGCTTTTGGAAAAAATGAATCACGCATTTAAGTTTTGAGACAAAATTTGTTTTATACTTTTCTTATAAATTTTCCTGTTATAGCTGATGTAAGTTTTCGTTAAAAAATAAAATGTGTTCTCCATTGATGGTCGAGTTCGTTTGAAAATACTGAAAGATTAATACCCCTCAGAAAGAAAAATATTCGAAAGCAAATATAGAGCATTGCATCTACGTCTCTGTAAAAGAAAATTCAAAGAAGATTTTCTAGTGAAACGAATAAGATCTCAAAAAGTAAATACAAAAAAAAGTGTAGGAAAAAAGTTTTATACAGATTTTCCCTTTGTTGCGTATACCTGTAGATAATGTAGGTCGCCACAGGTAGACCATAAAATAGACGTTGCTTTTAAAAGCTTCTGTCGTTGTAAGTTAAAATCTTTGAAACGTGAAGAGTGGAGGACAAAATGTACTCGACGAGACGCAAGCAGCGAGCAGAGAGCACCATCGCCGTCCATCTTCCATCTCGAGAGCCGAATCGATGCTCTTTACACTACCACCTTCGCCCCAATATTTTCTAAATGGGTTTTATCTTCTTCCTCTCAACTGACTAAACTTTTAATCACTTTCAACTCTACTGTTTTTCTTTTCATGTGTACAAACGATAATCATGAGAAAAACTAGCCAACAAACTAAAAGTAATAAAGGAGAGATGTTCTTATAGAGATCACTAACTTGATATACTCCTTCTTAATGCGAGTATTGTAAATACAGGGTACGACAGAGTAACCTCCATAGTTTACTATGGCAATGTGCAAGTATAGAGTAGAGGTCGTAAAAGGATGGGGGTGGTGTTTATGAAGGCAGGTGGAAGGGAAGTTTTTAGTACAAAAAAATTCAATCCTAAACATAATGTGGACGAACGAGCAACTGGCTTATGCCGTGGAAGCATATATCCGCGAAAACAGGTCTATAAGTCGGCCAACCGCCGGCCAACGCGTTTAATACTCGGTTTCAAATATTCCCGCGCCAAGCAGTTCTGTGGCCTGTTTCATAAAACACTAGTAATTACTTCAGTATATTACTGAAGTAAATTTCAAAAAATACTTGGATAAATATACTTGTTACATAAAACATAAGTAAACTATTATTCACGAAAGATGACTATTCAAGATCATTTGTGAGCCGGCTGATATAATATTACTTGCCGATAACTTCATTGCATTTAGTATGCATAGGCGTGCAACATGATATATTTATGAACACATTTTAACTAAAAAATGAGAGTAATTTATTTGAAAATTATGTTTCTTTCTAAATAATGCCTTTCTGAAAGATTTATGTTCTTCACTTATGTTGTTGCAAAATTCAAAAACATAGTCTTAACTATAAACCAAGTAATAATAATTTGATTTAAACGGCAACGCCACTGGGTAACTATAAGCACAGAGGGCAGCGTAGTAGATAATTAGGTATCTGTAATTCTACGACATACGTCATTATTATTTGTAGTGTGTTAGAAGGTAATGCCACTAATTACGTATATCCGTCACACCACGTAAATTAAATAGACATAGGTCAAATAATCTTTCTCTTTCTAATACAAAATGTTGCTAAGCTACTGCTGTAAAGTAATGTGTATTCTTTCTTCGAACAAATGACCTTGAATAGTCATCTTTCGTGAATAATAGTTTAGATACCCACGTATTTACCTAAATTGACTTGATTAAGATACAAATAATTCTTTCATAAAAATAAACATACTGCTGTAGAAAAATTACCGCTGTAGCATACATTGACACTCTGTCATATGAAAATCTGACAATATGTCAAAAAGAAATTGTGATTTTTTGCTAAAAGTTATAGTTTTCTTCGGAAAATATTAAAATATAAAGATATTCTGTTTGGGAATTTTTAATTATAATAATATAATAATAATAATTAAGCATGAAATGCAGAACAGAAGAAATGGAATGAAATTTACGGTTTTGCGCGGATAGATAGACTAATAATGACAGACTACGCTTCGTGAGAGATAATAATTTGGGCAATCTTAGAAAAATAAATTATTGAACACTTTATTTATTAATACATATTAAAAAATTAATTAATCTTCCTCATATTTTAATCAAACTGAGGTGTAAGTGTTCAAGTCGTATTTCATTTATAATATTTAATTAACTTTTGTAAATTTAGTACTTTTTAATGCAAAAATAATCATGAAACTGGTTGAAGTGATGGGTAGAAAGCTAAATTATATGCAATAGAGAATTTAGTTTTAGAGATAATTGGAAAAGAATCTACAATCATTAGGGGATTAAATGTAGCAGAATCTTTTGAAAAATAAAATTTTCCATATTATAGATAAAATTTCACTACCTTCCTAGTGTACTAATAAACAGTGAACACAGTACACAAAACATTTTGTGAATGCAAAAAAATATTGAAAATGGGCTCACAAATAAAAGTAGAAAACGGGATTTTATTATCAAAAATAATAATAAATAAAATATGTGTACTTTAAATATTCAACACATCTTTATTTTACCCACCTTCCGACTGGGGTAATTTCTAATTTTAATATAAATAAATAAATAAATAAATATATCATCACGGCATATTACCCATTGCTGGGAGTGCCAATCTGTTTTGTACACAGAATTCGGTAATGATGATGACGTATTTGTGCCGTGTGGGCGTTTACCAGGCGTCACCTCACGAGAACTCATTGCTGGCGTGGAGAGTGCACCACTGGGGTCAATTTTATGCCATTTAAAATTTGAAATATTTGACCCCGATCAGGATCGAACCCGGTTCCCCAGATTCGCAACCAGGCACTTAGGCACGCGGCCACGAGACCCCATATAGTATACTGCAGTAAATTTCGACATATAGTTTTTATGAAACGAAATTATTCGTACCTAAGAAACGTAAATTTGAAGTATACTGCAGTATTTCATTTTTTACATAAGTAGCTATATGAAACAAAATTTAGAAAATACCGGTGATTTATTGGTATCTACCCCAGTATTTTTTTTATGAAACAGGCCATTTGTCCAAAAAACCGATTACGTTGTTAGTAAAAAAATTTGGGGAAACAGGATCTGTTGTCAGGAAAGGACGTGGATCACGGACTGCTCCAACACACGAAAACATCGACGCAGGGAAATCGGGCAGTTACCATCAATTCTGATGGTGTGCAAACCTGTTCCAGAAATTTCCGCCCCAGTTCTTGAAGAACTTGGCCTGAAAAATGTCTGGTTTAATCAGGACGAACATCAATGCAGGTTTCGAGAATATGTTCTCCGGGCGCTTGATTTCTCTGAGAGGTGATATTCCTTGGCCCGGGCATTCGCCAGATTTAACACCGTGCGACTCTTTTCTGTGAGGTAATCTCAAAGCCTACAAGCGGAGGATCCTGCAAACCCTAACGCCCGTTTCACAGACAACAATTTTGGACGTACCTTAAAAAACGTACGATAATTTATCGTAGCGTACTTGTTTTCACACGATCACGGCGCCATGCCGTTATAGTTCTATGTGAAAGGTTTCATACAGCTCTTCATTTTATACTTCATATTCAATGGATATAGCGTAATAAATTTATAAAGAAATTAAATTTCATAAAGCAGCAAGCTGTGCTATAACCATGGAAACATCTACTATATTAAGAAAATTCTGATTGATAAATGTCAGTGTCAAGTGCATTTAACAGTATGTTTGTATTATAATTTTATTGGAAATAATTAATCTCTTACAAAAAACTTTCTGTATGGAATTTGTACAAAATACATAGAACTGAAGGTAATGTACTGGAAATATGGAATCTTTTACAAGAAAATCTCTGTGTGGAATTTTTACAATATACGCAGATCTGACCACGATCTGACGGAATGTAATGTGCTGGCCACATCAAACTTTTTTATATGAAAGTGATTGTGACAAGGCGAGGGTAAGCACAATAACAGATAATAGTACATTAAAACACAAGTATCATAAGGCAATCTGTTAACGTACGAGTCCAAGTTTGGAAAACGAGCCGCCAGGCGAGTTTTACAAAGGACGAGTGCGTCAACAGGCCTTATGATACATGTTTTTTATACTATTTTTTCTATTGAGGTAATTTTACAATTAGATTTTTAAAAAAAGGAGTTGTCAAAAATATGAGTTGGTGTTTTTTTATCAGTTATGTTGGTAGCGTTTCCCGCTAAAAATTGAAATTTCACATTTTGACAGTTTGTGTATCTTGTGATTTTGTCTGATTGTTTACATTAAAACATTGTATCAAGCATTATACAATTATGAAAGAGGAAAACCAATACATATAATGAACTCCAAGGTTATTAATGAACCATCCTGATTTGACATATCGGTGTTTCGTGTTGGTTATTATCATAAATAAAACTTGAATATGGGATTGAAGGACGTTACGTGGACCATCAAGCCTTTTTATTGAGAAAACATATAAATAAAACTCTTTAAATAATGAAATACTTTAATGAACAATTTATTGCTTTAGACTTTTACTTTCCACCATTTTTACAACACTCACTGCTCAGTTGCACTGATAACGGCAACAGCTTTTCTTACAATTTTTAATACAAAACATATATGGCATATATTCGATAGTTCGCCACAACGTGGAACTGCAAATCATGGATTAAAACGTCAACTTTTCATATTTGTTTGCTAGTAGCCGCCACAAATTGAGTAGACAGTGTTAACATTTTCAAGTAACGTGCATCATACATTTCATAACCTGCCTGGAATAACAATACATTAGATTCAAAATTGCATTACCATTAATTTAAATTGTAATAAATAAAACTTACCGTTTTAATTATTTTGACAAAGTAAACCTGAGCGCATTGTTTCTTGTTTCATAATTTTTTACTTGAAATTTTAACTTCACAGATTCTTATTCTTTCTTAACTAGCACAGCTATAGCTATAAATTTCTTTTCTTTCTAGTCCTATCACCCAGTGAAAGGATAAAAATCCACAATTAGAAGTAATATTTCAACACAAACAATTTACCATTTTAAGGTTATCTGTCAGTTATGAAGGCATGACTACCACCTATAGAACATGAAAGGCGCCAAAAATAGTACGTTTATAGATTTTCTAAACGTCGTGTTTTCAGTGATAAACAGTGCTTTTATAGAAACATAAGAACACCGAAATAGAAAAATAACTTTTTATAAACTCTTCTAAATTATAGTTTCAATATTCATATTTTAACTCTGTTTATCTATTTAAGTCAAAATTCAGTTTAGAAATTCTTATCATATTAAGATAGTCACGACATTTATTTGTTGATCTTAAGTCTGGAAATTATTATGTATACGTGCCCTAGCCTATGCACCCCGTTCCCCTCAGATAATCCTATCCTGGAGATAGCGTTTTTGTTTTAGGGCAGTCGGTATTAGTTAGCCATGGGATAAACATGGGAGAGTCGAAATTAGTACGTGGCGTCAGAAAGACGTGTTTTGGTTTGGACATGTAGTGTCCTTTAGTTTTGGGGCGACGCTCGCCAGCTGGGTTACGGAATGTAACACTTATTAGTTGTGTATGTTAGGCTTAGTGTTAATTAATAATCATGTAAATAAAAGTTTAGTTAGTAAAACAACAAGTATTTGTTCATGTCCGTAGTGTTCATTAGTGTAAAGTGTCTGTGTGTTCTTCCTTCTCACAAGCCGTGGACTCCAGCCATCAAAGCGTCCACCAGTCAGTAAGTGTATCATCGTTGGGAATCATCATCCTGTAGTAGTATTAACAGTCAGCATCAGAGACCCCCCCCCCTCGTGTTACATGATTCAGTCTCTTCAGTGATTATATTTTCTGGAATATAAGTCTGAAAAATCGTGGCTTATATTATTCATAAGCCCCGCACAACAACTGAAGGTTATTTGCTATGAAAAAATGTGTGAATTTGCATAAGATCAACAAGCGCAACAATTAATATATGCAGTGGAGTTCCCGTATTGAATGGAACGAGTTTTTGCTCTGCCTCGCCTCTGCCACCGCCGTCGGCGTCGGTGTGTTTGGCTGCCGGCGAAGCAGGAGAGACGCTCGGTTTGTTATTTCATGTAAATGCGCCTCGCGCGGCCCTAGGCAGTCGTCGGCAGCTTGCAAATTAGCCTCCTGCGGCTCTGCGTGTGTACTCAGTCATTAGACGTGAACTAAACAGCGCTAAGACTCAGCCAACAAATACACTGCCAGGTGTTATTTTAATAACGCAAACATCACCTCCTCCCTTATTATGGCGCCGTGCCCCAGCCAGAACTCCTTGGAATTTCAAATATTTGATCATCGATATTGTGAATTTTTGATGAGGAATTTTTATTGGAAATTCTAGAGACATTGTTTTAGATAGTAATATTTTGCGTCGAAAAAGGCTACATTAAAATATTCCAGTCATCATTGGCATTTATAGCACTATGAAAATAAATAAATATATCATCACGGCTTATTACCCATTGCTGGGTGTGCCAACCTGCTTTGTACACAGATAATGATGAAATATTTATGTATTTTTCTAAAATATACTTAATGTTTTTCATTTGCATATTGTATTTACAAGTTACAACAACAATTATATTCTCTTACTAATACTAAACTATTAAGAATTTCGTTTTATCTATTTTTATAAATTCTTATACTTAGGAAATCTTTTGTATGAAACTGTCATGGTAGAACCAAAAGTATACTATACATAATTACAAATTATTATTTCACCAAACTTAGTTACCTTTAACAACGGTATAAATGACGCGGTTAAATTAATCCGCATACATATATTTAACAGATGGATTGATTGTGCGTTTGACAGATAGTACATTGTTATTTCGTATATTTTTGTATAAATAATATAATTTACTTTGTTATAATAATTGAAACAGGTATGTACATTTCTGCACAGAGAAAAATGACTGGTTTTTAGCAAATAAATATTCATAATTAATGGGTACTTCATTCATTTAATTATTGCAACCTTGCAACAAATACAATTTAATCTTTAATATACGGAATATATTTTACTTCTTTAAAATTCAGTTATATTATATATTTGACCGTGATTTATTTCATTTAAATTTAATTTAATTATTTCAAATAAACAAATATATTTCTGCTTAGTATTTTACAGTGAGATTTTTAATAAATAAATTTATCATTTTCTGAAATATTTACTTGTTTTCTAAAATTTTGAATTGTTTTGAATTAATTTCATAATATATTTCTGTAAACTTTATATTTATTAGAATGAAAAATAGTTTTTAATGTGTAAATCTACATTTATTTGTCGTAAATAAATATTAATTGTGGCAAAATAATATTTCCATTGAGTGAATAATGTTCTATTTGTCAAATGACGATTTTAAGTAAAGTGACTTGTATGGACTCGTTCATTTGTT
Organism: Harpalus rubripes; assembly: GCA_963082715.1. Lineage (NCBI taxonomy): Eukaryota > Metazoa > Arthropoda > Insecta > Coleoptera > Carabidae > Harpalus > Harpalus rubripes. The sequence continues at coordinate 16,791,541 of OY720449.1, forward strand.
GTATGTTTCATCTTGTTTATGTTGGTGCTTATTTCTGACAGTAATCATTTCCGGCGATTTGTTTTTTATTCGTATGCTAAAAATTAGTGAATATGGGTGACGAAACAGTGAAAAATATGCTACTTGAATGGAGTTTTGGATATTTTCTTTACGCTTTTCTGTGTATCTTTTATGCCAAGGCACATGCACGGGTACCTGTACAAAGTGTGCATTTATACTTTTATATAATTTTTTATTATATGTACATTAATATACTAGGACGTAATTTCTGAGTTAATAAAAATATGGTATACGAAAAATTAAATATACTGTTTTTACCTCTCGCTAAGAGAGAATCCGATTATAACATTTTTACGATGATGTCCGTATGTGTGTGTGTGGATGTGTGGATGTTGGATTCACGATTTCTCAAATACTATAAGACTTAGACATTTTTAACTACGGATTCCTCAATCTAACAATAATGGGAAGAGTTGATTAAGTTTTGGTAACAATTGGACAACCGGAAGTAGTAGTTACAAGAGGTATTAAATAACGTTAAATTCTTTATTCGATAAATACAAATTCATTATTATATCTTCTATAGATTTAGAGATAAAGAAATGCATATAAAATAATTTGATGTAAAAAATCTCCGATCAAACTACTACAAGCCAAGAAATTCAAATGTTTGTAATTGACACATAAATCTCACTGTCAAAAATATTTGTATGCCACTGTTAAAAATATTTGTACATTATTATGAAGATTATGAAAATAAAAAAAAGTCAACAACGCAAAAGAATATACGTAAAAAAGAATATAAAAAGAATTTGCGAAAAAATGACGAATATAAAGAAAAAGAATAGGAAAGTAGAAAAAGAAAATTTCAGGATATTGAATATAAAGAAAATGTATGTATTGTACATAATTTATATTAAAATATCCCATAGATTTTGCAAATATATGTGAGAATTATTTTGTAGTGAGACATGAATATATGTATTTGTATTTAAAAACAAGGAGGATTTTAAAAATATTTTTCGTTTTATGCGTACAACCAGGTAAAATATGTAGCAAGACGTTATGTGCTAGCCACATCAGAGTTTTTATTTAATTGTTTTCCTTCAATTTTAATCTATAGAGTGGATAGCTTACGAGAGGTAGGTAAACTTGTATAGTTCTCATGAAATAGAAGATATATGTGTGAACTTAGTTATCTTTATTCAGATGAAGTTGATATATTCACTTCTTCCTTTAGTGAATTTTGTAATTAACCTCATACCTGCAATTTAACTGTTTAACTGTTTTATTAATTATTTTTGTTTGTAACCATTAATTCTTGTATACTTTTTCCTACCCTCTTATTAGGCTACGCCTGTTGGGTAGTGTACTTAAATAAATAAATAAATATAATTGATCTCAATATATATATATATATATATATATATATATATATATATATATATATATATATATATATATATATATATATTTGTACCAAATATATTTACAGTTCACGTAATTATATCTTTTTCTCAGTGTATTAAAATCTGTGTCTATTTGTAAAGTACCTTAATATTTACTCAAAATTAAAATTCATTTTATCACAGAAATACTCCGGTTAGTTAACTTAGTTAAATATTTGGTTGGTGAAATGTGGAGTTAATTTATTCCTAAGTATAACCTAACAAATATAGCCATAAAATCGAAATTTCGCTACCATGTTACAATAATTTTGTTCAATGATATGACGCTAAAACTTTATTAACACTGATAATAAATAAATAAAATACCATACTTGGTATCAAAAAAATGAATGGAAATACTTTTGACACATTGAACGGTATCCAGTTCTTTTATGGCTTTTCTAATTTCGTAAGATTCCAGAAATTTGAGTATTTGGTATATTTGATTACTATTTGACATTTGATATTAACCCTTTACGATCCCAATACTATTAGAATTATCGTTTATTGGAAATTCTAAGGACAATGTTTTAGTCTTTTAGTTTGTAATATGCTTCATCGAAAAAGAAAACATAAAATATTCGCATCATCAACGAGATATATTCTACATCGGAGCGATACTATTTTTCAGACACGCGAGATTTAACTTCTTTAAAATGCAATTTGCAGAAATATATCGAACATTCTCGGGGATCATTTCTTTCTGCTTCCAGCAGATGGTTGTATTCAATCACAAAACATAAGTCACATGACCTTCCGCCACTTACATTAGGCCAGTCTGAATCAATACACTTTTCTCGTTTTCTTTTAGTGAATTGTAATATTGACAAATTGAATAGTATTTGGAATAAATACGTATATTGTATATTCCACATTATTATTTTTACAAAAAGATCTTAGTTTTCTTGTTTTGCTACCCAAGGGTACCACAGAATCCCACCAAAAATTGGATATATTTTATTCATTTTCTTTCACAGAACAAATACATAAGAGAATCGAGGAGGCATTAGTACTTTAGAATCGGGAGGAACTTTGAGAAATTTTTGTATAACAAAATGGATTCGGTACGCAAAATTGGTATTTATAAACGCTCTTGAATTAGTCGATTGCTTAATTTTTTCCAGAAAAGATCTTCTGTATGATTTTTGAACACATAAAATTAAATTAGTAAATACAAAATTTATTAATTCGTTAAAATTTACCTGTGCGAAGTTATAGAACAAAATCAAATTTGACATCAACATCATGTGAAAATAGGTATATACTGTCGAAAAACTAATATATATATACAGGGTGATTCATCGGTCTGTCCTCTCTTTATAACTCTTTTATTTTAAATCAGATAGAAAAACTCTTCAAATAAAATTTGTATGACATATTATTGTCTATGTACGTACTATACGCATTTGTATACAGGGTGCTTCGTTGAAGCGCAACAATATGTAACTTTCGATTTCTTAATGGAAGATCCTATATATTTATTTATTTATTTTGATAGTAAATTAGATTCCCTTTAAAAAAGTATAAAATAATAAGGGGTCTACAATTATAAATTAAGAAGTTATTTACCTTTATTCGTTGAATGATATGCTTGTATCATGTTATTATTAACAGAGTAAGCCATTGTATCAAAATTCGATAAGAGCTATTGAAATTATTCAACGAAAATTCGCAAGATATTGTTGGTATAAGGGCCATTTTGGTTCTCAAAATGATTTTCACTTCAACACTGCATTGATAAGTCTTAATATGCTATCTCTTGAGAATCGACGCACTGTGCAATCTCTCTTGTTTATTTACAAATTAATTAATAATGTTATAATGGATTCCAATCTACATGCATTGTTAAATTTTCATGTACCCAGAACAAACAATCCTCGCTAAAAAATATTGTTTTCCATTACAACAACTAGGACAAATTACGAATTAAAAAGTTCCTTAAGGCGTTCATGTTCTGCATTTAATGTTTTATACACTAATTGTGAAGATATTGACTTTTTTTTATTGTTTGTTATTATTTAAGAAGAAATTGATGACATATTTCTCACTGTATTAATTTATAACCTGCTTATAGTAATTTTTATTTGCGCAATTTATTGGACTTATAATATGTAAATGTATTATTTTGTAGTACCCTTAATTGGGAACTTTGTTCCTGTCGGGTACTTACTTATATAGTGATGCACGACGAGGCGAGAGTACTCTCGCGTCTCGTCTCATCTCGTAGCATTATGCGAGACGAGAGTGAGATTCCAGTTTCAAATTCGAGGCGAGATCGATATAACAACTGCGAGAGTCTCGCAATAAAAAGTATTTGTAACTTTATAGCTATGATAAATAACAAGAAGATATCGGGTAAATCAGCCATGTGAATAAAGCAGCTGTAGACACGTGTTTCGCTCTGTTAGGGCTCATCAGTACAGCACAGCCAAAGATGTAGAATGACTGAGGTGGTAAACAACAAATTCAAACAAACGGGCCACCGCACAGCTATGATTCATAAATTCAATGAAAAATGCACCGTACAAGAAGTGGAGTCAACGCTAATTCATGCATAGAATACGAGACTGTGAAAATTATATGAATTCACTATATTATTGAGTCTATTTAGAGTCGCTTGGTATCGGTCCCAGAGCGAGAAAATGCAAAATGAAAACAAAATCTGTTTTGCATTCAATAGAACTAGTTTTCTCCAATATTTCAGTCCCTAATTCACCCCAATTAAAACCACGGTTAATATTTTCTTGCCGCCCCTAAAAAGTGAAGGATGTTATATTAAGCGTCGATGGAAGCCAATACTGAAAGAAGCGGAGTGATTGGTTGCCGGCGATTTACATTTAATGTTTTAATTCGTTTTACCGATGATAGAATGTATTAACAGATGTTTGTATTGAAATAGTTTAGAGGTCACAACTTAGTGATAAACTGGATATTTTACAGTTAAATTAAATTATTTACCAACTTATCACATTTTTTGGTGACCGTTAATGAATAAACATTATGTTCGTATTGAAATAATTTGGTGACCAGAATTTATTGTTTCGTGTCTTTATTATATTGATACTTATACGAATGTAAATACGGAAGACGGTGCGATTGGTGCGAACTTGTCTCTTGTACTCGCGAGACTCTCGTGCGAGAACGAGACGAGACCCAAAAAATGTGTGAGACCGAGAGCGAGATCGAGATTACGGATCCGAAAACGAGACGAGATCGATATTGTATATTTCTCGTCTCGTCTCGTCTCGCGTGCATCACTATACTTATAAATAAATAAATAACTTGTCGTATGTCGTGTACAAAATATATTTGAAAGAAAAATGTGATAAATAGAAAAGATTATGTACTCACCGGCATAGTTTGACTGCCGTGCAAGCTATTAATGGCCGCCTGTGCTTCCTGGTGCGAGCTGAACTTCACGAAAGCACAACCTGCAAAAAAACCAGAGATGTAACATGTAACATGGCATATGTAATTGGAAAACTAGGAAATATTAATATGCGTTTCCAGCGAATTTCCCAATAAGTGCAATATTAGCGTAGATATGTGAACAACTAGACATAATTGCTCTCGACAGTTCAATTTTGAAAATTTGAATCGCGCAAAATGATTTTGTGCGCTTTGAAAATGGCATTTAATTGGAAACTCGCCAGCTATCATTGAAACAGATATTCCCGACTGAAAATTCATATTATGAGGAGAATTTGTAAACACTTTCAAACACTCGGTGCTTCTGCTCTAATTAATTTGTTTCAATGTATCGACAAAGAATTTATTTAATGTAAAGCTCATTTATTACCCAACCTAATTAAAAGCCAGTAAATATGAAAGTAATCAAACCACCAACAGAGATGAAGCTGCGTATGCTTTTGATCAAATATTATTGCTTTTAATTGATATTGATAAAATTTCGCTTTGATTATTTTTTAATGAAATATGAAATTGCCAGACATATGCGCCGTTTCTATTCGAAGTGTTCAAATATACCGGGTGTCTACGTTTTTTATGGACCATAGGAAATACAATCGTAAAATTTTCATATTGCTGTAAATTCAGTCCTATTAATTTTAGAACTACAGTGTAAACAAAATGGCTGGTACCACAAGCTTTGTTTTAAATAAAACCTTGTTTAAAGATTTGTCAAATTCAAAATTTAATTTCACCCTTATGTTTAAAGAACGTTTTTTACCTCCCGCTACCCTTGGTAAGGGAGGTATAGGGATCGTGCTAAAACTCGCATATCGAGATTTTGGTAAATGACCACGTTTTAAGGTCCCTAGAACACAATTTTAACATTTTCACGATGATGTCTGTGTGTATGTGTGTGTGGATCCTCCACTCTAACTCAAATACTCATCCAGAAAATATTGAAACATTGTATTTCGAATTTTTTCTGTAATGGAAAGGGCCCATTAGATTTTGGTGAAAATCGGAAACCGGAAATGGCACTTTACCAGAAGCTCAAAATAGTTTTTCTTCGAAAAATACCTTTAAATGTTATTTTTTCGGGATTAATGTTATTATAAAAATTAAAGCTTATTAAATTTTCTATATATTTTATTGATAAATTTGTAGAATTATCTATAATTTAAATCCTAGAGCCTACACTTTAAATAAACAAAACGCAGTTATTCAAATGTATGTAACTAACAGATAAATGTCACTATCAAATAACTAATCATTTCAAAATAATACTAGTAACGTTTTTTTTAAAAAATAAATATAACAATAGAAAGGGAATTCAATACAGTTTCCAGCATAACTAAATATGTAGGTCTGTATTTAGATTAATAAAAATTAACGATTCACAAAAATATTTATGCTAATTTTCATTTTTTGATTACTGAATTCCACGGGTGAATTCTATTCTATCCCAGTATTTAAAATTTAATTTTCATTTTATTATAGCTCCGGTGGCTCAATGGTTAGAGCAACGCCTCATGTCTTGAGTGCCCTCGGGGATCATATGTCATATGTTAGCCAGCTCTACTATAACTCTAGAAACAGCTGCTATATTAAGAAAATTCTGAATGAAAGGTGTCAATGTCAAGTGCAGTTGACAATATGTTTCTGTTATAATTTTACTGGAAATATAGAATCTTTTGCTAGAACCTTTCTGTATGAAATTTCTGTAAAATACATACAACTGCTTTAGGTAATATACAAGAAATAGATTTTTTTGCAAGGAACTTTCTGTATGAAATTTATACAAAATACATAGAACTGACGGAAGGTAATGTGCTGGCCACATCAGATTTTTTTTTATCTTGCAGGAGTAGAAAAATAGCGTGAAAGTCCTTTGTCGAACACCACAAACGATTTAGTTTTGATTCAACAAAGAAACACTTTCAGCACTTGGTATACAAATAACTATTGTTATTGCTTATGGCATTCTGTAAATAGCTAAAACAATATTACTTGTATTTTGAATAATTTGACTTCCTAGATACATTTTTTAATTCTAAATTCACTTTAGTTCTAAAATTAATAGGGAATTTACAGCCACATCAAAATTTTACCATTGTATTTCCTATGGTCCATAAAAAAGCAAACATCCGATATATGGAATAATTATATGGACAGACACACGTTTAATTGATTTTATTTCAAGCAAATATATATATATATATATATATATATATATATATATATATATATATATATATATATATATATATATATATATATATAAATAAATTATTTATTAAAAATTCTAGCGTTATGTTTGGTAAATATAATTTATTTATTATTAGTATATTGCACACAAAATGCATTTAAAGAGAAATTACATAATTAAAAATAGATTTCCATTAGTAAATATTGAATATTTAAACAGCAAAATATTACAAATTCCATATATTTGCAGTTAAATTATAAATCCAATCCATGACAGACTCATCGTAAAAATGATGTTAAATTTTACAAAGCACTTCAACGTAAAGTAATAACTGAAATTACTTTTCTGTATCAAATTGACAGGAACTGATTGAATAGCAGGTCATTAACTGATTACTTTGCTTTCCAAAGAGAACAAAAGGAAAATGTCAATTGGTATTTACTAAATCATTTTTCCTGCAATTACTAAATTAATGAATGAAAGTCTACACTTTGCACTAGCGTGTAATTTTGCACGAGAACTCGTTTATAATTACAAAGACAAACATGGAGGAGCCCTGTATTTGACTTGTTGATGAAATACTTACAGAAATTAACTTCGTTTATGTTACCAATTATAGATATTATCGTCATGGATATTTTAAAACCTTTGCACATAATTTTGTCCGTTAATCCTTCATACGAAGTGTCATTTCTTAGGCATCTTTAAAATTGTGAAGTAGGAAACCTGCTTCGAATCTGCCAATCAATAGAGAGAAAAAATAAACATTTTCGCTGGTAACTTGAACCACTGATTAAGGGTGATAAGTGAGCAACTAACTAGCAGTGATATTTTTTATTGATTATTTTGGAGAAAAATACTTCAAATTAAATATGCGTATAATTAATTTCTCTATAACTGTTATTTGAAGTATTTTTCACAAAATAATCAATAAACGATTGACAGAGTTAAAACACTGCTAGTTAAGTGCTCGCTAATCACCCTTAATCACTTGTACATGCTACCAGCCACTTTGTTTATTTAATTATTATAGTTTGGCATCATTACTATGACAACAATACTATCAAATTTATCATTCATAATGATTATATTTACGTATGAATGCGATTATGAATGTGACCGAGGCGAAAGAAATTATGATTGTTTCGGAACTGTTATTGTAGTCCGGTATTTCGCTATCGAAAATTGGTCACTTTAATATGTAAGATGTGAAGAATAGTAGCTGTTTGAAGATGTATGGTTAGTATAGTAGACTAGCGAATGAAAGTTGACGTTTAGATTATTTAATTGATGAGGTTTCTTTTGAAAACATTTCCCTATATTTGATTTGAAAGAAAACTGACCCTTATGTATTCCGTTACAGAAAATTAGAATTGTACTCAATACCAGCAGGCATTTAAAATAACCTTAGCAACAGGATTCAGTGATGTATTTAAAAAATGTAATACCGCAAATTCGTTCGTGCGACTCAGGGGTAAGCAACCCTCGAGTCGAAATTACAGTTAGAGGAAATTAAAAATAATTCTATTTCATAGAATTGCCAAACTAAATAGTTTAAAGATCAAAATATTTTGTTACAATCAACATAAATGAAAAATGTTTAAAATATTTTAAACGCACCTCTGTTTTGATATTCAGTTACCCTAGTCGGCCATCTATTTTCAGCCAGACATAGTAATATATTTCTGTGCTTTCTTAGTCCAGTACTTAAATGGATTCATGCAAAAATTTCATATCTGAATATTTCGTACAATTCTATTCTTTTCTAGGGTTTCAAAAGAAACCACATCTATAAAATAATTTAAACGTCAACTTTCATTCGCTAGTTATACCATAAGAATGTTCTGGAGAGAGAGGAGTGAGTCATTTGAGCTCTTATATATGAATGCGATGATAAATGTAGACGAGGCGAAAGAAGTGTGTGGACAGGAATGTGTGGCGACTGGCGGAGAATGATTGTTGGCTTGTGGTCCGGATATTTTATTTGTTGTCGAATTTAAGTCATTTGTTCCAAAAATTACTATACGGTGACATTGGATTTTCTTGCACTAACTTACAACTATATGAGCCTAAACTCATAATAGTCTGGCCAGTTTACATTTTCAACAAATTATAATACCTACAAGCAATGGGTAATATGCCATGATGATATATTTATTTATTTATAATACCTACTTAAATGCTAAGAAATTTCAACAAAATTCTTTCGTCGGTTACTTTAAATATAGACTTAAAACTTAAGAAAAACTGTGGGCCAAAATGACAGGTGATAATAGTTCGACCGACATTTAAGGGGCATCTTCTATTCCAGACTTAGCTTCTACAGAGATCCTTTACTTTTGGCACAATGAAAAACAACTTCGTTAAAATCCATTGCGTACAGTAAAACCTACTTTGCAATACATATGGGACAATACTCACTGAAAAATGTGCAGGGCTTATGGATACAATGCCTAATAGAATTAAAGTTGGTATTACTAATTAAGTCAATGTAAGTCAATATTAAATGGCGGAATACTTGAATAAAATATCCGTTTTTGTAAGTTTCAAATCTATACAGGGTGTAATCATACTTCGGGAAAAAAATGAAAGGGCATATAGTACTGACCAAATGAGTAAAAAGGCTTAATCAACGACTGGTCTCTAGATATTTGTATTATTTCTGTAATAATTTTGTAGCTCCTAATGAAGGCACATGTGGTGCCGAAACTAGTAGAGGTCGAAAATAAATAATTTCTAACCACTGACTGAATTCCAGAAGTTTTCCTTTACCCATCAAATTTCCAGTCAAGAAGATCTAAGATCATTTAAAATCTATATTTTAAACTAATCTAAAGAAATTTGTAGAAGTTTCTCACTATTTGCGTAGATTTTATAATTTGTTTGTTTAAAATGTAAGCCGACCGATATATTATGGGTTTGGGTTCGTACATATTTCCCTTTCAATTTAAGACGAGTCATTTGTAGAAAGTAGTCTATATCTGGCTGTTGTTTGTCGGCTGGTACTTTGTTTTCGGGCTTGTGTGTGGTAGATAATTAGGATTTGAACTCAAAGTGGTTGCCCACGGGCCTGACGCAAACACCGAGCATAACCTGCCGCATCTCCGCCGCGGCGGCGGCGCATCCCGCAATTGGAATTGGAAATTACAGGTCTCAGGCCGGATGTTGGTTACCACGGATATTAGATATTTACCACACACACAGCGCACCGCGCCCCATTGGGGACGTACGCCGCTGCGTAAATTACGCCGCGGCCCGCAATTTTTGCAGCGCGCGAGCCCATAGGCTACGCTTTTACATAAAGGGGCTTTGCTCTATGCTCTACGCAGCGCAAAGCTTGTTTTTCTTTTTTATACAGTCGTATTGTTGCCTCCAACTAGATGTTTTTCAAAATAGACTATATTCAGTGCCGGCTTTATGTTCGTAATGTGTGCAAAAAATACTCTTTCATATTCCGGTTTCATTACTATCTTTTCACAACGATACGAATATTATTTCTTCGTATTGACAAATATCAACAGGAAATTCACTTAAAAAAACCAAATAATAATTTTGTACAATGAGGTATATGACCAAATTTTTATATTTTGATTTATGATACTAGACAAAAAATCTGATGTGGCCAGCACAAAACCTCTCGCCAGATATTTTACATGGTTGTACGCATAAAACGAAAAATATTTTTAAATACAAATACATATATTCATGTCTCACTACAAAATAATTCTCACATATACAGGGTGGGACAGAAAAACCTATCCGATTTCAAAACGTTATAAAATTAAAACCACTCAACTTGTCAAAAAATTTTTTTATTAACATATCGCAAATTTTATGCCATTTTTAAATTTAAGTTTTGAAAAGCACATCACTCAAATGTCGTCCTTGGGAGCGGATACACTGATTTAGGCGCTCGCGGTAGCTTTCCATGACTTTCACCGTCATTTCCACAGGAATTTCTTCAATTGCCCGAGCAATTTCCCTTCGTAAAGCAAGAAGGGTCCTTGGTCGATGCTGGTAAACCTTCGATTTGAGGTAACCCCAAAGGAAGAAGTCACATGGAGTGAGATCCGGTGAGCGCGGCGGCCAGCCAAGATCACCTCTCAGGGAAATGAGGCGACCGGGAAACAGTTCCCTGAGAATGTCCATTGATCGTCGCGATGTGTGGGCGGTTGCACCATCCTGTTGAAACCACACATTTTCCACGCCATTTTCTTCCATTTTGGGTCTAAGAAAATTTTCCAGCATGAAACAATAGCGCTCGCTATTGACCGTTACGGTTTGCCCATTTTCTTCAAAAAAGTAAGGCCCCCAGACGCCTAGGCGGGAAAGAGCACACCACACAGTCACTTTTGGGCTATGGAGGGGTTCCTGATGGATTTCTCGAGGATTTTCGTCACTCCAATATCGAAAATTCTGCCTGTTAACGGCACCACAAAGGTGAAAATGGGCTTCGTCCGTGAAGAGCACAACATCGTCGTTTGGGAGTTCTCGGAGATCGCGACACAGGTTCGTACGGGTTTCAAAATCCCTTTCACTTAATTCCTGTGCAACAACCATTTTGAAGGGATGCATTTTGAGGTCCCGGTGCAAAATGCGCCGAATACTGCGGTTGGAAATCGCCAAAGCGAGCGAATGTTTTCGCGCCGAACGACGCGGGGAACGTTCAATCGCGGCTCTCACATTGGCCACGTTTTCAGGTCCTGTTGCTGTCCTGGGACGTCCAGGCGACTTCTTTTTCAATGCTGAACTCGTCTGTCTAAAATTTGACACCCACACTTTAATCGTAGCGTGATGTGGAACAGGATCATGACGCCCGAGTCCGAAATGAATTCGAAAAGCACGTTGTGTAGCAATTATCGAACCGCCGCATTCGATAAACCGCTCAATAACAAAAGCACGATGTTCACCAGACCAAGGCATGTTGACTACTGACAAATGGTATAAAACCGGCTTTCTAACGGTTTTTACCCCACTACTCTACCTGCTCCCTCTTCTGGGAAAAAGGGATTTGAAATCGGATAGGTTTTTCTGCCCCACCCTGTATTTGCAAAATCTATGGGATAATTTAATATAAATTATGTACATTTCTTTATATTAAATATCCTTATCTTTTTCTTTATATTCGTCATTTTTTCGCGAATTCCTTTTATATTCTTGTTTACGTATATTCTTTTTGCGTTGACTTTTTTTTACTTTCATAATCTTTATAATGATGTACAAATATTTTTGACAGTGGCATACAAATATTTTTGACAGTGACATGTATGTGTCAATTACAAACATTTGAATTTCTTGCCTTGAAGTAGTTTGATCTGAGAATTTTTACATCAAATTATTTTATATGCATTTCTTTATCTCTAAATCTATAGAAGATATAATAATGAATTTATATTTATCGAATAAAGAATTTAACGTTCTTTAATATAAGTATTTACATAAATTTTCTATAAATAATATTTAGATGATTTTTTTCTTTTAATTACTACTTCCGGTTGTCCAATTGTTACCAAAACTTAATCAACTCTTCCCATTATTGTTAGATTGAGGAATCCGTAGTTAAAAATGTCTTAAGTCTTATAGTATTTGAGAAATCGTGAATCCAACATCCACACACACATACGCACATCATCGTAAAAATGTTATAATCGGAATCTAGGGACCTTAAAACGTGCTTATTCGCTAAAATCTGGATATACGATTTTTAGCATGAATACAATACCTCTCTTAGCGAGAGGTAAAAATAAAATACGCGTTCTTTTAATTGATTAATTATTCGTAATTTAAGGGAAAATAATTGTTAAAAATTTGCGAAAGGGATATGTGACGTGAGCATGGTAGAATCGTGGAAGAAGACGGATAGACTGGGAGGAAAAGAGATATACCCACCTGTCGTTATGTCACACCTATCTCTTTCTATTCCGCAGCCTATCTGTCTTCTTCCACTATCCTAATATGCTCACGCCATATATCCCTTCTCCAAAACATTAATTGGTAATTTTGGCTGGTAGCACGAATGTGGTTCTAACACCCGTTTTGACTAAAACCATGTCAACGACTTGGCTCATACTTCAGGGTTATTAACAAGATCAGTGTTGCCAATATACTGATTAATTCGAAAATATATTGACAACCATATTTGGCTTCATTATTTTAAATTGTTTATACTACAAAGAAGACAAGACAAAAATCATATTAAACAGATTTAAATAATGCCGTCAAATTTATTGAATATGGCTGTCAGTACATTTTCGGCTTATTCAATACATTGGCAACACTGATTTTGTTATTAACCCTGAAGTATGTGCCAAGTCGTTGGTATGGTTTTAGTTGAAACCGGTTTTAGAACCACTCTCGTGCTACCAGCCAATATTTTTACAAACCTATATTTAGTTTTTATTATTATTATTATTATTATTATGAGAAGGTATAGTGGTTAATTTTTATTTTATTTTATGACAACTTTGTAAAAAAGCTAGTGCATACAGTAAAACCTACCTTGTAGGATATATGGGACAATACTCTAACACAAGAATGTGCAGGTCTTTTGGATACAGTGTCTAATAGAATTAAAGCTGGTATTACTAATAAATGCGATATAATCCAATGTGGTATTACTAATAAATGCGATATAATCCAATGTGTGCGTTCTATTCACTTAGCGCTAGCTAGCACTAGCGGCTTTTTCATTCTGAACGTACTGCTACGTTCAGTTTTGCTAGAGCATTTAGCGGAAACCTCGCGTATTTCTGATAGACGCTAGATTCTTTTGCTAAATTGAGAACGCGGGAATTATGAAAGCTGACTGAGTGTTTACGAATAGTAGAGTAATGGAATTTTATTTATCTCGCAAATACTGATGAAATGTTATATGTAAACGAAAAAAGCATACCTATAACGTTTTTATCTTATTCCATTTTTGCAAAGTTTAAAAATTTTTTTTTAAATAAATTCAGTAATGAAGCATTCGTTTGAAATGTTGAGATTCCTTTACAGATTCCATTAAGAATATTTTTATTCTCAAATCAGTTTTTAAGAAATGCTACCTAGTTAGCAAATGTTAAAATTATACCGTTCAATTCTGTCTAGCATTTTGCTACAACTTAGCGCTAGCAGTATATGCTATTTTGAACGTAGCCAATATTAAACTGCAGAATACTTGAGTAACATATTCAATTATAAGTTTAAAATCTATATTTTAAACTAGTCAAAAAAAATTAAATTGTAGAAAGTTTTCACTATTTTCGTAGGTTTTATAATTTGTGTATTCAAAATGTACAGCGGCCGTACTGTTATGAGTCTGGGCTCTTATACAGACGTGTTCGCTAGGCATTTATACGGGCTGAGCTATAAAATAACGAATGGCAATACTCAACTCAGGACAACCATATTTTCTTTAAATAATTTAAACCAAAAATTGTGGTTAAATTATAGCCCAAAGTATATACCTTTTCTTCTTTGGTCACCTTCAAAAGATTAGTAGCAAAATATATTGTTGAAGTGGGACAAACTAACTATAAAGCCCGTTTGACGCGAACATAAATTATAAACAAATTTGTTGTTGACAAATAGGATATTCTATTACATCGCAAATTTCACTATAAATCTGTTTGATTTGATCACAAAATTTTGTTAACAAATATTGCATTATGTTATAATTACAATTCTCTTATATCAATTACAGTGTGTAGAGTAATACACAAATATTTTGTACTATTGTAAGTACTTGATTTAGCGGAAGAGAATTACAAAAAATAAGAATTTCTACACATTAATATTCAATATAAAAATGACATGTCAATTTTACTAACCTTTATTTTATATGATACATGCAGGGACCATATATTTTCTTCTCTCTTATATCTTATTTGTGGTTTATATAGTATTTTGAACACCAAAACATATTTTATTTCAAAATAGATTTGTAATAAATTGTCCAAAATGATGCATCACTCAAATCGTTCACTTATAATAACAATAACTGACATTTACATACAAATACAGGAAAACATCTGTTATCAAAGTTTAAGATTTAAATTTTTGAAGACAGTTAGTAGCACATGTCAAATCCTCCTACACAATTCCTGAAATGTTTAGCTTTTCCAGTGAAGACGCCTTCTTTAAGGGGCTTGATTTTAATGTGCCCCGAAATGCTCATATAAATAATACATGGCAAAAAAATTGTATCGACAGGCATGGAATGGAATCAGATTGACGTCAAGCAATCGAAAAATCAATAATAACGACCATGCGCAGTAGATTAAATTGAAATTTTACTGAATTATTCGGCGATATTTATAGATACACAGCAAAGAAATATGAATTGCACCGCTTATAACTTATATGTTAAAATAATAAGAACGGAAAAATAGACTGAAATATAAAAATTATGAATGTAATACACTGTTTAATTTAATAGAGCGTACTTAATATTTAAAATAACTCAGGTATTGATCATAACATTAAAAATATTTTAATTATTATAGTAGTATATTCAGGTAGATCCTAGTAAAAACAACCATAGTCCAATTATTGACAGCGACATATACTTTGTAGTTACAAGTTACTACATTTTAAAAATTGAATTGCTTAACAATGTTATTGATTTTTATTACCTTCCGTCATACCTGTAAGGAAGGTATTGTTTTCGGTCAAAAAATTCGATGGTAAATTTTTATTGAATAAGCACGTTTTAGAGTCCCTAGAATACGATTTTACTATTTTTGCGATGATGTCTGTATGCCTGTGTGTTGTGTATGTATGTATGTACAATTTTAAAGTTATAATTCTTTCGTATTCCTCTTCGTTACATCCATATGAAGAGCTGATTAGATTTTGGTTATAATTGGTTGACCGGAAGTACCCTCATTTGAAGATTTTAACTCTTTTTCTAGAAAAAACGCTGTTAAATATAATTTTTTCACATTTAATGTTATTATAAATATTAAAGAATATTTTATTCTCTATACGATTTAATTACATTTTATACTTCATATTCAATGGATATCGAGTAAAAAAATTATAAAGAAATTGAATTTCATAAAGCAGCCAGCTTTGCAACAACACTGGAAACAGTTAATATAAATAAAAAAATTCTGATAGACAGATGTCAATGTCAAGTACGATTGAGATAGTATGTTTGTGTTATAATTTTACTGCAAATATGGAATCAATTCTAATATACTTTCTGCATGGAATTTGTACAAAATACACAGAACTGAGGGAAGGTAATATACTGGAAATATACTATTTCGCAAGAAACTGTCTGTATGGAATTTTTATAAAATACATAGAACTGACAGAAGGTAACGTATCTAAGAAATCTATAGCCCGTATATTCTCACCTCTTGAAGTAGCGTTACTTCCGAAAAATCGCTACTTGAACTGTCAAATGTCAACATTAATATTAAAAATTAGAGAAATAAAAATAAATTAAATTGTAAATAGCACTTATTTCAAATGTTATAGATCTCATTTACAAAAATATGAAACCTATTCTTAAAATAAAATTTAAAAAATCGAAAAAGAGATACTTCGGAAGTAGCGCCTCTTCAAGAGGTGAGAATACGGACCTATAAATGTAAGAAAGCTAGACAGATTATGCTTTGCTTATCTGAAATTTAAAAAAAATGACTAAGGTTGCTTTTTAGTTTTTAATTGTGACATGTTATAATTAAAATATTTATAGAATTTTAACATATGTTTATAAATTATTTTGATGAAAATTTCGAGCGTGAAACTTATTTTCAAATTAAAAGATTCATTTTTATCTATTGTAACAAGTGTAACGTCAAAGCAGCCGACAAGTAATAAAAACTATTTGAAAACTAGAGTAATTATTTTCACGGTTTAACAGTTCCATATTACGCTAGCGACAAAGAGCCAACATGTGAAACAAAAATTTAGCAAATTTTAATTTCGTAGTTGGAAATAAGAACAAAGCAAGCGAAACAACACTCAGTTTTTATTTTCGCGACAGACGAACCCAATTACGAATCCAACAAAATTACTAATTAATCCAACATGCCATTTTGCTAATTTTAACTTTACTAACTGCATGGATACATTTTGAATCTGAACATAATACGCGAAGCTCAATAGATGCAGACCACAAATTTAAATTAAATTTTCAGTTTTACACAAACTCAGTTAATATGCACTGAAATTTATTGAAAACTGAACATGTATGTTGGAATTGAAATATAAATTTATTTGAAAAGCCTGCTGAGTTTACAATAAATAATAAATGATCATAAGTTTGCCGATAAATTTTTGATGAAGTATGATATTGAAAAGTATAAAGCCGCAAAACAAAATTTGTCTTAGTTTTCTTCTGAGAGAAAACTGTCACACTTAGCTAATTTGATGAATATGAAATGGATCACGTCACTCTGATAAAATTAATATATTCTTAAATGTCAAAAGCAGGTGAGTGTCTTAATGAATACGTGCAAAATAGACTAACTTTTACTATAAACTCATGTTCGGAAACGCACCGTTTTGAGCTACAGGCTTATAAAAGGCTTGGGCCATACTATGCGTTTTTGCGGGACCGGTTTAACGGGACCGGTTGACCGGGAAGACAAAAACTTATTGTTTTAAATGAATGCGTCCACACCGATAAAGTTGCGGTCCGGTTGCCGGTATTACCGCAGCATGTTGCGGTTTGACGGGACGGTCAATTTGCCGCATGACAACTACAACACATTGGAGATAATGCGAGCGTTCTTAAAGGTGCGTACTGACTTGAGCATTTTAATCCGAACGAGGAGAGCGCGCACGAACGAATTTGACAAGTGTGTACGTGTCTCCGAGCCGAACAGAACGCGCCAAACATTATCCATCGGGTGTCGGTAAATCGTACTTGCTCAAAGAGATTTAGTTGCTCGCTGGTGCGCAATTTGTACGGGTGTTTGCTGCATTCGTAGCGTTCGCGTCATTTGGATTGTTTGTTGGCTGGGTAGGTGCTTTAAAATACATTTTTGTGCAACCGGACGCGAAATAAGCATTTCGCAGCCGCAATACAGGCCGCGAAATTAATTTTCGCAACCGTTGTTATGGTAACGGCCGCGAAATTCATTTCGCGGACGTTTTCATGGTATCGGCCGCGAAATTAGGTAAATAATCACTTTGACACTTGAAAATTGCATGGTTTTGTTTATCAAATGTTAATCCCATAGCCACCGTGAAAGCTAACTTTCTATATACAATGAAACTGCTTAAAATTAATAAAATTTGTAATTACATATTTTTTACGGTTGCACAAAGAATATTGTGTACACCTTGTCCGCGAAATCCTTTAACGCCCTCGAGATTGTCTTGCCTCGGCCGCAAGCGGCCTCGGCGACAATTTTTCTCTCAGTACGCTAAAGAGTAATTTCGCGGCCTTGATATACAAATAACTATTAAATTACTATGTATCGGTATATTACCCTTCTATTCAATAAAATAAACCAAAATTAGAGCGCGGAAGCAAGGATTTCATATTATGCCGTTTTGAATAGAGACGCTTCATCCACATTCTTTTCGATTTCTTCTTTTCCTTTTTTAATAGTGTAAGTATCAGAAAAAAAGCATTAGCTGCCACTTTCACATCATCCATCTTTAACGAACACTAGTGAAATATGGGAACAAGCCAAATACGTCAAACACTCCGAATATCACGAATTGTTGTTCGGACTATTTGTTCAATTTGTTCGTGCGCGCTCTGCTCGTTCGGATTAAAATGCTCAAGTCAGTACGCACCTTATGGGTCTAGTTTTGTTTTTTAATATACAACGTATACTATTTGGACTCTGCACTGATCAGATGTTGGTCCGACTGTGTCCGAATCGGGTTATCATTGCTGCCGTCCTGTTTAGCGCGATAATGTGGACGCTGTACGATCCATCCCGTTTAACCGGATGCGGTTTTGCCGGTCCTGCCAAAACGCATAGTGTGGCCCGGGCCTAAGTAATTATCAACCTAAATTGTAGTTTGCTGTGATTCATCACTTCAGTTATTAATTTGTTATTTTAAATTTAAATATTCAATATTGTAATGCATATTATAATTATTGCTCAAAATGACTACCGCCAACTGCAATGCAAGCATTAAACTGAGCATAATTTGATAAATTATTTGACTTTCTTGTGCTGCCGTACACTCGACCGTACATTAATACTATGTTAGCGTTATTGCGAACAGTATGCTCATTCATAATGCGTCTGCAATTCAATGCTAAAAATCTGATGTGGCCAACACATAACCTCTCGCCAGATATTTTACCTGGTTGTACGCATAAAACGAAAAATATTTTTAAATACAAATACATATATTCATGTCTCACTACAAAATAATTATTTTAATATAAATTATGTAATACATACATTTTCTTTATATTCAATATCCTGTTTTTTTTTCTACATTCCTTTTCTTTTTCTTTTATTCGTCATTTTTTCGCAAATTCCCTTTATATTCTTTTTTAGGTATATTCTTTTGCGTTGTTGACTTTTTATTTATTTTCATAATCTTCATAATGATGTACAAATATTTCTGACAGTGGCATATAAATATTTTTGACAGTGACATTTATGTGTGAATTACAAACATTTGAATTTCTTGCCTTGAAGTAGTTTGATCTAAGAATTTTTACATCAAATTATTGTATATGCATTACTTTATCTCTAAATCTATAGAAGATATAATAACGAATTTATATTTATCGAATAAAGAATTTAACGTTCTTTAATATAAGTATTTACATAAATTTTCGATAAATAATATTTAGATGATTTTTTTCTTGTAACTACCACTTCCGGTTGTCCAATTGTTACCAAAACTGACTCAACTCTTCCCATTATTGTTAGATTGAGGAATCCGTAGTTAAAAATGTCTTGAGTCTTATAGTATTTGAGTTATAGTGAATCCAACATCCACACACACACACATCCACACACACATCCACACACATACACACACACAAACATACGGACATCATCGTAAAAATATTATAATCGGATTCTAGGGACCTTAAAACGTGCTTATTCACTAAAATCTGGATATGCGATTTTTAGCATGAATACAATACCTCTCTTAGCGAGAGGTAAAAATTAAAATAAACAAAATAATAATTGATGTGATAGGTCACACAGCCAACTAAAATTAAGGTAGATAGTTTTAATAGCCTAGCTCGAAAACGATGCGTTTCCGGCTATGATTTTATTAGTAAAAGTTAGTTTATTTTGCATTTGAGGTCTGTTAGAAAAGTATCCGACCTTATTTTTTTGCGAAAACCTGATGGACTTGAATTAAGCGCGCTTGCAAGAGTTGACCTTGAACCTTCGTGCGCATGCATGAAAATTTTGCCGCCTGTCGATAGCGTCTGTTAGAGAGGTAGTATGTTGTTTTCTCGTCGGTTTTTCATTGCAAGGAAAATGACGGAACGACTAGAGCAGCGCTATTGTATCAAATTTTGATTGAAACTGGGCGACAGCCAGGTGGAAACCATTCGGAAGATTCAGACAGCTTTCGATGACGATGCTATGGGCACAGATTAATGAGTGGTACAGCCGGTTTAAAGACGGCGGCACATGATTGGAGAGCGAGCCACGCTCCGGTCGGCCATCAACATGCCGAAATAACTGGGTCATTGCCGAAGTGAACGCTGTGGTGATGCTGATGCGGGATCGTCGTGTGAGTATCCGAGAAATTGCGGAAGAGGTGTGCATCAACACTTTTTCGGCACATTCCATTATAACCGAAGATTTGGCCATGAAGAGAATGGCTGCGAAATTCGTACCGAAGCTCCAGTACATTCCTCGCACTTGATTCAGACTTTTTTGGCGAAAAACAAGACTCCTGTGGTTCAACAGGTTCCTTATTCTCCTGATATGGCCCCCTGCGACTTCTGGTTGTTCCCCAAACGCAAGAGGCCATTGAAGGAACGCGATTTCAGACAAGAGAGGACATTATGGTTGCAACGAAAGCCGAGCTAAACTCCATTCCGAAAAAGACTTTCTCGGAATGCTTCCAACAATGGCGGCACCGCTGGGAGAAGTGTGTGGAGTCCCAAGGAGACTACTTTGAAGGTGATTAGGTTTCCAACGCTCCAGGTATGCCACTTTAATTTCCCCGGGCAAAGGTCGTATATTTTTCTAACACACCTCGTATGCCCTATAAATTTGTAATACATAGTCATTGACACCCCGTATATTTTCAGTATTAAAATGAAAATTTAAGGTTTAAATTATAAATAGAATGAAATGAAGAAGGGTAAACAAAATTTCAGTAAGAGTTCAATTTATTTCACGAGTGCCAATATAGGATTAACCCTTTGTGAATTGAATCTAATCCCCAAATAACCTTTTTCGAAAACATCACGAAGGATGCCATTATTTGATGTATTTTTGGCAGAATTAAAATTTTCAGATATTTATAATTTTACGAAAAAGAAGCTCAAGAAGTAAACAAAAGAGGATTTAAGTAGAAAATGAATAAAATTTAACACGGGTTAGAAAAAGATTGTGACAATTCTCTCGTATATAATAGAAGTTTGCTGTTTTGAATTGTACAAACGTTTTCAAGAAGTCCATGAAGACGTGGAAAATGACAAGAGATCCGGTCGTTCTAACATATCTACCACCGATGAAAATGTAAGATACATATTATGCTTAGAAGTCACCCATTCACTGATTTCTGATAAAATTAGTAATTTATACGGCTCATGCGAAGCATTTTTTACCAACATTTTGGAGAAACAATTGCTGGAAATTACATCACGACAATATACAGGCTCACAGTGTTTGTAGCTAAAAACACAGTCATGATTCTGTATTGAAACGACAACGTTTTGAGATCATACACGAGATAAGGGTAATCTGCTTTTTCTTATTCTTCTGTTCAGTCTAAATTATAGAAAAATCTGATGTGGCCAGCACATTACCTTCCGTCACTTTCATATATGTTGTACAAATTCCATACAGAAAGTTTTTTGCACAAGGTTCCATATTTCAAGTACATTTACATTACCTTCTGTCAGTTCTATGTATTTTGTAGTAAGTTTCATGTACCTAAGAGATTCTATATCTCCATCCGGTAAAATTATAACACAAACATGTCAATTGCACTTGACACTTAACATCACTGACATCTGTCAATCAGCATTTTCTTAATATAGTAGCGGTTTCTATGATTATAGCATAGCTAGCTGTTTTATGAAATTTAATTTTTCTATAATTTTTTTAACTCTATATCCATTGAATATGAAGTATAAAATGTAATCAAATCGTATAGCGAATAAAATATTCTTTAATATTTACAATAACAGTAAATATGGAAAAATGATATTTAACAATGTTTTTTTTTTCAAGAAAACTGTTAAAATCTTAAAATTAGGGTACCTCCGGTTGAGCAATTATAGCCAAAATCTAATCATCTCATGGATGTAAAAGAAAACGTATATGAAAGAATTATAATTTTTTGAATTGTAGTATTTGAGTTATCGGATCCGAAAAAATCGTCACACACACACACAGATACATACCGAGTGGCGCTCGATATCCCTTACATAGGCATTTAACATGGAAAACCCGTTTTTCCTAGCGCGTTGCTCCCCAAATTATTTTAGAAAAATAATCTCCAAATAAAAGTTGTAGAATATAAAATTCTGCATGTAAATGAGTAAACAAAATTCATTTCATATGTTTAGTTACTTCAGAAATTGAATATGAACATTTTGAAAATTTCAGTTTAATAGTGCTAGCCATGGAATTAAAACAAAAAAGACAGACAAATGTGATTATTTAAATGTCAAATATTGTGATTTTTGTCAATAAAAATGAGTATTTGGACAATATAGAAGAATTAAAGTATTATTCTGCTAAAGAATTTTAGGTTGTGATAATTTTATTAAATAATAAAAAGTAAATTAAATTTTATGACAGATAAACAAACGTTTTTTATTAAGCTTTATGTTATTTCCATGGCTATCACTACTTTTGAGTAGATTTTCGACATTTTCATACCTAATTTCTGCTGTTAAAAAGCATGCAAAATTAATTTTGCTTATTGCTTCAGATGCAACATTTTATGTTGTACAACTTTTATTTGAAGATTTTTTTCTAAAATAATTTGGGGAGCAATGCGTTAGGAAAAAAGGTTTTCCCATATTAAATGCCTATGTAACGGATTTCGAGCGCCACCCGGTATATACAGACAGACATCATCGTAAAAATTGTAAAATCTTATTCCAGGGACCCTAAAACGTGCTTATTCATCAAAAACTCACCACCGAACTTTTAGACCAAAGACAATAACTTCCTTACCTAGGTGACGGAAGGTAAAAATGTGAAAATGATTTGAAGAACATATATCACAAAATTTAAAAAAAAATGAGCAGGTTTCACATATTTTTAAAAGTATTTAAAATGAAAGTTTAATATTTTTCATAGTAATAACAAAATTAATAATTTGTTATTTTCCTAAATAATTAACCAAAAAGTCATGACAAACAACAAAATTGTACATACAGTTTCTCCATCACGTACCGTACGGCCCTATAACGAATTTCTCTGACAAGGGATGAGTACAAAATATGTTGATAATGCTTTTAAATAAAAGCAGACTACAATTTAGTCCTTTTTTGCAAACAGGAATGTATAACATCCATCGATGGTCCTAATAAAAGATTCGACAAATATTTAATAAATCGCATTTGTCCTTTGTAGCACTGGGTTGTTTATTTTTCTGCCAGTCCGCGTTAGCCGTATTTCATTGTTTAATTAAATTTCGAGTTCTCGCGACGTGTAGCAAGGATTCTTGATGTCAAGTGTGTATTAACGTCGTAATGAATCACGGTACACTGCTAACAAGTTTTATTTTACTTTGTCTTTCCCTTTTTAAGGTACAAATAAACAGCAGACTTTTAACGCTTCTTCGTTAGTATCTGAACATTCGTAACTTCTTTCCAACAACGCACAAAATTAAAATTTCTTGCGAGTTACAAAGCGGTGTTTTCCAAAAGATTCAAATTACATTTCTAGATAGATCCTCTGTTCGTTACAGTTTAAAACGTTTAAATTGAATAAATAACAACGACGATCATCATGCGCAGATTACTAAATGATTGGTTTTTTATTTAGACCGAATTAAATTCATTATGGTTATTAGTATTTTGTCAAAATTTAATAAAATATTGTATAAACCCTGTGAGATAAGAAGGTTTATTCACTTCTCATAAATAAACATTGTTTTAAATCACTTGGTGTATAAATACCTATTATCTACCCTTCCTGTGAAAGTATTATTTTATATATCCTTGCAGTTAAAGTACAACTTGATTTATTATTTGCAGTAAACAAAAGCACACTTTAAAATCTGCTACAAACAATTACCATTCGAGCCCAAACTTATAATATTTCGGCCGGTTTACATTTTCAACAAATTATAAAACCTACACAAATGGTTAGAAATATTTAGAATATTCTTTCAACTATTTTAAATATAGAACTAAAATTAAAAAAAAAAAAACTGTGGACTAAATGACGGGTGATGATAGTTCAATCGACATTTTGAGGGTAATCTAGTCCAGACATAGCTTCTACCGAGACTTTTTACTTTTGAAACAATGTAAAACAATTTCGTAAAATCCAGTGTGTACAGTAAAACCTACCCTGCAAGACGTATGGGACAATACTCACAGAAAAATGTGAAGGGGTTAGGGATACAATGTCTAATAGAATTAAAGTTGGTATTACTAATAAAGGAAATGCAACCCAATATTAAATCGTGGAATAACCGGTGCTTTTCGTACAAGCCCAATAGAAAGCATTCTTATAGAAGCCGGTGAAGTCTACAATATTGACGAAAACAACTGACAATCTAAACAGCATCAACAGCCGACAATAACACACATCAAATACAAGTCAACCTCAAATATCCAAAAATATATAAACTATATTTCAATAGACCTTAACCTACCTTCCTTAACTACCTACCATAAAACCATCTCACATTTACTCCTTAACTCCTTGGAAAATAAAATACAATACAGAGATAAGCCAGTACACAAAAGAAAAGACCTGCCCAACTATATATAAACAAAAATACTACGAAATCATGGACAAATACAAGGACTACCAAATAATCTACATGGATGCATCGAAAATCAACAACAAGATCGGAGCAGCTTTCACAACAACGGAAATAGTCGAAAAATATCAACTACATAATAATAAATTCCCCAAAAACACCCGCAGACATATGCACAGATACTCTAAGCTCCATTAATACCATCCAAAATAAACAAACTAATAACCCAATCAACCTCTCCTCCTATCCTCCAAAAACTCCATATATTAGACATCCAACATAAAAACAAAATAACCTTCCTCTGGATCCCTTCTCACATCGGGATAGCCGGTAACGAAAAAGCCGACGATGCAACCAAAGAGACGACCACCACCGAGACAATCACAGAACTACCCATCACAAGCGATGACTTTAAAAACCATATTAAAAACCAAGTCACGAAAAATTGGCAAGTGAAGTGGAACAACACAATAAATCATAAATTATAAACAATAAAATATTACACAAAACCATGGTCGACAACAGGCACCAAAAGAGAGCAAATAGTCCTAACAAGGCTACTGTCAAACATATAATAGAAGACTGCCCAGGATACTACAATGAGAGAAACAAACACCAAATAGCAGATACCGTCCAAGAAGCGCTGTTCAATAACCCAAAAACAGCCCAAAAACTAATTAAATAACTGAAAAACAAAAATGTATAATGTAATATAATAAGACACCTACTAATGAACAGTGCCGGGGTTTAATAACCTTGTTGTTGAAAACCCCGTAATTCTCCAATAAATAAAAATGGTGGAATACTTGAATAACATATTCAGTTTTTGTAAGTTTAAAATCTATATTTTAAACTGGTAGACAAAAAGAAATTTGTAGAAATTTCTCACCATTTGCGTAGATTTTATAATTTGTATGTTGAAAATGTAAACCGGTTGACATATTATGGGTTTTGGCTCGTAATTATGTAGTCAACAATTCTGATAGATAATAAGAAAAATGAAATAAAAATGCCGTATTCTGTAACTCGGTGGTTAATTTTAACCACTGGTTGGATCCAATAGTTATTGATTTGACAACTAAAAATTTGTTATATATCAACATATTTGATTGGTTACAAAATTTAACCAGTGGAAAAATGAACTTAGATTTAATAAAATCTTGCATCTTGCCACTTATAGGTAAAATATGTTTTTACGCACTTGTTCCGTAAATAATTGTAAAAATATAACTGAATATATATGTACATGTATATAATTTAAGATGTGGGGGATAAATTTATGGTTAATTAAACTTGATGCAGGTATTTGTGTTGGTGCAGGAATTTTTGAAATATTAGGAACATTTCTAGTTAGCAATTATTCCGAGGCTAACTTCGTGCTTGTTAATCTCAAACCTCAAATTGTTGTCAGCGAGTTTGTCACTTTAATTAGACGAAACTATTCCACATTTCAATTATATCTGGCTTGATATCCATCTCATCACATCTACATTAATTACTTGTTCACGAACAAAACTCCTATTCCTCAAAATGCTATTAATCCTACACCTACCAATGTATGAGCAATTTCACCATTATTTAACCATATAAATATATAGCTCTCTATACAACCAGAACTCGTACTGCGGATTTATTATCTTTGGAAGGAATTAGTTATTGCTTACGAATGCATAATGTAAAATAGTCACAGTATGACAATCCTAGAATCGTAATGCGGGATAGCACAGTGCTAGCTTCTGGACTCAGATATCGTGGGTTCGAATTCGGATCAGTAGTGACAGCACGCATTTTCGAATTTTATCAAATGAGGCATTTGTTTTCGCTACGAAGCGAAAATTTGGTGTCTCAAAATATTCGTTTGCAAGCGTACGACTCGAGGCGAAAGTATTAAACTAACGTCATTATTTTGTTACAATTCAATTCCAAGCCAATTTATATATTTATTATATACAACTGTCATATTTTCCATTTTAATAGTGTAACGTGGAACGCCCGCCGTCGCCGCCGCTGTCAGCGAGTGTCTATTTATAGCGGTGGCGAAATCACGCTAGCAGCCGGGCGACGTCTTTAATTACTTGAGGTCGCCTGAACCTTTTGTGTTCATTGTTATTATGAGGTCGAACATTCTAGGGCTTTTCTAGAAGGTAATAGCAGCTGTATAAAAGGGACACAGCTATGCTCGAGTTAGTTCAGTAGAGTCCCTGATCACACGACATTAGTTTTGTGATCAGGGGTTGACTTACATAGGGGCCTATTCTGTATTTCAGTGGTTAATTTTTAACCACTGGTTAAATTTTTGGACCAATCAAGTATGTTGACACATAACAAAAAAGGGATTTTTAGTTGTCAAATCAATAACGATTGGATAAAAAATTTAACCAGTGGTTAAAAATTAACCACCGAGTTACAGAATTGGGCCCATAGTCAGCTGAGTTAATTACATAGTCAGTTGAGTTAGTTAATAAGACAGTTACATGGAGTGTTAGAAAGTTAGTGAAGTAAGAAGCACAGCAGTATCGTAATGAGGGTATACAGCAAAGTATCAAGTAGGTACTCGGGAAGGTGAATTCTCGGTCGTGTTGACGAGTATTGTGAAGCTAGGTATACTAGGACAGTAACAGCGAGTTGGAGTGGATACTCGGCATTAGTGTTGAAGAATTGTGGCATACGGATAGTTGGTGATACTGAGGCTGTGGAGGGAGAAAGTTAGTTACATAAATAGACAGACAGTGAGGTGAGAGGTGTGACTTCTGTCCGAGCAGTTGAATATATAGACGCTGTTGAGTCAGTTGAGTATATAGACGCTGTGGAGGTCGGTAGGCGGACAGTTGAACATGATATAAGTATATAGTGATATACATATAGTGATATAAATGTCGCGTAAACAGTCTACAAGAATCTGCAACAGACCGGCAGTCTAAGATTGAAACGCGTAGTGAAAGAAATAATTAGTAATATCGTGGAAATAAATAGTAGTGTTAATTGGTTAAATAAATAGTGTTAGTGTTATCTAGTTAATTATAGTTTTAGTCTTAATTAGTTTTTAATAATTGTTTAATATTAATAATAGTAACTTTTATTATAGTTTAATAAACACTTAATTTTAATTAATAAAAATTGTCTAATATTTACACTTCACTCAAATA
This sequence comes from Harpalus rubripes, assembly GCA_963082715.1. Lineage (NCBI taxonomy): Eukaryota > Metazoa > Arthropoda > Insecta > Coleoptera > Carabidae > Harpalus > Harpalus rubripes. The sequence continues at coordinate 16,819,821 of OY720449.1, forward strand.
AACAAAAACGTTACAGTAGTATAAAATTCGAAAATTCCCAAAATAAAAAGCGAATATAGAATTTTAAAGTGCTTGCTACCAAGATTCGTAAAAGTAAAATTGCATTCGCGTGTTTTCTATGATAGAATTCTAAAGTGTATGCCAGGTTTGGATTGGCAAGCACAAAGTTATCGGGAATCGGCTAGTGGTTGCATCAAGTACTGGTGGGCTACACACATAGCATCTATACAATGAAGATCGGGGAAAGTTCAAAGAGAAATTAATTGAAGTTGCGTGTGGATAAAAAAGGTCATATATCCTTTTGTCAATTATAAGCTTTAAAGGATCTTCCCGAAGGTTTTTCCGTGTAATAGGCTGGCGCCCACTTTTTGAAAGCTTTGTAGAACGTTGATTCACAAAGATTTCATATGAATTTTTACCGAGGATTTGTAATCAGGGAAATGAAAACCCGGATTGAAGAGTGAAATCATTTTATTCCAACTAATCCAAAAATTAATCCGGGTCAAATTTAATTTCGTTCCGGGAAAACAAGGGCATCTAATTAAAGGATGAAGCAAAGTTCGGAATAATCTGTGAAATAAAAACACTAGAGAGAAAATCCAAGCCTTTCCTCTGCAATTACATTCGTGTTTGGGGGCGTTTTCCATTTGACACTTGGTAGGATCAGAAATTAACTTTCCCATACTGGATTTACTGTTCCCGTGGAGTAGAGGAAAATGTTACAAACTCCACAAAAGTGGTACCTTTTCCACGATAGCTTTGAGAGCCTCAGAAGCGAAGCTAGATAAGTTCCCTTAAAAGTATTGAATGATTTATCGTCATTAAATCTGTGAATAAAAAACCAGGGCACACCCAGAAATGGTTAATGCATGCTGATATATATTTTACATAAATAATGATGGGGTGACAAATTTGGGAGCTCATACAGCAACACCTGCTAAATACCGTCAACGGAACAGTTTCATAAAAGTTCGGTCGGTTTACACTTTCAACAAGTAAATTATAAAACCTATGGAAATGGTGAGAAATTTCTACAAATTTCTTTCGATTAATGAGCAGTTGCAACGTGACACTTAAAATTTAAGCTAGGCGTAAAGAAAAAAATACAAATCGAAATTTTGACAGCAATATTCAATTACTTATTTGACGTTTCGTTTCGATACGATATTAGGGAGTTTTTGCATAGCGTTTTCCCGAAAGACCTATATGATAACGTCTTGCTTGCTAGGCAATATCATATTTGTTACTTGACGTACGTGAAATTTGAAGACGTATACCCTGTTCCATTTAAGCCATTCAGTAGATGGCACTGGCAACAGCGCAAATCTGAAGTAGCCGAAATTACATTGGGTATACTTGTCTCTTGTCTCTAATTTCAGCCAATCATAGATGTCAAAACTATTCCCTATGCTCCGCAATACTGAATGGCTTAAATGGAACAAAGTATAATACGTCCGTCAGGGGAAAAAGACAGATCAGTTGACGTACGTCTACTATAATAACCTAGTAAGCACAGAATTAATTTTAAAACGTCAGAACGGTCAGAACCTTTTTGTTTTGCAGTCAGAACTGTCATAAAAACTGGACAATTTCTTATTTATTCGCTAAATCGGATAAAATGTTTAAAATTGAGCGAATTTACCATCGACGATAATTTGAGAATGTTTTTCCATTAGTGTTTGATTTTTTTACCAACAAAATACAATGGAAATGACATATATTTAAACAACTGTCATTTTAACGTCAAAATCAACGTAGGTGTGATTAAAACGTAATGCAAAATATAAACTTTTGAAAACCCGTTACTTTGTACGTCCGTTATTAAAGACGTAACGTTAGCGTTGACGGAATCTTCTCGTACGTCATGCAAAAACTCCCTATTCTCAATTTAAGGAGCACTTAAAATTTAAGCGTCAGCGGTTGAACTGGGCATAAGTAGTTAAAATATAGATTTTAAACATACAAAAACTGAATATGTTATTCAAGTATTTCGCCATTTAATATTGGATTACCCCCCCCCCTATATTAGTAATAGCAGCTTTAATTCTATTTATTGGACACTGTAACCAACAGGCCTACAGATTCTTGTGTCACAGTATTTTCTCATATATCTTGCAAGGTAGGTTTTAATGTACGCACATGCTTTTTACGGGGTTGTTTTTGATTGTCACAAAATGAGCTGATTTCACATTTTTTAAAAAGTATTTTAAATAAAAGTTTATGCAATATTATTCATAGTAATATAAAAATAATAATAATTTACTGTTATTTTGCGCAGTAGAAGTTGTATTACCCAACCTACATATGTTGACTCTTAATACTCGCTCAAAAAACATTTAACTGATAAATATTTAAATGTTATTAATTTTAATATTATTATCATTTACGATACGCGAAATTCATAAACAAGTATGCATATAATTATTACTCGCACAAAAGACATTTGATTGAATATCTTTGTCCATATTTATATCTATAACCTATTAGGCAATCCAACATGACGTCATAAGTGGAGGGCAGGTGTCATTTTAACCTCACTTTTGAATATTTTTAAAAATTATTTAAGTATATATCTTATTAATATGATAGAAATCGAGAAATTTTGATACAAATTAATCATAAAATTAAACCATAATTTTTTCCAAGGCTCCATCATTGAGTAAAATATGTATGCAATTTATTTCTGACAGCTGCCCTCCAATAAATTCATTTGTTATGGATTGGTCTATACACAACAAACATTGGTACCTGTCACAATATCGTACCATCCCTATTTTTACAAGTTGGACCGGCCCGGATGAATTTTTTTCTCTAAACGTACGGACTCTAATGAAAAACAACGCCCCCCCCCCCCATGTGACATACAATACGTCATTCATAGCCAATAGGAAAACAGTTTACGTTATTTATATAAATAAAAGTAGGTGATAGTTTGTCACATGTTGAACTGTACACATATTTAAATAATTAATTGTAAAATATTTAACGGATATTTCGTGATCTTTTAAATATGAAGCTCTTTAAAGAACAATATCTTTTTTAAATTTAGTACTTAGAAAGCATTAAAAATAATTCTTGCAACAGCCCTATTAAAGGATCTCGGTAAAAATAAAATGCTGGTCGAACTATTAACACCCTTCATTTGACTAATAGTTTTTTTTAAGTTTTAAGTCTATATTTACAGTAGCCGAACGATTATGAGGCTGGGCTGGTATATCGTCGTTACCAAAATTTGCGAATAGAAGCATATTTCCTGCAAAAGTTACCAAAAGGATTTAAAATACATAACGGGCTGTCACACATCTGATAAATTTTGACCTTCTTTTAATTACCAAAGTTTGATGCTCTACCAACATGTTGCAGATAAAAAAGAAATTCAACTCGTAAAGACAAGATGTAATTTCGCCATTACTTAAAAAAATTCTCGTAAGCTCGTCTGTTGGATTTACTTGGCAACCATTAGGCTTTTTTATAAGAAGAAGCAGAGGAAGAAGGAGACAGTTTATTGGGGTAGAGACTTAGTCATTACAAAACATCATTATCCCTTGAGATGCTGTTAGTACTCCACGTAGACGAAATACTCGTACACTCCTGTGATTGCGCTTTAAACGAGTCGACATGAGCATGATTTTAAATGCTTGGATCGCAGATCCCGAAGCATTTATTTGACTTTATATTATGATCCCTCTAAATGTTTGCTAAATGCTCTCGAAGCGTTCCCTTTCTCTTTAATGTGAGCGCACCTAATTTTCTTCAAATTACCCGAAGCTGCGCGTTACCGAAGCCAGGATTATGTTTATTACTAATTTCATGTTTTCAGTATCACTTACTGATGCCATCGTGCGCGAGAATTGATTAAGTGGGCCACAATAAAACGCAAATCAATCTTCGCAATGAATGAGGCAGTCATTTTGTACTTGTACGAGGGTAAGATTTGGTTTGAGTAAAATAGTAGTGGTAGATGATTACAAGAATAAATCCGAAAATGAATACAATAGTAGCATTTTACGAAGAATCAAATTATTATAATTTACAACTTTAAAAAAAAAAAAAATATGTTACGAAGAATTTAAAAATAAAAATTCCGTATTATTTGTTTTCTTCAAGGTAGGCTTAATAACACCTAAAATAATTATTAAAGTTTTGGCGCGAAAGTTCTGACGTTAGCGCCACTCCGTCATAAGTAGAGAGAACCGACATACGTTACCATTAATATGGCAATATACAATAAATGTTGCATGAATAAAAATACGTATCCATTACAAACTGTGATCAAATATCTTTAGAACTAATGGTAATAAAGTAAGCCAGATAGTTATTATATCATTTCAAAACATATATTTGTTTGATTTACTTACATGAATAGGTATAGGACAAGAGTAGTGTTAAATGTTAATTTATGTAAAACTTCGCTAGTACATATTATACATATATAAAAATCAGATAAGTAAAATTAATAATTTTTGCTCGTTTTCATAATCAAGTTAATTATTCGCTTTAATTAATGTGATTTTAAAACTTTCTTTATTATAATATTGAAGTTTTCATACTCACCAAGTGCCATTATTATAATTAAAATAGTATTTAAACTATTTTCTATTTATAATTAAATATAACAAAGACAGTATTGATTACAATAATCAAAGCATAGTTCATAATAAAAAGTAATCCAACATTTACATTACTATTTACTAAATGATTACAACAATGACAAGTATTGAGATTACAATAATTAAATATAAGTAAATTTTCATTTGATCTTAGTAAAAAATTACTCGGATATATTAAATATGTGTTTGTTAGAGTATGTGTAAAGTCAATCGCGAATTTATGAGCAAAATATGCATGGTCCACAACATGGCTACCATTATACACTAAAAACTTTAAATGACATACAAAATATAGGGCGCGAGCAGACACGTGACTCGAGCGATCTTGGAATCAGCTGATTTGTGTGCGTGTGTCACTTTTACAAGAACAATGTCACTTTGATAAGACCAATGTTTTGACTTATTTTAAAATTGAACTGTTACGAAGTTATTATTTTTAATTTCGTGTGTTTTACTACTTGAAAATTGTAAAATAATAACTTTTTAACAGTCCAAATTAAAATAAGACAGATCATTGGTCTTCTCAAAGTTACATTGTTCTTGTCAAAGTGACACGCGCACACAAATCATCTGATTTAAAACACTTCAAGGTCGCTCGAGTCACTTGTCTGCTCGCGGCCTATATAGCAATTTTTATTTAGTTTTCATTTATTTATATTCAAAAATCGTAAGCGACTTGTAATTTTTAAAAAGCTGAAGATTTGGACGGGCCCATTTTGAAATCGTATTGATATAATTTTATTTTTCGGATAATTTGCTGGCATTGTTATGTTGCAAACTATAACAGTAAAATTGTTGATTACAACAAACGATTTTGATTAACCAAATAATATTTAATACAAGAAGGAAATTTCATCAATATTTTAATTATAGCATTTTTTGAAGAATCAACATAGTTTAAACTTTAAAGCGTGTGCTATTCAACAAATTAAACATTATGGTGTTGAGGGGAGGGGTTGTTGTTGGGTCTCTGAAATATGACTGCATAAAGCCGCTTCTAACCCAAGGAGCGGCACTGTTTGTAACTTTCATTCAACTCAACCTGTATGCTTTATGTAACTAAACTGTCCACTGGGCTTCAGTCTCGTCCTCTTCAATCATACTATTTGCAGATGAATGATAAATTTGAAATATTATCTGACAGTTTGTAGCGGCGATATTCTTCCAGATCTTATATCCTATTCACCTGAGCTACCTGTCTTACTCAGCGCTTCACCTTTATGAAAAGTAATTATTTCCCGCTTTGAAGATGTAATAGGATTTTGATTCGTAGCGCTAAACGAAACAAATCGAATTCATTTCGGCTTCCTGCACAACGCAGCCGCTTTCCTAATCACCTCTGCCGCGCGCGAAATAAATAACGATCTAGTGATCGTCTTGTCGTATGTCTCGTCTTGTGAAATGATTGCCAAAGGGAGATTCGGTAAAGACACTTGTAATCCTCTTCCACTTCCAGGTTGATGAATTTTAAAATATTTACGATGAGCTAGCTACAATAGTAACACTTGTAACGGGTGCCCAAATAGACCTTCCGATTTAAATTTGCTGCCATTTTTATTTATCGTTATTGAATGTTGTTCTTTCATGACAGATGTCAAGTATAAACATTGCTGTTACTTATCATGGAACGATTTTTGGTTGAAGAAGGCGTATTTATTGTAAAAACCTCTAACCAAAATGAGAAATGTTTTTCTAAAACTGCAAGAAACATTGCACTATCTATTATAGTAATTAACTTATCAACAGTGTTATAAGGATAATAACGCCTGTGGTTAATAGAGTACTTTCCGAGGGCCTCTGGCCCGAGGCACTGGTACGACACCACCCCAGGGCCGCTCCGTGGGTATTAGCCACCTTTGTGCTATGTTACATTTTAGCGCCCCTTCCCCTCATGATGTAAAATTTGCAAATTAAAATTCAAACTCTACTTTTTGTTCTTCAAAAATGCTAGATTTAATATATCGATGAAATTTTCCTATATTCATTTTTGTAATCAATAGGTTATAATCTAAATCGTTTGTTGTAATCAACAATTTTACAACAGATTTTAGAATTGTATATGCATTTGTTTCTTTGCAAAATGATAATAGGTATTTAAATATTGGATTCATTGTGGGATTCATTCTTGTAATCAATATTCTTGAGTTACAATAAATATATTCATTGTTGTAATCAACATTTTCATTGTTATTATTTCAATATAACATTGCTAGAATAATAACGAACCGATTGATACGATAATTATTTTACTTATAATTAGAGCTCTAATAAAAACAAATTAAAAAATATATTCTTCACTTCTACATGTTAATTTGTAAGTTTTATAGTAATTTTTTCTTTACGAATAAGAGTATTTTATAAAAATTTACTATTATTTACTTTACTGTACTGTCATGAAACGGCGCCCCTCACAGTCAGGCGCCTTTGTGCGGAGCACAACCTGCCCACCCACACGGCGCGGCCCTGCACTACCCTATACATATGTATTTGAATTTGGTGACCTTCAACAGGCTCGCTTTATGCGCTAGCATAGGCGTACGTAAGATGTCTGCCTAGGTATCTAAGAGGAAAGATTATTTATTTTGATATCAATGTTAGTATAGTACTATGAAAATTTTTGAAATAGCATTCTTTTAAAACATTCTCCGGTTTAAATTAAAATGTAAACTTACAGAAAATACCTGAAACCTAATTAAATTTTAAATGTCCATTTGATTAAAATAAAAATATAATAATTGTTCTAAATTAATAAAACCCCTTAAAAATTGCATATAAATTTTAATTTAACCATAATGTACTGAGGCGGTCGATAGAAATGTAAAATAAAATAAATATAATATTTTTCTGGGTCAGTCGGTAATCTAAAAAAGCTTTTTAGAATTGTTTTATCTTTATTGTTATTTGGACAGCCTTTTACACAACAATATATTATACTACCCGGCATTATGTCTAGTAGTCTAGTCTGGTTAGTCGTAATATTCTTGCGCTGAACGGCCCTGCACACGAACGCCGTCATTCCATCACTGGCAAAGCCTGGCGTACCGGAGTTCGCCCATTCTCCTTACGTTACCCCTCCCTGGTCCAAGTTCACGCACACATAGCCATGAGCACACGGACGGCAATACATACAACAGTGTCGCTTCTGTTGACGTTAGTCATGTATATATTCTGTGCCAGAGGTGTGTATATTATCCATTTAACTCCCATGGTGCGTCCGACTATAATTTTTTAATATTCTACGGATTACGGATCAGAAAGTTTTAATAAAATTTACATCCTAGGGAGGCTATGAATGCTTCTGCTTGTTTTTTGGGCTTTATCCCAGTATCAATATCAATTTCTTGACAACATTACCATTGCAACAACTCATAACACCCTGTTGTGTTATTTGTTATGCAACAACTCTAAATAAATGCAGGGTTGTTATGATAAATAAATAAAATAAATATATCATCACGGCATAATACCCATTGATGGTTCCAATCTTGTTGTTATGATAGTAATAACATAACAGTCAGACGTTAGTTATTGAGAATTTTATAAAGAAATTTGGTCAATCTGGGTCAATACACCATAACAGAAGAAAACATTGCTACAGTAAGGGCTAGTGTTGTTGAACACACGAAAACATCAATTCGTATACGTTCACAGCAAGTGAATGTTAAAAAATCGGCACTGCATAATATTTAAGAACCTGTAAGATACAATTTATTCAATGGAAGTAAATATACTTTTCTTGTGAAACTTAACCGAGAGTTGTGTTTTTTATTATTTTTATTACTATAAGATACAGTTGACTTAAAATTTAAAGACAACGGATCACTCATTACGCCGTACGTTTGTTAATTGGAGGTTAGAAAAAAAGCAAGAAATCATGATTTTTTCCAAAAAACGAAACTCATTTTGAACATGGAAGATAAATAAATGCAAAAGAAGAATTACAGAATATGGGGTGAGAAAAACTATGAGAAATACTGGAGGGACTACAATATTTACAAAAAAGTTACTGTTTGGTCTTGTTTATGGGCTTGAGGAGTGTTCGGTCTTTATTTTTTGGAGTAGACAAGTCACTATTTTAATTAACTGCAACACTAAAATAAAATAATAATATTTTTTGTGTTTTATTAGTAAATAAATTGGGATGGTTAAATTTGGACACACAGTATTTCGATTAGTCGTTGTTGGACATTTGATTGGAGACCCTGGTTCGCATTCCCGGGGGGACAAAGCAACTTGACCGGCGAAAGGGAAACGACAACGAGATCCTTAAACTCCGGCTCCACTGCTCTTTGAATTCCAGAGCTGGACGAGACTCAATCGCGGACTTAGCTTCGAAACTTTTCCTTTTTAAAGCAAATTTATTTTCTCTGAAATTTTGTGGTAATTCTCCTATTGAAAGGAACGCCCGGCCACTTGAGCAAATGGAAAAAGATGAAGAAAATATTACACACAAAGAAATACAAAACATAATCTGTTTTTGACTTGCGAATGGTGGCCGAGATGGCGTAAATCGGACCGCATTGCCGATTGAACAACTCAGTTCTTTGTGGCGCCGAGAAAGGAAAGGAACCGCTTCAGCGAATTTCCACCAATCGACCGCCGACCGTGTTTTGTCTACGAAATTTCAACTGACGTTTAACGCTACAAATATTTTAAAACACATTCCGCCAAATGGAATTCTTTTCAGAATTTAATTACGAACCTGAAACCGCAAACCATGCCATTATTAATATTAAACATAAAATTAATTACCACATTATAATCATTGCAGACATAAAAGTGGATGTAATTCTATTAAAACATCTAGTTTTCGGTTAATCTCCAATGCAATGTAGTTACTAATTAACATTACACGAATATTTATATTCTGTTACATGCACCGGATTGCGTGCTTGTTGTTTACACTAATTTCTCTGTTTTTATTACAGTAGATATGTATCAATTCTCGTCTGCGTGCCAGGCCAACTGCGAACACAGAAAATAACATTTGCCACGGCCTGTTACAATTTGTAACGTGACAATCCTTAATTGAATCACTATCTTGATTTTTGTTATCCCTGCTATACTATGCTATAAAACCAAACAGTTTTTGTAAGTCAAATTTTTTCTATGATATATTAATATGATCAGGACACGTATTTTTGAGCGTTCGTCATTTTATTCGTATTCGCGTTCGTTTGCATGTTACTAGCAAAGATGTTCTAATAAAACACTGAATAGCTGACATACGTTTAACAAGTGAGGCAAGTGATGGGGGTATTTGCAGAAAAGAGAAAACGTCAAACGTTCGTTGGTCTATTATTGCATTATATGGTAGTTTTCTTGAATAAAGTGGTGTTTGTGTTGTGTTCTTAGTGAATAAATATTTTAAGTGAGATATTTCCATAATAAAAGGCAATATGCCGTCTTCTTGTATTGCTTTTGGGTGCACAAATAGACATAGCAAGGATAACCTAAGACAATTTTTCAAGTAAGTATTATTGTTCATATATATGTATACATATTTATTCATACCAATGTTTTAAATATTTTACAGATTTCCTTTCAATAATAGTGGTATAGTAGATTAAGAAGAATGTAAATGCTATTTTTTATTTGATTTTAAATCAAGGAAAGAATGCTAGCCTGCGGTATTTGAACCCACGAACTCAACATCTGTACTGTTGCGTGTTACCAACTACACCACGGCTGGGCTGCAAATCCGCCAGTCTATACAATCAATTCACAGGTGTTTAAACGTAGTGGTAGTTTAGATATACCCCACACCTAACATGTGATGCGGGTCTCATACACAAGTCTATGAGAATATAACTTAAGAAAAGATTGTATAGACTGGCGGATTTGCAGCCCAGCCGTGGTGTAGTTGGTAACACGCAACAGTACAGATGTTGAGATCGTGGGTTCAAATCCCGCAGGCTAGCATTCTTTTCTTTCTTCCCTTGATTTAAAATAGTGGTATATTATGATTGTGTATAGATGCCATAAAAAGAAAAGATTTCACACCTACAAAAGCGTCAAAAATTTGCAGTGATCATTTTCTTGAAACTGATTATTTGAAAAGGCCTGGAACATATATAACAATATTAAAACCAGACTCAGCACCTTCTGTATTTCCAAATCTTCCACCACATATGCAAAAGCATCTTTGTAAAATATTATTTTAAAATTCATAGTCCTACTTTATTGTTGTTATTTATGTAATAAATGTATATTATATTATTAAAATAATAACTATAATTTTTAAAATATACGCAATAAATATAAAAAAATCTGTTAATTCATTCCTTTTATAATTTGTTTCTACTATGTAATTTTAAATTTGGCGCGTATTTTGCCTTTTCTGCAAATGGCTGCCTTCCAGTTGCTTGCCTCACAGGTGACTACGTGCACAAAATGTAAGTTAGCAATCCAGTGTATATATTAATATCTTTGGTTAGTAGTTATAGTAGTCTGTGTTTCAAAAATATATCTTTGTTAGTGTCAACTATATTGCAACATTTATTTACATCATTTCCAAGTTAAAAACAATTATTTATTAATAGTTAATAAATATTTGATAAAAATAAACTCTTAACTTGTAAGAGCTGAAAACGAATGCGAATACGAAAGAAATTACGAACACTCAACAATAAGGGCCTTGATCATTTATTCTCAATTTAAATACGAGGGCGATTTTGTAATTGAATGCTCCCTACATTTTACATAGTTAAAAATTAATAATAATGTATTGTGTAATATCTGATACTGCTTGCTGGTTCATCGTAATAACTGTTTACGAGACAATGGGGCAAATTTATATTTGTCCACTATCTTTCTCAAACTGCCTTAACCGTCTCTCCTTGCTAGTTCAGTGGTAGTAAAAAAAAAAAACGGTTTTACTTATTTCTAGTGATAGCCATGGAATGAACCTTTTCAATTTAAAGAGATAGAAGATATGCGCAATGGTGATCTGCGCATAGTAAGATCAACTGAGATCTATGGCGTTTGTTTCTAAAAATTTGGACCTAAAATGTGAGAATATCTCAGATAACTTTAAAAAATCTTATCGGAATAAGTTACAAAAGCTTTTATTGAAGTTAAAATGTCTAACGATGCAAATTTTTACTGAGAATACAGGTATTTTGATGACTGCAATATTTTTGACGTTTCGTTTGACAGCCCAACTGGCAGTTATTCGCGCCATTTTCTTACTATTTGAAAAGGTCTATTGACATAAAATTACAAATAAATGCATGATGTTTGAACTTTCAGAATAATACTACTGAATTATTGCAGTTTCTCTTCCTAATAAAAGCGTTCTATTTATCTATTTATAAACCAAAACGCCAACGCCATAAATAATTCGAAATCTCTTTTTATAACACAAAACTAATTTTTCTGACAGTAGTGAAAGTTCAATCATTATGCTTTGTAGTTCTATGTCACTTTCATGGTTATCACTAGAAATTATCAATATTTAAATTCGATTTTACACGTTACAAAACGAGCAAAATAAAATAAGATTGGTGACTTGGTTATGGGATTTTATTATCTACAACCTTTATTTGAAACTTACTGTAGCAAAATAAAGAAATTAACATTGTATTCCCTATATTACAGATTTATGGTACCTTGAAACACTACTTATCATTCAAACCTTTGACTACGCTCCTTCTTCGGGATGACCAAATCTGTTCTAAAAAGGACATGGCCACATTCCCGGACGCGGGATAGTTAAGAAAAAAATAAAATACTGGGGAGGCGTGATTTACTATTCTTCTGCAAAATAATAGAACACACAATCGCGGTACTATTGATTAAAAATTTAAAATCATGATTAGGTTTGGTTGCTTGTTTCAGCACAGTATGTAGGTCGTAACCCGATTGTAAAACGTCTAGATATTTTATAAAACGCGGTCAGTTTGATAAATCTTCGTTGATTTATGGCCGATTGCAGAAACGTTCATCAATGCTTTGTTTAAGTAACGGATCAAATATAATGCGTTTTTTTGACAGAAATGATTTAAATGTTATCATACGAACAAGGAAACTAATTCTAATTTGTTCATTTTGATGGCCCGTTAAGTAAACAAGGCGTTGATGAACGTTTCTGCAACCGAGCATTACTGTTATATCACAATCTGGCTAGTAGATTCATAAATCATATAAGCGTTACGTAGATCATGTCTCGGCGGGATTTTAAAGTTTTTCAAACGTTATCGCGTTCGGGACTGCAGTGTCTTCCTATAAAAAAGAACATTTTATAACCTACCTTTGCTAGTACCGTCGGGGCCCCGAAGAATAGTACACTCCTCTATAGTTCCAAAGGGCGCGAACAACTGTCTGACATCTTCTTCAGTTTGTTGCTTGCTGAGCATGCCCACGAACAGCTTTCGGTCTGCAGGACCAGCCGGACAGGAGCAGGAGCACCACACCACAAACAGAGCAAAGATTAGCAGCCGTGACATTGGCTTTTCGCGCGTTTACACATCATAGTACATAACAACACAACAACAGACTGCGCGGCTATATGCGTCAGAGGTGCCCGAGAATTCATTTGGCATGAACGTCACCATACGGTATACGATCGATGTGACTTGGATCACAGACAGATAGCCATCAGAAGGTTTTCGGTTCAGTGTACAAAAAGGAATTAATAACACAGGAGCCGAAGAGACGTCCGGAGTAATTGGATCAAGTCACTCTGTAAATCCGGGACGGAATTAATGAGAAAGGATGAAGCGCGGGGAGAGGCGGGCCAGGATGGGGGTGGGCAGGGAAGGGACATCAGCCTGCCTTTCGGAATATTCAGCTAGCTCGTGAACACCACGAACCATCATGCAACTGGACGACACTGCTCAAAGTGCCGGCCTGTAACGCTTTTATTTTCACAACTATTCTAAAATAAACGCTAGTCAATATCAATGGCACAACTAGAAATCCAAAACGTCTAGGCATCTTTATGGCAAGGCAAAGGACACAAGGATATGTGTAAGGATCTAATGCTGACCAAACTTGCTGCTAACTACGGTGTAGAAATACTAACGCTGTAAAAAACTTTGAATTTGATATATTTATCATATTCAAATACATAAATGACTTAATTTTGTTGGTATAAATTTATTTTCCGAATAACACATTTGTATAAAAATATACCAAAATTTTAACTTTTTCATTATTTCTCTAACCGGCTTACTAACGGTTAATTGGATTCTAATCTAAATAACTTTACTGGTAATATTTTTGTTATATTACTTGCTCGAAGTTTGACAGATACTGATTGTTTCAAAAGTGACTAACAAACTTTTGGAATTTCATTAAGGGGGCTACAAAAATTAAGAGAAGAAAATTAATGTCAAAATTGTTAAACACTAGAAACAGATAGTTAATTTAACTATTCTCCTCACCACGACCACGAGTAGGTATTATAACATTGTGAATTATGCTAAAAGAAATAACGGAATCATGTAAAAAACCAAATTTAAATTTTATTAACATGAATTTCTTGTAATTTATTTTGAAACTTAAGATCTGTGACGTACGAGGGACTGATGACATCTCTAACAAATTCTATGCATAAAACTATACCATTATCAAGAAACACTTTTCTTGCCATTTACGCGTTGTCAACTGTCTTGTTTGTGTTAAGGCTTGTGTCCACGATGCTACAAATCATTCCGAGTTCTCGATCACATTTTTGATCATAAACATTGAACTTGTATGACTACAGATGTCAGGTAGGTCGAATTTATGAAGTTAATTTCAGCCATTTCTACCAATACTAAAAACTAATAAAACATAACTAAGAAATTATTCCGCCAGTAAGTAAATTAAATTTTTACAACGAATATATTAATTTGTTTATAAGTAATTATTTATAATCAATATCAAAAATGAGTAGAATTATGTAATATTTTATAACCTTATCATTTTCAAGCTTATCAAACGTCGATTTTAAATTGGTAACAGTTAAATGAAATTAGCAACTTGTACGAAAAAATGGGATAGAACGCATTTTACCATTTTAGTTTTCTATTCGATTTCTGCGTCCGAGTTGGTAGTGTCCACGATTCGAGATATCGAATTGCGAACTATATCCGAGAATTCGGATCGATTTCTAGGATCGTGAACACAAGCCTTTAGAATTATTAAGTTTTCTATTTCTATAATATTTCTAATAGCGTTTTCTGCTTACACAGTGCAAGTGCGCACTGAGTGCAACATATCACGTGACCACACTGAACGAGTTCTGCCCTCATTCGGTGGCAGTGCAGTTTAAGCTGAAAACTATTTTTTTAACTGCCATATTTGCACTGACACTATTGCACTTGCCTAGGGAGTCAGTGCACAAAAGTCGCACTGAGCCAGTGCACGGTGCAACTTTTTCTTAAGCTGAAAACGCATCAGCTGACTAAATTTTACACTCAATGCTAAGATGAAAACGCTCAGTGCAAAAAAAAGTGCACCAGTGTGCACACGACTTGTAAGCTGAAAACGCTATAAATGTCATGAGCTCCTACGTCGCATGCGGTAAAATTCAAATTTTCTGGTAATATTTAAAAATTCATATTTCATTCAAATTATATAAAAGAACTTAAAATTATGGATTTATAATACAAATATGTGAAAATTTCAGAAAATAAATTAAGAAAAATTATTAGAATACCCCCATTAAACGGGTTAATTTGTGATGTTGGGTAAACTTTTTACCGACACTAATATATACAAAAAAAAAGTTTCATTTATACGTAGTATTTGTACACCGTACTGCGTCAAAAGCTGACCTGACAACAGGTTTACCCAAATACTTATAAATCTATCAAGTTTCTCTTGGTCAGTTTGGTGAACATCTTATCCTTAGAGGAAGTGAAATAATGATCGAAGGTTTTGCGCGTGGCTTCAGCTACACGACACTTAACAAAACACGAGCAATTGAAAGAGAAAACTAACATGGATACACCATAACAAACAATTGTGTACTCTACTGTGCACGATTAGAACAAAATCAAAAAAACAATGTACGTTTAATGTCAAATATCGTGAGAGTACAACAACGAGGATGCAGTGTGTGAGCTGCGTAGGCGGGAGATTCCATATTCAGTGTTATTAATTTTGAATCTTTACGTTACTTTTGATAATGATGTCTGTATGTGTGTGAATGGGTGTTGTGTCATGTACTTACCGTGTCGGGAGATATGGACCATTGGATTCTATAACAAACTCGAATGAACCAACAAGAAAACTGAAATAATTGCGAGAATATCTTTGGATGTTTACAATGATTGATAGAGCCGTCTCGGTGGTCGAGGGTGTTGAGGCAGCAAGCTTCTAACAGTGCTCAAAGCGACGTTCACCGCTCGGACCCTGGGGTCGTGGGTTTGATTCTCATCAGGGGCTTGGATGTATCTTCAAATACAACTAATATAATATTTAAAAATTGTAAATCTAATAAAATAACAATAAAGTATATGATATAGGGTACAACTCGTATGAGTTGAAAAGTAGCCAAAAAAATATTATTATATTATTATTAATGATTGATAGATATTTTACCAATAGAACACGATATTCTCAGGTCTCATTGGGACAAAACTATTAGCAAATATCGTGTATTGTAATTTATTTTTTAATTTACTGAAGGATGTTCAACTATTGTGCTCGTTGAGAACCGATAATATAACGAAATATGAAAGGTTACAAAGATGAAATGACAACATTTTATTCGAAATTCAAATTTATCTCTTGTATTGCGAAGCTGCTTTCTTGCCAAATGCACTACTTTGGTCGACATTAGTAAATAATATTAGAGGTAAAATTTTCGACTGTTGGTATAGATTAGGTGTTAACAATTACTCAAAATCTCATTCATTCAGCATTTTTTTTCTTATATAATTGACATTTTAGTATTCGAGTACACTTATACCTTCATCAGAGTCTACAAGTATTCAAACGCAAATTAACATAATCTCGTAATATAACGTAAATAAATTCATCCTGTGGACCAGATTTCTACGGTGACATCGAAATGGATTCGTAGTGATCGTTAATAAACTAATAATTATCCCAGAATTTAAATAAAGTGTAAAAATTTACAATACATTTAAATAGATTTAAACATTGCTTTTTCCTTTTTGTATTTTTATAATACACCACAATTCAAATAATATGCGTACTTACATACGATTACATTGCGTATACCTGTTCTTGCACTGATGTTGATGCAATAATCCCTAGCATTTCAAAAAATAATCATTTGTAAAACTAATGAGGTGTTGCACGGTTTTTTTTCTTTGCTTCAATAAAAAAAATTTAAAAAAATATTTAGCCCCTATTTCATATTTTTTTCGTATTATTCTTTATTCATGAGAAAATTGTCTTTGAAATTATAATGTTTGGATTTCCGCTTCCCCTTTTGCCTGATGACGTTCGAAAGAACCTAACCAATGAGGATGTGGCTTACATATGCCACCGACGAAATTTAAACGAGTAACAATCATGACAGCTGTCAACTACTACTGATTTTTGTATTAGGAAATAATCAAACATGGTTGTAAAAAAGTGTATTGTGCAGTGTGCCCAAATAGAACTGATAATAGGGAAACATATTTCTAGTATTGCCTCAAAACGAAGAAAGAAGAACAAAATGGTTGTCGCAAGTAAAGGTAAAAACATAAAATCAAAACTTCTTTGTTGCAAAGATCATTCTGATGTAAATATAAATATTTTTATAAATAAATAAGAACTATTGAATACATTTATTTTTTGAGCTGGAAAATGATGCACTCAGGCTACGGTTTCTTATACCTGCTAATGTTTGTACTACTGGAGCATAAGAAAGATTGATAAATCCAGGATAAAATATTACTAGACGGTGTTTCTTAAGACCAATACTGACGATAATGTCATTCTTCAAATGAAGAGGATCTATTCAAAACAATGTGTCGCTGGAATATGTTTTATACACGTTTTAATAATATTGTATTCTGTATGTTCGAGACACGAAATAAATTCAAAAGTCAAAATTTAAAATAAAGTGTGTGTGTCATAAAGTGTCAGGTATCAACTAAAATGGAAAAAAGAGAGAACGGGGAAAATACTCAGAAATAGACAAAGCAAACATGTTGGAGATAAATAAATGTAAAAATAATACATGGGTTGAAATTTATAATGAATTTAATTTAATTAATGTTGACATGTGTGTAATTTATTTTACAGAATAAAATTTACTTCCTCAAACATCGGTGGAGTAATTTATTCTGTAGATTTACTTAGCTAGTATTTTTATTCTTGTTTTGACGAAAATCTGTGGAATAAACTATTTTACTTCAGGAGTAAATTTTACCTTGCTAGTGTTTTACTTATCCATCTTTTATAATACTGGGCATTAAACTATTAAATATACCGCTATAAAATAATAATGAATAACTAAGAACTTCGCTAAAGAATCAAAAATTACGCTGTACTATAAGTCAGACCTTATGTCACACAGTTGTCATTAAAGCAATAATTGACGTTGATGTTAATGTTGATACATTTGTTTTTTTTATCATCTTTCCAGTTTTGTCATTGGCTAATGTATTTCTGACGCCACGGGCAGTGTAATTTAGCCCCAATTCAAAAAGTACATTTTTAAACTGCTACTGTGCTTAATATATACAGAAATTTGAACAGAAAATCATATTTAATAACACGGTAGAACGTACTTATTCGAATTTCAGAAGAAAAAAGATATGTTAATTTTTTTGCAACACCTCATTGTGGAATTGATAATGCTCAAATTTGTTTTTTAATATTTGTTGGCCCTAAAGAAGATATAAGTATATAATGAATCGCAAATTTTGTAAGAAAAAATGCTGTATGACAAATTTCAACACCTAATCATTTTATGCACTAGTATCAAATCGTAGCTGAGTGAATTATGCGATCAGTTGTGATTCTAACGACCTGGGTATAAATTTAAATACTACAAAAATATCTCCTATTGGACTCTATGCACGGCAGCTTTGAGAACCTGTGAAATGACGCCTGGCAACGGCCCTCAGCAATATGTTGTAATTACCAAAATCTTCGAATAAAAACATAGTAGTGCACCCAGAAATGGGTAGTAAGTTATGATAATATTTTTTAATAACGCCAAAGGAAAGCGGACCCCAGCAATTATTTCCATCATTTTTCTTACTCTGGCCCAGTTTAGAATGTTATAGAATTCAATAAGAAGGAGTCGGTAGGAGTAGGAAATTTGTGGGGGTCTCGTATGTATGAAGTGTACTGATGGAAACAACAACGGCTAAATGTATAGTACGAAAAGATATTAGGTCACATACATCGAACGAACGAGCTGAGTATCATGGCTAGCTGATGGCAACAGGAACAACGCACTACACCACGCACAACAGTCTAAGAGTTACGAACGACACTGTCACATCGGCCACAACAAGGACAGGACGTGGTCTTACTTGACCATATGGGTTCCGGGCCGAGAGCTTGGGAGGAAGCTAGCTATCTCCTGGAAGTCGAAGTTACCTTCAGCGAGCGGTCAGGGCGCTCCTACTTCCAGAAGACGCCACTGCTGCTTCCGTCCTCCGCCACCACCATCATCATGCACTCTGTAAGATAAAACAGAACTAGGAAGCCGAATTTCCCAGGACCCACCTCTTGCTGAAAACACATTATACACCAAATACCACCACCTGTCACCGCACCGCGTAATTAAAAAACCCCAACAAAATAAAAAGCCGCGGGCGGACATCTCCGGAGATGTAAAATAGTAATTAGTTAATTAGCGGGCCGGGAAACGGGCGAAAATTAGCTTAATGAGACTCTTTGTGCGGTCGCTGAGGTGTCAATGTTCAAATGAACCGTCATTGTTTTTTATCACCGCTTTGTAGCTCTGACTTCGGCGACACTAGAAAATAATTCGTACGAAAATGCAGGGAAGAGAAATATAGGTCCCTACTATTCGATTTTAACATTTTTACGATAAAGTGTGTGTATACAGTATATAGAATGTTTACCAAATTCCGTCCTTATTTTTTATAAGTGATACTACAGAACAAAAAAATCTGGTGTGGCCATCACAATACCTCCCGCAATTTACAGCCCGAGTCACAAAAAAGATTAAGTTAATCCTTATTTTTGGATTAGCGAATTTTACTCTAATTTTGTCAGTTTATTTCTCAGAATATAGTCTAATCCAACTAACTACCTTTTTTAAACTCCTCAACAAGATTAAATCCCAATTACAGAGTGGGTTCACATTCACACACATCCATGCCTTAATGGGATTCGAACCCAGAGCCCTGAGGGCACTCATGACATGTTTCGTTGCTCTAACCATTGAGCCACCGGAGCTATAATAAAATGAAAATTAAATTTAAAATACCGGGATAGAATAGAATTCACTAATCTAAAAATGAGGATTAGCTTAAACATTTTTGTGAATCGTTAATTTTTATTAATCTAAATACGTACCTACATATTTACTTATGCTGGAAACTGTATTGAATTCCTTTTCTATTTTTCTATTTACTTTTTTCTTTTTAAAACGTTACTAATATTATTTTGAAATGATTAGTTCTTTGATAGTGACATACATTTGAATAACTGCGTTTTGTTTGTTTAAAGCGTAGGCTCTGGGATTTAAATTATAGATAATTTTATAAATTATCCATAAAATATATAGAAAAAGTATTAATGCGAATCTATAGAAAATTTAATAATCTTTAATTTTTATATTAACATTAATCTCGAAAAAATAACATTTAAAGGTATTTTTCGAAGAAAAACTATTTTGAGCTTCTAGTAAAGTGCCATTTCCGGTTATCCGATTTTCAACAAAATCTAATGGGCTCTTTCCATTACAGAAAAAGTTCGAAATACAAGGTTACAAAATTTTCTGAATGATAGTATTTGAGTTAGAGTGGAGGATCCTCACATACATACACACACCCACACACATACACACACACACACGTACACATATACACACATACACACATCATCGTGAAAATGTAAAAATTGGATTCTAGGGACCTTAAAACGTGCTCATTTACCAAAATCTCGATATGCGATTTTTAGCACGATCCCTATACCTCCTTTACCAAGGGTAGCGGGAAATAAAAATACTCAACCTCGAAGAAGAGTTATAAAGGCTTTGGTCTTTCAAGATATCCTGATGCTTGGATACGCAAAGTGAGAGTATGTACATAAAATCATAGTGACAACTTTGAACAGCTGTAAAATGTAATACCAAATAAAAATAAAAATATCTTATATAATATACCATTTTGAAGTTTCTTCAAATACTAATGCTGTGTCTATCGCGCATATTGCTATTAATTATTTAGGATTTAAGTCTACTTCATATAACTACATACAACTCCAAATGACACACTAACGACATTTATTAGTTTGTATGAGAATACTTTAGAACAATAAAAGTGTATTAAAAAATTAACTGAATTTGGTTATTAAGATTAAATGTTCTATATTTCATAAAATAGAAGTTAAGAATTTGACATTTAACATAAATTGTATCAATGCATACAATAAAATTGCAACTTCCGGCACAGTCCTATTCTAAAGGTGCATTCACAAATGAAAATTAGGTTTATGAATTTTGTTTAGATTTAAGTAAGTCATTCATAAATTCAAATTTAATTAAACTCTAATTTAGTTTTGATTGTACTGACATCTATGTAAATGCTTCAAAAACAAGATTAAAATATCGGTAGAGTAATACTTAATAGACACCAGTGCGCCGTGAAACTGTCATTCGTTTGGCATTATTGGTTATATTTCAGCAATTAAATTTTGAAAGTTCTATGGTCTTCTCGCATTTGTTTGAAAAGCTGATTCCACCAAATGAACACTAAATAAAGATGGGTGTATATATCTATATCGTTTCAGACTCGTTCTCATTGGTGAAGTTTGTGACGTCAAACTAAATCATAAACCTAAAGTTTGGACCTTGCAATAGCCGTGTTCCTTCGGGCTGTGATTCGTGATCTAAATGATAAAAGTGATAATGATTAAGAAGAATAATGTTTTTACGTTTCCTATTCGTTATCCCCACTTTCTCATTTCGTGATCACTAGACTACATTCCCCCTTCCCTTCAGAATCAACCTTTTTGAGTGATTCACATGGATTCAGTTCAGAACAAATTGAAAATATACTATTTCGAGCGTAGAAATTTACGAATGTGGGGTTTGTGGCATCAAGGGAAATAAGATTTTTCTACAAAAGCGTGTAATGAACCACATAAAGATTTGTTTGAAATAAACATACTTCATATTTTTTACCAAGAACATTATTTTTTACTTCAATATAACCCATTTTTAATTCTGAATATGATACTAGACAGTTGGTTATTTATAAAATAAAGCAGGATAGTTTGCATTAGTCTGCATATGACATTGACATTTGACACTAGATTGTGTTGTTTTCTTGCTATTCGCAACCCTAGATAAAATTTCCCCTCTAGTGGCGCAAATCGGTACTACGGAAAGCAATCGTACAAGCGCCATATTGAATAAGTGACAGCTGAGTGAGTAGTGTAGTAATTAATAATTAAATATTTAAACTTATCGCTTTCATATAAACACGTTTTTAAAATTCGTTTGTATACACAGTCAACGAAACTCAGTGAATAACGTAAACTGTCATATGTCAAACCCATCGTATGGCGGTCATCTTGTTTCGAAAATCAGCGCCTCTATCGTTAAATTCGATTGCGAATAATTTTTAAATCCTTTTCAAAAGGATCACGATTAAATTAATCAGAATTCACAAAATCACAATCACAACCCGAAGGAACGGAACACGGCTAATGTTTAGCTTTATGATTTGGATTTAGAGATTCTAAATTCTGAAGAGTGAATAGAGTCATTACATTATATGCGGCCAAAGTCTTTAAATCTAAAGTATAAACTATAAGTCTAAACATAATTTTCATCTGTGAATGCTTAAAACTCTAAAACAAGTATAGATAATTAACCGTAATGATGATATGCGGTATAACGTTTTTTAATATTTATTCTTCCTCCGAATTTTTCTCTAATGTCAGCGAAGCCTCCGCTATCAATCAGCAGCGACCGCCGAGACAAAGACAAGGCTCTAAAGTCTCAAATAAATGCAGCAATCTGCGATAAGCAGTGAACTCAATTCCGGACATTCAATTCCCGGCGTATTATGTAGTTTAAACAACTCTCGTAGCAAATGAACTTTGTGTCTCGCGTCTCGGCGCGGCATATCTGATACGGCGACGTCGCCAGCACTAACTTGAACGCGCAAAGTTCACCCAAGTGCCACCTATACCAAGCGACATCTATCCTTCCGCCTCGTCGTTAGTTAACGAGGGCTGGTCAATTATTCAACTTGCATTTCGATCTCAAACGGTTTGATACAAATTTTAATGAGAGCGTGGGTGGAACCGCGCACGTAACGAAGCAATTAGACACCACAATGACCTCATCATGTAAACTGAGAATCAAGAGGAGTTGGTTTTTATTTGATAAACGGTGAACACTATAAAGAGACTAGCTATTGACGGGGTTTACGGCCGAAAATAAAATGGTTATCCGATCAGAGCTCAATGCCGTCAACACTCCGTTTTCGATTTATTACAACTATATAAGTTGGCGAGCTTTCTAACAAAACTCTCAATTTGCTAATTTATTTTGACATTTTTAAACCTTTTACAGAAGACTTCAATTTGTGAAAATTGGAATAAGACAATGAATTAAATCTTGCATTTTAATATACGCTTCATTAATAAAAAATGAGCTTGTTTAATTTTAAGTGGAAACAGAAATTGTAGTGTTTAAAGTTAGACAAAGTGTCTTTCATATACGAGCATCATTTCGTTTTGATGCCATTTTTTTAAACGAATTATGCTTCTGGCAAAAACAGTCACAGCCGTATTCATAGTAATTCTGACGTAGTTTAAACCAGGTCTATCTTAGGTCTAAGGTTTTTCCTTATTCTTAGTAACGGTTGACTTAGACCTAGTTTAAACCGAGTCTAAAATTTAGACCAAGCGTACCCCTAGTTTAAACTAGGTCTAAGTCCTGTCATTGTAACGAATATACAGTGTATGCTTTAAAAAAATTTCATATTTATTAATTGTCAGATTGGCAACTTAGATATTAAATGAATAAAATTGAGGATATCCAAGATATTTGTGCAGCAAACGGTTTCGCTCTATCATTAATATTACCCTAGATACCTTAAAAAAACATCGAAAATGAGACACCCTGTACATATTGTAGAAATAACCATTGTAAACATGTCAGTAAAATATTGAAGGGATTTTATGCTTTTACCCAGAATTAAGTACCTTTTGCAATCAACATTACCAACATTGAAGTAAGTTCAGAAATTGAAGAACAAATCGTATTGGGGAAAAAATGAGAAATTTTATGGAAATGTTAAATAGATATCAGGAAAAGAGATGAAGAAATAGAAGGAAACAGTAGAAAAAAATTATGAATAAAGCCGCTTCTTCTCAACAGTCGAAGCAAAGTAGAAATGATAATATAAAGAATTATTGACATCCAACACCAAAAAGAACAAATAAAAATAAAACAACAAATTACTTAAAATGGGAAATGGTGGACAAAATAAACACAGTGGCAAGTTTTAGATGTACCTACACATAATGAGAAATCGAATGAGTTTTGAAGAGGAGATGAAGAAAATAAATGCAGACATATAGAATAAAATTGGGAATCGTTATAATATTTGCTACAAAATTGTAAAGAAATAAGAGAGGAGGAAAAGAGCTAGAAAAAAGTGCTTATAGATTCGGGAACCAAGCTTTGGTAGATGATGAAACTAGAGCAAAGAAAAAAGTCAATGTCAAATTAAAATTGATTTAAAGTGAACTTTGGGGAAAACAAAAATTTCCCGTCATATTTAAATTATTATTATTTATATTAGTAATTTTACGATTGCGTGATATCCATATTTAAAAAATCTCTCTAAGAAAACCATAATATTGGTCGTAAAAATGTGAACCTACTAATTTCCTTGAGCATATTTATAACTGTAAAATACGACCGTAAAATTTTTGTAGAATGACAAATGTGAATATAATCCCGGTAGTAAAAGCAGTGAAGTCGGACGCGGTGAAATATTAGAAGTACCGATTTGATGCTATCGTAGCTTGTTTCCGCTCCCAGGTGCATTGATTGTAACCAACCCCGCACGTGCATAATGCCTGGTGATGGATCGGGTTGCAATACAATCAAAACCATTGAATCACACTGATTTCCTACCATCTACTCATTAAAATGACACTATTTTTAGACCGTTTCCTTTATACTTGTTATGTAATCTTTGTTTCAAATAATACAATTATTCATTTCTTTTATTGCACATGAATGACATGTTATGTTTTTATAATTTATTGGCAGTTTAATTTCACAATTATTTCTTTTAAAATTAGTCGGATAGAGTACCGGCAAATACACCCTCTCTTCAATAAAATGGTCGTCTTTCTATCGGCGGGATAGCATAGTGGTAGAGTGCTAGCTTCTGGACTCAGTGTTCGATGGTTCGAATCCGGGTCAAGTAGGAAATTTTTCGATGAATTTTTCTCGACTACCCTTGATCGGTATCGGTACCGTGTCCCGTTACCTATCCAAGTTGGGATACAATTAATTTGGCGACCACAAAGATATCTGGTATCTGGCATCTAAGTAAGAAACGTCGTGGCTTTGTAAAAGTAAAATTAATAGGTGCTCTGTATGTAAGCCACCCTAGGGATATACATTACATTACATTAAAATACTTGCATTATGCTTATTAATTATTAATTAAACATGTCAATTTAATTATATGACTGTTACATGTCAGTGACTAAGGCTTGATTTACATTAGCGGTATAATGACGGTACGGTGACGGTACAATAACGGTACAATGACGATATGTCAATTACACGAGGCATTTACATTAAACGGTATCACGACCATAATAAAATACCATGACAATATAGTTTTGTCTGTTATGTACTATGACAGTTTGTAGTGCATATGTCATGTTTCTATCAAAAGTAGAAAATATCGTGCAATGTTTAAAAATTTCTCAAATACCGACTTGGCTATAACCGTGCCTATAACTGTCTTTACTCTTGTTAAAGAAGAAGAAAATCCAGAAAACTTAACAAAACGATACTATTTTTCATGTACTTTCTGAAATAATCTGTAGTGTATATTTCACGTTTTTGTTATAAGCAGAGAACTTTTGTACAGTAAATGGATATGTATAATCATTTCTCATTTCTAGCTCATTTTGAATACATTTTGGTCTAACTAAAAGACAAATATGAAAAAGTCAAAAACATATCAAATGTCAATCACCTACTAGCATATGTTTACTTTCACTCGGCTGATTTTGGCATGAATTTCAACTTGAACGCTGTTACTATCATATACAATATTTTTTCAATAAATATCACTGGGCCGTCATCTTACTGAGAACGTAGGTGTAAAGGCCTGTGTCCACGATCCTAGAAATCGATCGGAGTTCTCGGATATAGTTCGCAATTCAATATCTCGGATCGTGGACACTACCAACTTGGACGCAAAAATCGAATAGAAAACTAGAATGGAAAAATGTGTTCTGTCCCATTTTTTCGTACAAGTTGCTAATTTCATTTAACTGTTACCAATTTAAAATTTACTTACTGCCGGGATAATTTTGTTATATTAGTTTTTAGTATTGGTAGAAATGGCTGAAAATAACTTCATAAATTTGACCAACCTGACATCTGTAGTCATACAAGTTCAATGTTTATGATCAAAAAATGTGATCGAGAACTCGGAATGATTTCTAGCATCGTGGACACAGGCCTTAAATGGGCCCATTAAAATATATTGGACCAAGAAGTATCGTACCGTTATTGTACCGTCATTTTACTGCTAATGTAAATCAAGCCTTATATTTCAATGTGAAAAAAACTCATAAATGTAAACGGTTGTCAACAAATTTTAAAGCACACCTCATTTTTACAAAAATTAATTACACAACTTTAATTATCAATGGTT
Organism: Harpalus rubripes; assembly: GCA_963082715.1. Lineage (NCBI taxonomy): Eukaryota > Metazoa > Arthropoda > Insecta > Coleoptera > Carabidae > Harpalus > Harpalus rubripes. Next base: position 16,846,459 of record OY720449.1, read on the forward strand.
AAAATTCAAATTGGACAAACCAATTATAAATAAAAAATTTCTTCATGAATGCCAATGCAGATTAATTCAGCGAGTGGACACGGCAATGAAGAATGTCAAGAGCACGCGTAATTTCGTATGAAACACTTTGTAATTTGGAATAAAAAAAGGGAAAAGGTTTGGTACTGAATAACCGTGCTGCATCTGGAGCAGAGAGGGTGTGCGGAGCAGATAGGCTGTCAGATCCACACGCCTGAATGCAAGTCCTTAATTAATGGCGCGGCGGGTCCGCGGAGCAAGGGGCCTCCCTGTAAAAAGCCCTCGGCGGGCTACTATGACGGAGAGAGACAGAGATACTTCATTTCGTTTGATATGTGTCGCTGGAACTAGCACTTCTATTCCGCCAAAACGCCTTTGCTTTGCGATTTCACTTCTATACCTCTAGGATTAGGTAGCGCGTAACACGATCAAAGCCGATACCACTATTTTTGTTCCACACATGACAAACGCAGGCTCATTTCTAATCAAACTTGGCCGATACAAATATCTCAAAAGAGTTACAGATGAAACAGGAAAAGGGGAAAATTTAAATAAGGTAGCTTTGTTCTAGTTTTCTGATGCTTTGTGCGAGGCAGTATATTATGTAATTAAAGAGAACTAATAATTATGGAAATAAATAAATTTTAAATCTCATACAGTGGTCATACAACTGCGAGTATTTGACTTCATCTAGTATTAATATACAGGATATTATGTAAGTAACGTGCCATACGTTACCACTTAATAAACACGGTTGCAATTTATTGTAATCTGTAATAATTTCTTTTCTAATATGATTGCTGCAATCGTAAAAACAATAGGCGATTACAGCTCAATCGTATTGAGAAATTAGTAAAAAATAGTAAAAGAAAATGCTTAATAATGAATATTAATAAAGAAATAAAATGATATAATTGAAATACTTCGGAAATAAGGGGGTTTTTGTTCGTCACTCATATACAGGATGTCTTACAATTCGCGCTCCAGACAAAACTGACACTTGCCGACGACAATAGGTTGCCAACAAATAGAAGAAAATAATTTGCGACTACTTGCATAACGGAGTTACAAGACTTTTTAATCCACCAATCCCGGAAGGATATCTTGAGGTGTGATGACATTATTACAAAATAAAACTGGTTGCTAGGTTTTAAAAATACTACTAGTGAGTTACAAAATTTGTTTGACTTACTGTAATTTTGACACTTTAGAGTTGACTTTTCACTGTAAACAAATTTAGGTTAGCGAAGATCATCATTTATGTCGTACAGTGCAACGTGTTGTAGCAGCTGTGTAAAATGTGTTAAACGAAAATATTATTGTCATTTGAATTGAAGAATTTGCCTTTTTTTATTCACTTGTCAAATTTAATTTGACACTGACATTTTTCAAAAACTACAGTCGCCCACACATTTTAAAGAAGATTTGATTTGTATAAAACCCTAGTACCGTAAAATTGCTGATTGGTCAATTTTAAGATGTCTTTTCTCGAATATTTTTTAAGCTAGATTTTTTTTTCTTCGAAATTACACATCCGAGTGCAGTCTCGTGTTTCCTCATTCGCTCTGGGGCGCGAGTTATGAGACAGTCTGTATATTATTTTGATTGGCGACTCAAAGACCACCTATAAATATATAACGAATACCGAGTTAGGGGGTGGAGTTTACTACCAATGGAAGTAGATAAATTCAAATAGCAGACACGTGGCTACTAGTTCAGTACTGCAATTCTCAAACAGTTTTTATATGAATATAAATTTCTTGCATTAAACTAAATAATTTTGATATTGCAATTATAAAGTATGTAGACTTTTACAGTGTTATAATATTAATTTGTTTTTTATAAATATAATTTAAAAATAGCATACATTTCAAGAAGATTTTAGATCCACGAAGAAAACAGTTTTATATAAAAACTTATATTCGTGACGTCACATCTATATTTTCAATCTTCGGGGGGCCATAACTCGCTTATTAATAGAAATTTTTTCAACGGATTTTCACCAATAGTCTTAATTTTAGTTATACTTTCAGATGAAATTATATTAAAAAAATGGTGGAATCCCTTATTACTAATCTGAATAAAGAATTATTAAATAATCACAATACTTGTCACTTCTGAAGGTTTGTGGTCGGAGGCGGACCATGGATAATACATTTTTTATTACTGGCGATTGTTTTGGCACACTTCTCCATAAACCAAATGCATGTCGGTATATTCTTCATTAGTGAAAGTAACAGGAATTCTTAAATATCTATGCCACCTTTTACAAATTGAACGTCATTTATGACAACCAACAAATTTATTTTTTGGAACAACTTGATTTTTAGATTTTAATTTATTAAGATGCTGGTTCGTAATTGGTCGGCATTATAGTCCCATAACTTTTTATAATTTGGCAGATTGTGCAGAATATATTTCAGATTATAACATTTTTCAGTTCTCTTTATCATACCTTGAACTATGGCACATTACTTACATTACACCATGTAATAATAAATTCCACTAATTTTACGTTTTAAACTATGTACTTATCTGAAGCAATAAAATCCCTCAAGATTGAACTAATATGTCTATATGGTTATTGCTGTAATAAACATTATTTTTTTGTTTTAAGACATGTCAATGGTATATATATATATATATATATATATATATATATATATATATATATATATATATATATATATATATATATATAGTATGCTGTTAAATAAAAAGAAAAAATGGGATCTCTTAAAAATATATGTAATGCGGTTTTAAGGATATATGATTTTATTTATCATTGCTATGCCAATGTCAACTAAACACTGAACGCTGTAATAAAAATTTAGAACCGAACTTTAAACCAAGAATTAAAACTAGGTTTGTACTAGTATTATCGGTATATTAACCTACGACTACGAACGGTAATTACAGAAAAAAAATGTGGTTAAGAATCTCGTTGACTTTATTGATATTTTAGATATTTTAGAACGATTGAAGTTTCCTAATTATGGTGTCATATCATTCGAAAAATATAAGGATGTACGTTTGTAGTTCCACAAGAATAAAATTATTTCCTCTTTGTATTTGAATATTTTTGTAAGTAATTTGTTTATTTTATTAACAATAAATTATAAAAGTTTAAAATTTTATTAAAAAAACAAATGCATATGGATATAGCAAAATGTTTAACATGAATAATAAAATTTGAAAGGTGTATGATATTACATTTACTCGTATTAATGTTAACTGTATCACAATTAAAGCCTTCTGTATTTGTTTTTCTAACATTATATCTGATCAAAGTGTTCTAGCGCATCCACCATATAACTTCCCGATTATTCAGTCCACTACTATTTGCTAATCACGGTTTTTGTAAATCACGGTTTCGCAAATTTTAAGACAAAAAATGACATCCCTCTCGAGCGAACAAACATATATTATAAACATAACATAAATATTATTCGCGAAAATACAAACATAGTCAAAGATACAAATGTAGATAACTTCTCACCTCCGCGGTTTTCACTGTCCGCTGGTTTCACTTGGATGGGGCGGTTCATCTGCAAAGAAAAAGAAAATTAGTTATTGATCCCCCAATATTCAGTGAGAGTTGTTTGACGAAGGTTCAGATCATCGTTTTATATCTCTAATTTAACTTATTAACGCAGATTTCCAATTGTAATTCAACTCTGATTTGTTTTCCTAATTATCCCCCTTCTGATTGGAAAATGTTTTTGCTTTAACAAGAGATAAAATTTCAACGAATTTTCAAGTAGGAAATGGGGTAACTTTTTTAATTTTCTAGGTCAATAGAAAATTAAAATAAATCCAGGAGAATACCAATATCCTTTATCCTTATTTTAAAATGTCAATCGTACAGTCGGTAAAAGACAAACAAAAACAAATCTATTTTTGTTAATTAATATAAAATTATGACATAAGAGTGCAGTTTTCGTTGCTATTTTCTTCATTATTTATATATTTTTACCATTTTTCGTCAAATAATTTAAAATTTGATATTATGTGTTTGACGTTAGTAATTATAATTAAAACTAACATCAATATACAATTTAATATTTCTTTCTATTTTTATCTGGGTGCATATCTTAACGTTGTATTAAAATCTCCATCTCTATTTTATTATTCTTGACATATTATGTTTCACATCTTTACAGTTGAGAGCGCCTTATCAGGGGTGACTTCACGGGCTCTCAAAATTGTCGTGGAAAGAAAACCAAAAAGAATTTGCATTTAAAAATATCATTTTTTTAAATTTAAAATTAGAATTTCCAGTTGGACGACGGTTTGATTAGAAATTAGCCATAAGAATCACAACTTCACAACCAGTCCAGATTAAGAGGCGATTGAAAATTTAATACTGAAGAAAAGAACAACATTAAAAAAGTAAGAAATATTTTCCTATTTTGAAGTCGGTTGTCAGAATTCGAGCTGTCTGAATCAAGCACCAGTAATTTAATTTTAAATTAAAATAAATAAAATATCTATCACACCCACTTCTGGGTGTGCCAATCTGCTTCTACTTGAAGATTTCGGTAATTACATTATTCGTACATCTATTTCACTGAGGGCGTTTACCATGCATCACTTCACGGGCACTTAAAGCTGCAATGGAGAGAGCCCAACAAGAATTTAAAAAAAATTTCAAGTTTTAAATTTATCCCCATTTACATCTTGATAAATAAGAAAAATATAAAATAAATATATCATCAAGGCTTATTACCCATTGCTGGGTGTGCCAGTCTGCTTTGTACGCAGATATCGGTAATGATTAAATATTTGTACAGTTCGGGAACTTATCAGGCGTCACCTCATTGCTGACGTGGAGAGTACACTACATTTTGTGCCATATATAGTATATTCCGCAACTAATCACGACCGTGGTTATGGTTCTCTTGTGGTTCACGTGGTGAGGTTATGGTTATTAAAAAGTGGTTGTGATTTGGAACATCTTGGTTAAGTTGTGTCGGTAAAGCAGGGAACCATAGCATCATTAGAAATAAGTGATAATGTATTTGTCTATTTTATACTACCGTAAATGTTATATATATCAGTATATATTAAGAATAATTATATGTTTATGCAGTTTTATTTATTATATTATAAAAAATAAGAAAATGACCACAACAACAAAAAATTTTGGTCGTTGGGTCACGAAAAAGTAACCAAAACTTTCAAGAACCACATTCCGAAATGCAATCTCGATCCTGAAATTATGTTTTGGTTACATTTCGAAACGCTTAACCAGAAACTTGGTCACCGTGGTTAAGTTACGGAATATAATATTAATATAAAAAATATCATCCCCTAAATTGGGGTTAAGTCCTGTGTTTAAAGTCACGATGTGTCAACAAGTATCCTTCATTGTAAATAAAATCACGTTTAAGATTAGACATGCGCAGACACCAATGAGAAATACCACCAGCGTAATTCCGCCACTTCCACCGTCGATTTGTTGTTGTGAACGCTATCTCCATGGCTACAGGCCGAGTGCGTCTGGACATTGCCGCGATAATAGCCTCGTAGCCGTCCTCAGGCCGCCTTGTTAATAATTAACAATACTGGACAACAATACCACAGAGGAAATAGAGGACGTGATGATGGCATTGCACCAATTATGAGGAAGATGGAAAGAAAATTGATGTTGTTGACAGACAATGACCTGGAGGATTGATTACAAAGGTTCTATTACATTATGGTCGAAATTGGACAATGAACTATACATTTACGAGGTTGTAAGAAAATAATCACTCTTACAAGATAAATCTACAGGTTTCATATTACGAAGATGGACCAGTCGAAAAACAATAAGGAAGACGGAGAGATGAATCGGAAAAAATATCATTGTACAACGTAAATAAGATTTAACTACACCTGTTAGTTTATATACAGGGTTTTAATAGGTCAAAAGAGTCAAACTCTAGCCAATTATCATTGCTATTTTAACTGTCAAATGTTGTTCGTTATCAAATGACACTGGAGCTTGTTAAAGGTTTAATATTTTTGAATTTGATTGAAAAAGCTGTAGGCTCTCGGAGAAATACAATGAAATAAGTTTTGCAATAAAACACTTGCTGTAGTTTCACAAAATTAAGTTCTTTAATCTTTACTACAGTTTCGTCTGTCATCACCAGAAACTAGATATCCAGGAACGGTGCATTTAAGAGATCCAGTTGGTCATTCATGAGACGTTTATTTTCATTTAGGGTTTTCTTAATCTCGTACGGTTCTAGGAAGATTAGTCTTTGGACTTTCTTTTCATAATGTAAAATTTATAGAATTTAATTTTGAATTCAGCGATATATTATTTTTATACTCTTACATAACGTTTGTTTTGAGAATAATGCATGCAAAGTTTCATACTAATTTGATTAAAATGTGGGTATAATAAGAGTGCCACGAATGGAGACAATGAATATATGTTATTTTTATTACATAGAATTAGAGTGCCCTGATCAAAGAAGTGAATGTTTTGTTCTTATAATTGATCATATGTCAAATTATTCACGTATTTCTTTAATGGCATACTAATTGTATACGTACAAAAAAAAATAACACGTATTCGTTTTTTCCATTCATGACCCTCTTAATATAGACATATTTTAATCAAATTAATATAGAACTTTACATGCATTTTTTAAAAAAAATCGTTATATAATGGAATAAAAATATTATATCACTTAATTCAGAATTAATTTCTCTTATGAATGAGCAAATAAATAATATATGTTCTCATTTAAAATAAAAAAGTTAGGTCCCGTATTTTGAGAACCACTTGACCAAAAAAATAATTTATCTTATTTTTAATTTTTCTTGTGAAATAGAAATTGTTTGCCCATTCAACAGTCTTTGTAGCTTTTATAGTTCTCGAGATAGCAATGGTGGCCCATTTAAAATGAACACCCTGTATACTGAATTACAATTTTCGCAGTTAATTTTGTAGAAACCTGATTTTTTCTCTATGAACTATTTTATTGTTTATTAAACAGTTTTTTAGACTGTAGGTGTTGTAGAGGCCTGGAATTATATTATTTTTTTTTTAAGTTCAATGTATAGATTGTTACTAATGTTTTTAATATATTAATATTTTTGTATGAGTGAAATTCATAATTGCCCATTAGTCTATTATTGACCTAGTTGACACAGAACAAGATTATGTATAGAAAACCATGGTGAATATTTTGAACAACTGCTATAAAATGCTAATTATATGATGTTTCATTATTTACGATCTATAGTATCCCCCATTAGAAATAAAAACGGCAGTCTGTAAACACCCTGTATATACTTTTGTTTCTTGGTATGTTGTAACATTTATGACAAACTTGCAACCATAGTAAGTATCACTTACAATTAATTGAAAATGACGTGCCGCTGATTTAAACGCAGTAACAAAATAAGTGAATTTATCCATACCGAAAAGTGCAATTGGTTATTCAAACGTAAACATAATAGTATCATACTCACATGTAATTGCGGTAACTCAATTGGACATACAAACTTCGCGATATTTAGTTATAGCCACCATTATACGTTTGTTGAATAATATAATAAAATATCTGACAAGTATTAAGTAATTAATTTTAAGGAATCTAGTACCCAGTAATTGGTCATGTTTTATTCAAACAACAATCTTTTATATTGCCATATTTACCGCTTGGTTAAACACAAGTACCTGGTTAACTCCCATATGAAGCATGAGAAGAATTATTCCTGTTCATATGATCGATTCACATACCGGAAATATAGTGAGAGGTTTTTTTTTCACCCTCAACTAGTTTCGGCACCTATAGTAGTCTGAATGAGGCATAAGAGGTGGCGAAACCGGTGGAGGCCCAAAATAAATAAACTTTATTGACTATGATATCTAGAAATTTTTTACACCTCATTAGCATTTCATTCAAGAAGTTTAAGAAGCTTCAAGTTCTAATCTATTTGACATTGAAAGTATAGTCGCGTTCTTTTTACCACTTTTTACATGAGACTTTAGTTCATCTCAGCTCACCTCAGTTGCCTCGTTAATTTTGACCTTTCTTTTTATACTAACGGAGATGAGATAAAGTGAGACCGAAGTGAGAAGAGTTCCACCCCCCTTCCCGATTCTTAGTCACCTCTGGTGATTGTGATTGTTGAGTTTTTAATCTTAGATGAATGGTGGGGATAAATGTTTTGCTGTCACGGGCTGTCACATACAATTAGTTTGGTTATTATGATTATTTGTTTATTCCTTTAATAAATATTATTATTTGAAGAATAAATAAATATGCAGACAATTCCGTGGAAAATAATATAGTAAAGAGACGTAAACTTCATAGAATTGAAAATCATGTGGAAGTTATAGTATAATATATATATATATATATATATATATATATATATATATATATATATATATATATATATATATATATATATATATATGTATAATTGAAACATTTTAGAATGTGTCGCACTATATGTTATTATGTAATCGACAGAATAATAGAAGCCTAAATAATGCCCACTCATAGTGGGCGATCCAAAATAATATCTGAAAATATCGTGGTTGACCGTTGAAAAATATCACAGACATCCAGCGGACATCAGTCGTTCAAGTTACCAACAAAATTTGTCTTTTGTCGTTCTTTTTACTTCATAAAAATCTCACTTGATCTCAGCTCAGTTCATGTCAAACTCATCTCATTTTGAGATGAGATGAGGCAAATGACAAAAAGAACGCGACTTATAGTTGCCGTCAATTGAGTATGGACAGATGCTTAATTTTTTCCCTTCTCCGCACCCAGTCCGTTACCCTGCGGTGTTGCCGCTTCTTCATAACATTTTCAACATGTCCAGTGAATTGGAAACAGTGTAGAAATCTCCAGTCCATACTTATTTGACGGCAAGTATAGGATATTTAAACAATTTACTTACAGAAGTTACAGAGTAGATAGAATAAATATTTTCAATTTAAAACACATGACTCTCTTTAGAGGTAATGCGATTAAAAAACCGTACTATACTCGAAGTATTTTAAGTTTTTAACCTACTCCACATTGGTTGAAATTTAAGTATCAATAGGTGTTTAAAGTGAAGAACTGTTAAAATCATCAGGCATAATTCAATTGGACGGTAGATTAAAATACATTCATTTTAAAAAAACATGGCTATCTTTGTGGCAATGCAATTACAGACAACAGTACCATACTTGAGTATTAAATATCTGTAGAGAAGGTAAGGTTAGAAAATAGCCATTACGACGGAGTCTAAAGTGAAGAGGCGGGAAGAAGCACCACTAACATTACTTACAAGTGCCGGCAACTCGCTGCGAGCCGACTTGTCCGTGTCGAGTACTTGAACCATATGGAAGACTTGTGTGAGCGATCGAAACACGAGAACACTGTTGATTTAAACGATCGCGCGAGAAGCAAGACACGTCTGTGGACCGACTCGACTGCGCGCACGGCACGAGAGAGGAGAGAAATATAAACGAGAGTTGTGAGTTATTCGCGTCGACGTTCGCGGTACGCACCCTTCGGACGCTCGCGTCGCTCTGAGCGCGCGGCGCCGCCGCCGCAACAAAGGGGTGGAAGTGAGCTGCCCCCGCCCCGCCCAATCACATTCCGAGGGCGCACGCACACGCACTTCTATATCCATTAGATACTGCCAGGACCGGACATAGGCCCGAGAGTAACCCTTTATTTTAAGCATTTTTTCATTTAACAATAATGTATCGAAATGGAATAGCAAATGAATTATTGTGCATTGCTGTCCCAAATTCGATTTGTATTTTTAAGGGTCGCTTAAAATTTGCTACTGTCGAGACAAAAGTTCATAAATCGATTTTTTAATAATTGCGTTTAGAGTCCCATCACACATAATTTTGTCTGAGAACATGGCTATAAGTCTTGCGTAAATACGTTTGAAAAGGTCTAGTTGTAGGTTTTAAATATATATTTATATAAAAAGTCCAATCAAGGTCATCTACGAATTGTGTAAATTAAGATTTTAGCCCAGCCCATTCTGTCTAATTCACTAGTGTCGTTTATTTAGTTTTTATGAGGATAAATAAGATACTACTGTTATTTTATTATTATAAAAATACATGTTACAGCAAAAGTATTCAAAATTTACAAAAAGTCAACTGAAAAGTTTATTAGTAAATGTAAAACCAAATAAATTATTATTCACGAAAGATGACTATTCAAGGTCATTTATGAGCCGTCTGATATAATATTACTTGCAGATAACTTCACTGCATTCGATTTGCATAGGCGTGGAACATGAAATATTTAAGGACACATTTTAACTGAAAAAATAAGAGTAATTTATTTAAAAATTATGTTTCTTTTTAAATAATGCCTTTCTCAAAGATTTATGTTCTTCACTCATGCTTTTGCAAAATACAAAAACATACCCTTGACTTATAAACCATGAAATAATAATTTTATTTAAACGTCTACGCCACTGGGTAAACATTAGCACAGAGGGAAGTGTAATAGATAATTTGGTATCTGTAACTCTACGACATACCCCATTATTATTTATAGTGTGTTCGAAAGTAATGCCACTATTTACGTATATCTGTTACACTACATAATTAAATAGACATAGGTCTAATAATTTTTCTCTTTCTAATTCAAAATGTTGCTAAGCTACTGCTATAAAGTGATGTGTATTCTTTCTTCGAACAAATGACCTTGAATAGTCATCTTTCGTGAATAATAGAGTTCGTGCACGTCACGTTGACAACCATATCAAAATCAGCTGAGTGGAAATGAACATATTCTACAGGCCAATGACATGTGACATGGTTTTGACTTTTTGATATTTGAAGTGATTTATTATATTATGTTGAGTTCATTTTAAGTACTATGGCTGGTATTCTGAGCTTGCGACTAAGCCCGACTAAGGAAGCGACTAGCTAATCACCCGTCTAAGGTATATATTGTAACATTATGATAGTCGGGCGACTAGCTAGCCGCTTTTTTAGTCGGGTGCTCAGAATACCGTTCTATATGTTTTTATTTTAGTAGATTTGTTATTTAATATATTAGTCACACAAAAATGATTTTTATAACGAAACGTCAGAATAATATCACACGTCCTCTACATATAGTATATGTGAAAAATATGATAATGACACAGTGTCAGTGTGATACTGACAGAAAATAACCTTATACGCACGAACAGAATCAAGGTAATCTGAATTAATAAATAAACTTACGTTACAAAGAAAGTATCGTTTTAAAATGGAATGTGCAACCTAGTCGAACCAATATGAATTTTTGAAAGACAAGCTTGTTATATTAATGGTAAAGAAGACCTTGATCGGACGTCTTTAAAACAATTATTGCAGGTATCAATTTTAATCCAAACGCAAATATTGAAAAAATCGACTTATACAATAAGATTAAGGCAATAATCACAGACTATATCAAATGAGGCAGATCTTGTGTCGGAATAACAATACATTCTTTCTAAAAAATTATTATTCAGTCCAATTTTGGAGCGTTCAAAATAATTATCACCCAATTTGAACAATCGGAATTGTAAATAAATTGGATTGTCAAAAAATTAAAATTCCAAAAGCATTTTGATATTTCATCAACAGATCCAGAAATAAATAATTCAGTTTTAAGATCCTTATGATTTTGTGTATCACCATTCTCATTATGGGTGCTTATTTGGAGAGCCACCCCTGGATGTCCTGATCGATCGACACCGTATGCGTAGGACGACAAACCGACACCGACATCCAAGTGCAATCGTGTATGCACTGATACAGATAGGCATTTGATGAACTTTCGCTTCTTCGCCTCCACCATTTTATCCATGCGAGCGTACACTGCGCTTTATGTGCGTGTTATCTACGCGACTGCCTGTTGAAGCTATCTAGGATTTCGTGTACATTAGTCTACATTTATATTATATCTGTTTTGTTGTTCTTTTTCCTCTCCTTGTTTTTGTTCTGCCTGTTGCTCCCCACAAAAACATAACTGGGTTACATTTAAACATACATTTTCAGGATTTGTCGACATTTTACAACGGAAATCTCGAACTTTTGTTACATTAAACATGTTTTAAAAACGAGATATTTACTTTGTAAAATTAATTTAAAGGGAAAAATTCATGACCTCCAAAGACTAGTGGATTCTATGAATGTGAATCACCAAAAATACATTGCCTTGGAAACCTTATCAGAAAACATTAAAAAACCCGATCGCGCAAAAAATATTGAGGAGCTCTTGACAAAAACAACCTTAGTCCATTTTTTACCTCCCGCTTCGCTTGGTAAGGGAGGTATAGGGATCGTGCTAAAAATCGCATATCGAGATTTTGGTAAATGAGCACGGTTTAAGGTCCCTAGAATCCAATTTTCACGATGATGTCTGTGTGTATGTATGTGTGGATACTATACTATGAAATACTATTATTCAGAAAATTTTGAAACCTTGTATTTCTGCCTTATTCTAATATGGAAAGAAGCTATTAAATTTTGGTGTAAATTAGAGAACCGGAAAAGGCACTTTACTTAAAGCGCAGAATAGTTTTCTTCGAAAAATACCTTTAACTGTTATTTTTTTGAGATTTATCTTATAAAAATTAAAGATTATTAAATTTTCTACTCTAGATATTTTATGGATAAATTTATAAAATTACCTATAATTTAAAACCCGGAGCCTACGCTTTAAACAAACAAAACTCCTTGGTTACGCAGCTATTCATAGTAACTGACAGATAAATGTCATTGTCAAAGAACTAATCATTTCAAAATAATCATAGCAACGTTTTAAAAAGAAAAAAGTAAATAGAACACAATAGGAAAGGAATTCAATACAGTTTCCAGCATAAGTAAATATGTAGGTATGTATTTAGATTAATAAAAATTAACGATTCACAAAAAAGTTTAATCTAATCCTCATTTTTATGGCTGTATTACACTTAACGATAAATCGACCGATCGACTGCGACTTTCAATTTATCGGTACGTGTAAAACAGAAAAATCGATCGATTTATTACGAAAATAAATTGATGAAATAGAACGAGTTCTATTTTCCGCGATTTTCGTTCATTTTTTAGGGAATTTTTGGTTACTTTTCTAATGTCAACTCTATTGTATTTAACATTTCAAACTATATTTAATGCGTGTTTGATTCCAAGGTTATAATTACATATATTCACTAGTGTGTAACCTCTATTAGATTTATTTAATCTTCATTTTATTATCAAAAAAGGTAGTTACTTGGATTAGATTACACTATATTTTATGGAATAATCTGCCAAAATTAGAGCAAAATTCGCTAATTCAGAAATAAGGATTAGCTTAATCTTTTTTGTGACTCGGGCTATAAATGGCGGGAGGTATTGTGTTGGCCATACCAGATTTACTCCCTTGTACATAGTAAAAGAAGTATTATTTCTTGAATAAAATGGTTTTATTTAGATTTTGAAAATAATTGCTTCAAGTAAGAGTTTTAGAAAATTAAATTCTGCGTCTAGCAAATCACGTATTATTAAATTAGCCCTTTGTATAAGCGAGATATGTAAATTTAAAAATTATATATTTCGAATTTAAAATGGTACAAAACAAAATTACTCCTGTGGTGCATTTTCTACTCCAGCAATGAGTGCACGTGGGGTGACGTCTGGTAAGTGCCCGAACGGTGCAAATATTTCATC